>JAVIXY010000041.1:65118-159399 GCA_033030565.1 Fusarium nematophilum | reverse complement strand
CCCCCCCCCCCCCCCCCCCTTGGTCAAATTCATGGACGCCCCTGGCCACCCCCTCTCCGAAAGCCGGGGGAGGAAACAAGCATCTCTCTCCCACATCCATCCGCCACACCGAGACGGAGGGGGGAATATGCATTTTTTGGAGACTTGGGTTTGAGACGGCTGAGACTAAAAATGTCAAGTTGCATTCCTTTTCGTGGTCCGCGGCGAGCGGGTGTGATTCAGTTGCGACCCCGGCTGCAGCCGCACCTGCAAGGATACCTTGTTTCTGCCTTTTGCATCATCGGGGGTCGTCCCCTTGATCAACAACAAAGAGAGACTCCTCCGCTGCGGAATATCCACCGCACCTACGGGGGGTGTTGAGAAAACATGAGAAGCTACAAAAGGGCAAGTCAAATATGATATCAAACAGTTCATGTGAAAAAAACCAGGCTCTTTAGGCCTGATCCGGTGTTGCGCAGCTCGATCGAGATCAAGCTGCAGCAAGAGATTACGAGGTCCTTTTGGAAATCATAGTCAAATGTTTCGTCTAACAGGTTAACCCCCATCCATAGTTATGATCTATCCGCCACGGTTTTTTCTTCCCACACACATATCACATCCAGCAATCTCTTTCTCTCTCTCTCTTCCAAGCCTTTGTCGTCTCTTTTCTCTTCTCCACTCGGGACTCAGCCACACACTGCACGCCTAAAAAGCAGCCCCCCAAAAACGCCCGCCTGTCAACCCCTCTCTTGGCATCCCAATGGCTGCAGCCTCAAAAGCAAGCCTCTTTTCAATAAATCAACTCTTGTCTCTTCCTAAGCCCTTTGCAGGAGTGAACAGAAGAGAGGGGGGGAGAAGAGGGGCCAAGCAAACTTGAAATAGAAAAGAGAAACCAAGTGGCGGCTGCACAACAACAAAAAAAAAAAAAAAAACGCCGTAGCTTGACCAGTCAGAAATCAGCATGCATGAGATTCTTTACAAGTTCAGGCTCGGAAAGAGGGGACTTGTAAGAAAAAAAAATAAGACGGGCTTCCCTGCATCACAGCCCTCCTCTGCAACTCCAGATCCTGTTGGTCCATGCGCGAACGCAGCTCTGTGATGGAGGGCCTGTTCCCGCAGGGAGAAACATGCAGAGAGGAGGGAATACAAAGAGAATCTGCGCGCGATCGATCGCGCTTCACATTCTCTTTTCACCCTTGCTGCATTCGCCCCCCCAAGGTGTGCATGTGGGGTTGGCCGTCTCCCTCTTCTGCTTCCTCGCAGCGTGGCTTGTTGTGTGCTTGGCGGGCCTCATCTGCCAGCCTTCATGGCCTCCTTGCGGCGCTTCTTCTCTGCGGCGCGCGCCAGTGAGCGCTTGACGTCTCCCTGCTCAAAGCTGTCCAGGTCGTAGTACGTGGGGGCGATTTCCTGAGACAAACAAGCGTTAGTGTTGGGGGAGGAGGAGCATGAGAACGGGGAGGCTACTTACCAATAGCCACTCGGGCCGGATGCCTGTACACGTTCGGATATATTGCTTGGACGTCAGGACAAACTCGTTGTAGAGGACCCAGTCGAACTCGGTCCGGAGGACGGTGGACGGGTGGATCAGCACGGCCTGGTCGTCCTTGACCGTCCGGTACAGCTTGCCCGAGCTCTCCTTCATGGCGACCTGCATGAAGAAGCCGGCGAGCAGCGCCCGTCGGATGTTGGTGTAGTAGTTCTTGTCCTCGAACGGCGTCGACATGAGCTCCAGCCCGTGCGTCTCCATGATGCGCTTGAGCTGAGCGCGGACATTGTCGGCGCTCGACAGGTGTCGGAACGAGAGGAAGTGCTCGTGGCACCACTGCTTGGCGCCGTTGGAGTCGGACGTCGACTGGCCCTTGAAGGCGTGGTACGCGTTGAGCAGCGTGAGGTGGTCGCCGTCAGGGTGCGCAAAGTGCGCCTTCATCTCGTCGGCGCGCTTGCGGTTGTTGGCGGGCCGGAGAAAGATCTGCGGCACCGAGAGGAGGGATGTGATGGACAGGATCTCGTTGGAGCAGTAGAACTCGGGCGACGAGATGAGCATGACGGCCAGCGCGGGGTCCAGGGGGAACTCGGATGCGAGGCCGCCGAGGGTGGTCAGCTCGCCGTCGTCGTCGAGGCAGGCGAGGTAGTTGAGCTCCTCCAGGGCGCGCATCATGGTCTCGGGCGCCGGAGGGTCCATGAGGTCAAAGTGGACGAGATCCTCCACGCCAAGCTTCTTGAGCTCCAGGACCGTGTTGGCAAGGTTGGACCGCAGGATCTCGGGGTACGTCTGCTCGATGAGCTCCTTCTTGAAGGCCTTCTCCGTGTACAGGCGGAAACACTTTCCAGGCTTGGTACGACCCGCACGACCGGCTCGCTGCTGGGCCGAGGCCTTGGAGATGGGCGAGACGAGGAGGGACTCGACACGGATTCGCGGGTTGTAGATCTTTTGCTTGCTGAAGCCGGGATCCACGACGTACACGATGCCGTCGATGGTCAAACTGGTCTCGGCAATGTTGGTCGACACAATGACCTTGCGACCGGGGCGACCGCCCTTGCGGAAAGGCCCGGGGGCCTTGTCGAAGATGCGCTGCTGCTGGTGAGGAGGGAGCGTGCCGTAGAGGGGATACACAGCGAGGGGGCCGGCGTCGACCTCGCGCATCAGCTCGTCGGCCTCGAGGCTGATCTTGCGGCAGGCGTCCTCAATCTCGTCCTCACCAGTCAGGAAGAGCAGGACGTCGCCCTCGGGCTCGGAGGCGTGGATCTGGAGAACGGTGCGGATGGCGGCCTCGACGTAGTCGCGCTCAGGCTCGGGGGTGTAAAAGATCTCGACCGGGTGGGTTCGGCCGGGGACGGCGAGGAGAGGCGCATCGTTGAAGTACTTTTGGAACTTTTGGGCGTCGAGCGTGGCGGACATGATGATGATCTTGAGGTCGGGGCGGCGCATCGAGATCTGCTTGAGGAGGGCCATGAGGATGTCGGTGGCGAGGGTGCGCTCGTGCGCCTCGTCGAGGATGATGCAGCTGTACCGCGACATCTCGTGGTCGTGCATGGCCTCGCGCAGGAGCATACCGTCCGTCATGTACTTGAGCATCGTCTGGGGGCCCGTCATGTCCTCGAAACGGATGCTGTAGCCGACCTCCTCGCCCAGGGTGACGTCCATCTCGTCGGCGACACGCTGCGCCACCGACATGGCGGCGACTCGACGCGGCTGGGTACAAGCGATGAGCTTGCCGGTGAGGTGAGGGAGCTCGTCGTAGACGACGTACTGCGGGATCTGGGTGGTCTTTCCGGAACCGGTCTCACCGACGAAGACGAGGATCTGCGTCGAGTGGTACTTGTCGAGGAACTCCTGGCGCTGCTTGTGCACGGGGAGATCGCGACGGCCCTGCAGGATCTGGAAGTACTTTTGCGAGTGCGGCCGCCCCGTAAAGGGGTTCGACTCCGAGTCCTCGGCCTTTGCGGCCTGCTTGGCCGTCGTGTGCTGGCGCTTCATCCCCGCGAGAGGCGAGTCGGGGGACGGCTCCTCGCCGTAGCCGTTGCTGCCGTTGCCGTTCTCGTACCTGTGCGCGAGGTAGGGATTGTACTTTTCGTCGGCGGCGTCGTCGCCCTTCCTGGCCTTCTTCCTGGTGGACTCGTCGGCGTCCGCACTGAGACGCTTTCCTCCCTTGACGTCGGACATTGTAGGTGGAGGGATCTGAGGGGAGGGGGGAGAGGGAGGAGAAGATGGAGCGAGGCTGAGAGGCCGTGGTGTTTTGGTTGTTGATTTTCTGCCAGAAAATTTTGGCGGGACTGGATGCGGCGGCTTATCGATAAGCAAACCCTGCAGACAGTGTGAATCCGCAACTGAGTGGGACGTGGCGAGAGTGTGACAGCTATGAAAGAATGCTCTTGCTTTTATAATGACAATTTTATATGCTTTCCACTGAGGTTCTAGCAAGCTTAAGAGTTGATTTTTTTATTATCACGGTTTACTGCTAATTCATGAATTTCACGGCCACTCACAAGGTGGAAAGAAAACACTGGAATAATATTTAGGCATGTCCTATAAGATACTCCCAATAAGATCACCTAAATTTATATAAAAGATACCTAAATATTTAGAATCTATATAATATTATCTTCTAATTTTTAGATATTATTCATAAGGATTAGAGGATACTGGTACTGATGTTAAATTTTGGAGACCTCTTCCTATGCATTTTTCCACCAAGGGCCACTTTTAGTTTAACTCCAGTTTCCCCAGCGCACACTGTGCCCTCATTCAGGGTCCTCTTTTTACTTCTCTCCGCGAAAACCGTCCTCTGCGACAAGAAACTATAACTCATACTCATCCCTGGGGTATTGCATTTGGATAGAGACGCAAGCCTCTAGCCCGCCTCATTGATACGACTCTACCCCTTCTGCTCCTTTATTTTGGAATTTTTTCCTCCCCCCAGCGTCGGGGCTGAAAACCAGGCGCATCCCACAAACAATCAACCGGTTTGGCGGGGTGATTTTGCTCCACCATCGGAAATCTCAGCCTGCTTGTTTCTCTCTTCACCACAAACGCATTCGCCCAGGTTGCTAGAGGATCCCGCAGCTGCAAACCATGGCTTCTGACGGCTCCGGCTTCGACATGTCCGACAGCTTCGGCCCCCAGCGGCCCAGCTTCCATATTGGCTATCACGACTCGACCCGCGATGAGCCCCTCACCGACTTACAGTACGGCCATCTGCTCAACCATGGTGTAAGTCGTAAAACTCGCCAGCCTCAACGACCGCCCATGAAAAAGGACTCTGGTTGCTGCCGCGGATGCTTCATGATGGGAGGGGCACCCTCAGTTGACTCGGTGTAATAGCTGGCCTTTGCCACGACTCCCATCACCAACACCCACTTCCGCGAGCGCGTGTTCGCTCTGGTGTCGGAACATCTCGAGGCCCTCTCTGCCAATGGCGAGAATGCGACCACAAGAGCGACGGGTTCGCGAGCTGAGCCCATCCTGCCGCCCCTGACGCCCAAGGACACAAGCGTGTTCCCTTCTGCTGCTGTCAACACTTACACCGCTGTCGTTAGCCCGTGGATCGACCTTGGCTCGACCAACCCCATCATCTCGAGCATCTCCCGCCAGGTGCTCAATGTCGAGATCAACTACGCCAACTTCTGCGGCGTGCGCAGCATCATCGTCCCTGGACCTCGACAGGATGCCTCCATTGACGGCGGAAACCAGAGCCTCGCGCAATACTCGCGTGCCGTTGAGGAGGCTCTCACCATCGGCAACCGACTGACCTTCCTGGTCCACATGCCCATGTATCGAGAGCCTGGGCTGGAGTCGCAGGGTGAAAGCATCTCCTCTCTCGAGCCAAAGACTCCCACCAAGACTGAGGGCAAGGAGATTGACCTCTTGGCCGCGTGGGATTCGTGGCATCATGTCCGTACCGTTTGCAACTACAACACAAGACTCTTTGTCGGTAGGTCGATGCGGTTCCATTCTCTCAAAATTTCTCAGGCATTGCTAACTCGCACTCAGCTCTGCAAATACCTCGCGTCATGCCTGAAAAGGACATCCAGGACCGCTGGTTCGCTGAGCCCATGCACTATCTCACCATCAGCCCGGCTGCTTTCCAGACCAACAAAGCCGGCTATCCCTCTCTGTCCAAGCACCACCAGAACCTCATCTTTTCGTACATGCGGCTCAAGAACACGCCTTGGATTCTCCTGTGCGATGCTGGCCCTGATGTTTCACACATCAAGGGAGACATCCAGTCTCTGCTGCCTTCTCAAGACGAGTTCCCAACTCTTGCTGAGGCCGAGGCGCAGAGCCAAGCCGCCAAGGCCCAGGTTTCTCAGGTCAAGGTCAACGACTACATCTCCTACTTGAGGTGGCTTGAGGCTCAACAGCCCGCCTTCACTTACCTCGAGGGTGCCACATTGACCAGCTTCCAGGACTGGCTGCAGTCCCCCCTCCAGCCGCTGTCCGACAATCTCGAGTCAGCTACTTACGAGGTCTTTGAGGGAGATCCCGTCAAGTATGACCAGTATGAGCTTGCTATATACGAAGCCCTTTCAGAGTGGGCGGAACTCAAGAAACCCACGTCCAAGGAGGGCAAAGTGGTCGTTGCTGTTGCGGGCTCTGGGCGTGGACCCCTCGTGACCCGGGCCCTCAAAGCGGCCAAGGATGCCGGCGTCGAGATCGACATGTGGGCTGTTGAGAAGAACCCCAACGCATACGTCTACCTCCTGCGCCAGAATGACCAGGTCTGGGGCGGCAAGGTCAAGGTGGTCAAGACCGACATGCGCGCGTGGAAGGGCCCCATCGTGTCCGAGACCGAGGACGGACCCGTCCACGGCCAGGTTGACATCCTCATCTCGGAGCTTCTCGGCTCCTTTGGCGACAACGAGCTGTCGCCCGAGTGCCTCGACGGCATCCAGCACGTCATCTCGACGCCCCACGGCATCTCCATCCCCAGCTCCTACACGGCTCACCTGAGCCCCATCTCGACGCCCAAGATCCACGCCGACATCCTCTCGCGGGCGCCCGGCGACCCCAACGCCTTCGAGACGCCCTGGGTCGTCCGGCTGTATGCCCTCGACTTTGTCGCCGAGCGGGCCCCCAACAAGCCCCGCTTCCAGGAGGCCTGGGAGTTCTCGCACCCCATCCCCGAGTCGACGCTCAAGGCGCTCGAGGCCAAGCGGTCTGGCGGTGTTGTCGGCGGCGGCGGCGGCAGCATGGCTGGTGCGGCCGGGGCCAACGATCACAACTCGCGGTACTGCCATCTCACGTTTGTGTGTCGGACGAGGGGTGTCACCCACGGGCTGGCGGGCTACTTTGAGTCGACTCTCTACGAGTCGCAGATCCCAGACAACAAGGGCGACAAGATCGAGATCAGCACGCACCCCGAGCGTATCGACCGCAAGAGCAAGGACATGATCTCGTGGTTCCCCATCTTCTTCCCTCTCAAGGTATGCATTAATTGTTGATGGAACAGATATGATGGTACTAATACACTCGATAGAAACCCCTCTACTTCCCCGCCGATACTGAGCTCGAGGTCAGCATGTGGCGGCAAACGGACGACACGCGGGTCTGGTACGAGTGGCTCGTTGAGGCGTGGACGTGGGTTGGCCCGTCGACGCGCATCAAGGTGGCTTCGTCGGACCTTTGCAGCAGCCGCCAGGTGGCCTGCCTCATGTAGAATGGGAGCTGCTGCTCCATGGAGGGATGGGGATGTTTGAAGAACGAGATGACTGCGATATATGAAGCGATGAAGAAAAAGTTTTTGTGTTTCTGGTTAGGGGGTTCTCCATGTTTGGTCCATATATTCCTCCGACGCCGTCGTTCATAGCAATCAACTGGACTCTCGAAATGAACGTGTGCGTATTGTGATATGGTCTGGATTTGAGCCTGGGGGATTCCAACGAAGGATGGAGTGGAATCTTGAATCATATAGGAGACAAGGCCATGAATGGATCGGCCATATATTACCTCCATGACTTACGAGGGATTAGATTGACAAAAGTAGGCACAGATAGCTAGCTGTCATTCATTTCATGTCCCAAGCAACTTGATAGTCATGAGCTATCACCTATACTCATCTGCTGGTAACTTATCCGAGCCTGACTGGACACTATTACCTGTGGATACCCATGGGTACCCTCGGGGCCCCATGGGGCGACATTGGATGATATGGGTAATGTGAGATGACATCTGGGTACCCATGGGCGCCCGTGGGTAGATACGTAGTGCAGAGTTCAGCCACGGGTGCCTACGGGTGCCAATGGGCGTCCTATTGCCCAGGCCGCTGGCAAGGGCAACTTGTTCGATCGAACAATAATAAGCCTCTCAAACTTCAAGATATGTGGTTATCGGAAGGAAATTC
Organism: Fusarium nematophilum; assembly: GCA_033030565.1. Taxonomy (NCBI): domain Eukaryota; kingdom Fungi; phylum Ascomycota; class Sordariomycetes; order Hypocreales; family Nectriaceae; genus Fusarium; species Fusarium nematophilum. The sequence goes on along the minus strand of JAVIXY010000041.1, from coordinate 151,579 downwards.
ATCTCATCATCAAGGTTAGAAGGAGTTATTGAATTATTCACTGTCTTGGTGGGTTGCTGTGACTCGGAGCGTCTGTGGGCAGTTCGATCACTGGCATTCCTACTTTGGAGAACTCCTTGGTGGTGGGCTCCTTTTTCTATTTCATCCATCTTGAGAATGCTCCATGGGTAGTTTATAGGATTATCTGGATGCCCATGGACTAAGACGTCCCAACCATCCGTGGGTACCCATGGGTAGGCCCAGATGAACATCACCATTGCCGCACCCTCTGTGTCTGTGTCCGATATGGGATGTGAAAGGAGAGCCACGTGATATCTCGGCCTGGCTGTTGTCTCCTGATATGACTCTAGTATTGCAGCGGACTGGGAAATACCCCTTCACGTCAATGCTCTAGTCACAATCCAAACTACCCTATACTAACTTGTGTTCCGTATTTTCGAGCTTATGTCACAGCCGATATTGAAATTACATTGACCTTTGGGCCGTGAATCTTGGTGTTGTCTAGGTCGCTGAACAAACGCTGGTATCTCAGGATTCGAGATCTTTTCAAGGGAGTTGGTGGAGTGACGCTACGGTTGGACGTGCACAACTACAGTCAGTGCTTTCGATGCCGAGGCACAACCTCACCGTGTGGGCTCTCCAGCATCCGCAAACCATCCAGACCGGACAAGTTCCGAATATCCTCAGCGCCTCGAATGTCGTTCGGTGGCTCTCGAATCGAATCATGACCCGAGTACTGGTACTGACAGCAATATGTAGCAAAGACCTCGCTCGGTGTCTCTCCGAGTCGGAGGAGAGGAAGAGACACAAGCTGCAGCTTACAGGCACCAGGTTCAAGGACAAGGCCAGCGAGGATGTAAAGGCTTTTGAAGCACGAGCAAAGCTGCCATACAAGCCTCGTCCCACGTATAACTGACACAGCCATAGGGCCGTCATGATTTCAGCCTCAGCCTCCTGTCGTCCGGCCACACAATCATGCCACTTCTTTGTGTAACACCATCTCCCTTGCTCCGACTGCGTTACGCACCACCAGAAAAAGGGTCGTAGCGCATTTGGTAGGGGAGCATGGCATTCACATGAACACATCCATCACCCATCCCTCCTGTCCGGCACTTGGGGCGCCTCTTACGCACGACGGCCAAGCTCCGAAACCGTTTCCCTGACGCAGCAACCATCATACGACAAGAGACTTGCAGCAGTTTCGAGATTTGTTCCATACAGGGCTGACCAAGACTGGCATACCGACTGTTACGGTGACCGTGCCAAGGTGAGAAATAACGGCCGACGCCGGGGGACGGAATGACGGGACTGATGCACCGGAGCCAAGCGGTCGTCGTACGGTGCCGAGTTGCGAATTTCCCCCCCTGCGTCGCTGATTTTCGTAAAAAGGCACCTCATCCATGGCGAATATTAACTGTTTTGCTTCCCCTTGCCATATTTGCGGCCCGGGAAAACCCGGAGAGGAATTCCTGGTCTTGGCTTCGCGCCGACTCTACCCGAACCTGCAAAGATGAGGTTCCGTGATTGAGAAAAACGACAAGGTTGAGAAGGGCAATTATTATGGAGCCTCGTTGGAATTCGACGTCTTCGAACATCAAATGTGAAGCTTTGATGATGCTTCATTCTGCCCAGCCATGACTCCCCTTTCTCTGGCCTCTCCGTCCGTTGTGGTCCATCTCCCGGTGCCGGTGCCGGTCCGGGATTTTGGATCTTCCATGGACGTAGAGAGTGAGGCGCAAAGAGGCTCAAGTGGACGGCCCCACGAACGCCGCCGCCGGGCTCTCCGTACTCGGGCAATGACACACAGAGGGAGAAGGGTCCCGGCGGCGCAGGGGGTGGGAGTGTGTGATAAAAAGGTCCGAAGACGGGGGGACGCTGTTGCCGGGGCCGGGAACAAGCCGACTGGCGAAATGTTGCCCCTGGGACCTGGCATTTTGGGGAACCGGCCGAGAGTGGACGGGACATACAGGCTATTTGGGGGTGGGAGCATGTAGGCAGAGAGGTCCGGAGCCGGTTTCACTGCATCCGATGGCTTGATGGCTGCGTGTATCATGACGACCATGAAGCCATCACGAGGGCATCCAGGCATGAGGAAGCGTGGGGGAAATCGAGTCAAAGGTCATCACAAGCCAATTGGAAACAAGAGATGTGTGTGTGTATAATCTTTTTTTTGGTATTGTTAATGTTTCTACCAAATAGAACATCCCTGTTTCAACGCCATGGTGCTCCTTGCATGCTGTTAAAGCCTTGAAAGGTAGGTATCCATCTATACAGGAAGAAAAAAGAAAAAAAAAAATGGCGTTGATGCCAGTACAAGAAAAGATGACGGAGGTCACATCGTTCTCCGTTGTTCGGGAGGTAGGTTGCCTTTTTGCAGTTCCCGACTTGTCCCCTTTTTTCCCTCCTCTTCCTCGTCCACGTCGTGCCTATTACAGCCCTTCGAATGACGCCTTCTGGCGGCATGGTACCGTGATGCCCTGAGCGGTTTCTCGAAGCGAAGAGAGGGCCTCAAGCTGGTGACCATAGGAGTATATATCCTAGCCAGCAGTGACCCTCAGTGGGGGATGGTTCCTGCGTTCGTCTTGGAACGCCAAGGTACCTTAGAAAAAAAGGTAGGCCGTAGTCGTATTCTCGTCGACCTGGCCGTTATGGGACATGTGCTCCAGGCAGTATTTTTTTCGTTTCTCTCCGCTCTCGTCACGTTTCCTTGCACGTCATCGTGGATATTCGTGTTCGTCCCGTCCACCTCTCCGCCCGTGTGTTCCTCGCCATCCAGCGGGACGCACGTTTAACCGACGAGGGCAGCGCCGCCAGACTCGACGGCCTCGATCTCGGCGGCGCCGAGGGGAGAGCGGCGGAAGCGGGCGGGCAGCTCGGAGACGTCAAAGAAGACGCCCTCGGGAGGGTGGACGGGGCCGAGAGCAGCGCCGGCGTTGCCGCCCACGCCGCCGTCGGCGCGGATGGTCTTCTGGAGGGGACCGTGCTGCTGGGCGTGGTCGCGGTAGGAGCTGAACGAGGTGTGGCGGGAGGCAGCGTCGCCGTTGCCGTAGCCGGCCCACGACTCGGGGAGCTTGCCTACGGGGGAGGCAGGGTGAGGCTGGGGAGAGTGGTCGATGTTGGCTGGGAAGGCGGATGTTAGCCGAGGGTGAGTAAAATGAGGGCGTTTTTCCGGCAAATTGACGCCCAGAGGTCGAAAACTTACCAGGGATGGTTCGGGGGCCGAGGAACCTGATGAGAGGAGTACGCTCAGCGTGGACAGCAGCCTGTCGGAGAGCTCGAGTGGCGGAGAACATTGTAAGTTGAGGTGAGGTGGTTGGTTTTCAAGTAGACGGGGTGGTTCGGGAGACGACGGAGCTTGTCAAGTGGCAGTTTATAAGCTTCAATCGACTACAGGAGACGACGGGTATGCGTGACTAAGAATCGAGACTGAGCCGAGAGCCTGGAATTATAAAAAGAGAGATTGAGTTGAGAGGAGGAGAAGAAGAAGAGGAAGAGGTTGGCGGGAGAGGGCGCGATTTGTATATGAGGAATTTTTTAGGCAAAGCTCGGGGGACATGGACTTTGGAGTAGGCAGGCCAAGGTTGTACCGCGCCGAACCGTGCAGAGAGAGTTAGCGTGGAGACGACAATGGCGTATGTAGGTCGGTAGCTTCACTCTGGAGGGGGGATCCGCTAGGCAAGGTTTGTTCTCACCAGATTTCGGATGGAGCGTAGTTGGAGCAAGCAGAGCAAGGGCCTAAAAAAAAAAAAAAAAAAGCCCTCGACACAAAAAACAGGCCACAATTGGCACACCCACAACACGACAACCACCCAAAACCACGTTACCCACACGCCGTTTCCTTGGGCATCCGACGCCTCCAACATGGAATTGACTTGCGCAAGTTCAAGATGATGGAGGGTGGGATGGCGTGCCACCGACAAGCCCCCATGTTCCATGCCCGAGGGGGGACTCCGCTCTCTCGCATTTGCCTTCCAGATTTCACAAGGGGGAGAAACTTCGATTTGGGCTGCGTCTTTGCTTCTTCGTTCTACTGCTTCTTTTGGAAGAAACCTTGGAGGAGCTCCCCCCGTCATCGGCTTACACGACCCGGCGCGTCTTGGAACCGGACGGTGGACGGCGGTGGGTTACAGCCGGAGACGAGCGGGATGGCGTGGTTCTTGGGGTAGAGACGGGGTTAACCAACGGCGCCGAAACGCTCGACAGACTCCATAGCTTCGTAGGGCGGTCCTACAGACTCAAGACGTGGTCTCGCCTCGACCAGATGATAATCTGCCGATCCTGCATCTTCACAACTCACACGGACACTCCCTCGCATTCACCAGAACAGGGGAATCCATTGAGACAAAAGTCACCCAACGGATCCAAGGCGGTTTTGCTTTCCTTTCTCTCTCACCTCGGCTTCCTCAGCCGAACCGAATATCGGACCAAAAAACCGAACCGGACCAACATGCAACCCACGAAGTGATGCCATTCCGCACTTCAGCACAACCAACAGCATCTCCCCCCCTCTCGGGATGTGTGTTTTCTCATCAATCTCAACATGCATCCGATGCATCTCCTTTCACCAACCGGATACGGGAGTCAACGGCACTTGGAGGAGCTCCAATTTGCCAGTGAGCAGCTAGCGATCCAATCCCATGCCTTCTGCAACAAGCCATCCAATCCCATGCCTTCTGCAACAAGCCATCCAATCCCATGCCTTCTGCAACAAGCCATCCAATCCCATGCCTTCTGCAACAAGCCATCCAATCCCATGCCTTCTGCAACAAGCCATCCAATCCCATGCCTTCTGCAACAAGCCATCCAATCCCATGCCTTCTGCAACAAGCCATCCAATCCCATGCCTTCTGCAACAAGCCATCCAATCCCATGCCTTCTGCAACAAGCCATCCAATCCCATGCCTTCTGCAACAAGCCATCCAATCCCATGCCTTCTGCAACAAGCCATCCAATCCCATGCCTTCTGCAACAAGCCATCCAATCCCATGCCTTCTGCAACAAGCCATCCAATCCCATGCCTTCTGCAACAAGCCATCCAATCCCATGCCTTCTGCAACAAGCCATCCAATCCCATGCCTTCTGCAACAAGCCATCCAATCCCATGCCTTCTGCAACAAGCCATCCAATCCCATGCCTTCTGCAACAAGCCATCCAATCCCATGCCTTCTGCAACAAGCCATCCAATCCCATGCCTTCTGCAACAAGCCATCCAATCCCATGCCTTCTGCAACAAGCCATCCAATCCCATGCCTTCTGCAACAAGCCATCCAATCCCATGCCTTCTGCAACAAGCCATCCAATCCCATGCCTTCTGCAACAAGCCATCCAATCCCATGCCTTCTGCAACAAGCCATCCAATCCCATGCCTTCTGCAACAAGCCATCCTCATTCTCCCCCCCCCTTCCATTCCTCCACCCCTCGCCGTTCCTGCGGGACGCGAGAGACAAGACCGTCGTGAGTTCGCGGGGAGGGGGCAGTTTGTTACCCTTTTCAGCCAGGCCTCAAAAGTCCGGGGAGGCAGAGACATGGGGGGATTGGTTGGCGGGCGGGCGGGTAGCATGGAGGCGGACAGACGGGCGTCCGTGTGTCTCTTGTAAGGTGCGCGCCAGCGAGTGATGGTCCTCACTCGTCTCTTTCAGCTGATGGAGGGGATGAGCAAGATGAGGCGGAGGGATGGGCAATGGGAAAGTTGCCATCTGCCGACACCGTGATCCTGGAGTTGTCGGTGCTAGATTACAACACTGGCCCTTTTTTCTCGCCGTCCGTGCCATTGTAAGCCGCCCCATGTTGTTGATCTCCAACTTCCCAGCGCTGGACCCTAGCTACGTAATTGCACGAGCACTAGTTAGCTGCCGCCCTACGCGGAACGGCCAAGGCCCAGAAAAGCACATAGTCGAGACAGGCTAACGTTGGTAGTTCGGCGCCCGGGTGTCCAAGCGAGGCCAGGTTCAGGCAGTACATGGCACAGACACTGACACACCTGCAGCGTGCAGGTGGGCGCCCACTGGTGTGTGCGTGTACAACTCCGAAGTACGGGGTAGCGAAAGACTCCGAACAGCGGACTGGGAATCGGGCTGATTGATAATAACAATAATGATTTTTATGGTCAGGGTTTGGACTTTTCGCGGAAACGGATCCCGTTCTCCTGATGCCCAACTCTCCCCATCATCTATCTACCCCAGACGTCATTGTCTTGCCTCCTCCATCGGTCGGCGCCGATGAGACAAACTTCTCGCCTCACCGACTGGGAATGTTGTGTAAAGGAAATGCCCCAAGCAAGACGTGGCATCACCGCCTATCCGACAAGTGACAAGACAGAAAAGTAAAAAAGTCGTTGACATATGATTGTGTTGTCGAAACGCTGATATCTCTGAATCAAGTTGGCTTTTCGACCAATCCCAGGCTGCGTGGAGGCTATGACAGATGGAGATTACATCTGGTTACAGACCGGGTACGTACCTCTCCCTGCCATCAATGCTGGGGGTTCCAACGACCAAGCTTCTTCGTCCCCCTCCTGTCCCGGTCCACCTCCACACACACTTGAGCAACCAGCACCTGCAGGACATGGTGGAAGGAGAACCCGAGGGACCTCCTAGGCGCCCTGGGAAACAAAGAGACACGAGCAGAAGACGCTTCCCCGGACAACCCTCGGGTTGACAATCCCGATTGAGGTCCGGCCCTCCTCCTTTTTGTCTTTTTGCATAGAACTGTCTGGGGATGGCCAGCTTCCTTTACGTACACCATCATGCATTAGGCAACAGAGGATTCCTTCAAAACGGGCCGGTTCATCCGTATCCTCCTCGAGTTCCAGACTTTGCCAGTTGGCGTTCGTCATGGCTAGCACCGGCACCAGCATTGGGGGGGCTGAACTCGCCCTTGTCGCGCCCGTCTCTTCGATTGGCTCGTGCCTTTTTAGCTTATTTCTGCTTCACGTCAACCCCTCTGCCACATGTTTGACTTCTCTTCAACAAAAAGATGGTCAGTTTCACGTGAAAAAAAAGAGGATGAAAGACGTGCTGTTCTCCGACATGTGGCTCATCCTCTCTTCTTTTCAACCATTCATCTCCCCGACTTGAAGAAAGCCATGCACCTTCTGCGGTCTTCTGCTCTTGTCAACTTCAAACCATCTACACAAAGTAGACTGGCTTTCTGTGCGGTTTGTTCTTCGACTTTGACTTCCTTTCTTGCCTGATTCTAATGGTACCGAATTCTCAACTTATTCTCTCTTCTGGTTTCCGTCTTCAAGGGCAACAATTCAAAGAATCGCCCGTGTGTGCGGTCCCCGCTTGATCTTCGCCCCTCCTCCAAAACAGATAAGATAACAAACTCTGTCTAAGCCAATATGGCCAATCAGAAACTCTCAATAGCACCGATCAACTCCAATTCTAGAGCTCTTGTCTGGGGAAGATGCCGCCAGCCACGGGCCAGCCCTCGTACTGTAGAACCCCTCTGAAATGTTGCTCGCCCACAAAACTTTTTGGCCCGTGCAGCTGAATTCCCAGCTTGGCCGCTCCGTAACTCGGAAAACGGTTGGGGAACTGTGACGCATCTCGTGCCTTCTGATGGGACCCCTGCCCAAAACTTTTTGCTCAACCTCCCAAACAATCGCTGATACAACACATTCCACGAGATCGCCGTCACACTCGACATTGTCAATTGACACTCTGCGCCCGCTCGGGCTACTTTCCGCATCGCCAAAAACCCATCCCACACACACCGCAGCCATGGCGTCCAGCTCCAAGCCCGAGGGCAGCATGCCTGGGGAGGCCGATTCACCGGTATGACTCCCCCTTGCTCCCAGTCATTTTGCCGCATGGTGAGAGCAGGCGCTGACTCGGGTGCCCAGGCGGCCTCGACCCTCTGATGGTCAAGTACAATGAGAGTATCTTCTTCGACCGTGTCCTCTACAAGCGGGACATTCTCAGCGGCATCGCCTTTGCCCGCGCCAACGCCAAGTCTGGCATCATCACCCAGGAGGAGTTTGAGAAGATCGAGGAGGGGCTTCTCCAGGTCCAGAAGGAGTGGGAGACCGGCGCTTTCACCATCATATCTGGTGTCGACGTGAGTGGGCGCTATCTCGTAGGATTCCCCTTGTCATCTCTGACCACAGTTGTAGGAGGACATCCACACTGCCAACGAGCGCCGACTGGGCGAGATCATCGGCAAGAATGTTGCCGGCAAACTTCACACTGGCCGCAGCCGCAACGAGCAGGTCGTTTGCGACATGCGCATGTGGCTCCGGGACGAGCTCCGAATGATCGACGACTACTCGTTAGCTTCCTCAAGCTGATCGCCGCCCGCGCCGAGAGCGAGATCGAGTACATCATGCCCGGCTACACCCACCTCCAGCGCACCCAACCCGTCCGATGGAGCCACTGGATGCTGTCTTACGGCCTCGCTTTCGCCAGCGACATCGAGCGACTCCGCGAGACCATCAAGCGCATCAGCCGAAGCCCTCTCGGCTGCGGCGCCCTGGCCAGCAACCCCTTCGACATCGACCGCGACATGATGGCCGAGGAGCTGGGCTTCGAGGGCCTCCTGTGGAACTCCATGGGTGGTGTCGCTGACCGAGTCTTTGTCACCGAGTTCCTGCAGTGGGGCAGCATGCTCATGTAGCACATCTCTCGATGGGCCGAGGATCTCATCATCTACTCTGCCGCCGAGTTTGGCTTTGTCCGCCTCGCCGATGCCTACTCGACCGGCAGCTCGCTCATGCCCCAGACGCCGACAGCCTGGAGCTCCTCCGGGGCAAGTCGGGCACCCAGGAGGGCCTGCCCAGCACCTACAACAATGACCCTGGAGCCCATGATGGACCACGTCAAGACCGTCTCCGATAGCATCCAGATCGCCAACGGCGTCCTCTCCACCCTCAACGTCCAGCCCGACAAGATGAAGGCCGCGCTCGACCCCTTCATGCTCGCCACCGACGTGGCCGACTACCTCGTCCGCAAGGGCGTGCCCTTCCGCGAGGCCCACCACATCTCTGGCCGCTGCGTGGCCAAGTCCGAGGAGACTGGCATCCCCATGAACGAGTTCTCGTACGAGCAGATCAAGGCCATCGACGAGCGCTTCGAGGAGGACATTGCCGACGTCTTCAACTACGAGACCAGCGTCGAGAGCCGATCCGCCAAGGGCGGCACCAGCAAGGCCACCGTGCTGGAGCAGATCGAGGTGCTCAAGAAGATGCTTGCTTGAACTTTGTGTGCGTGATTTGGGTTGGGTAACCGCAGCAAGAGGGCATGGAGGATTCGGCGTTTGGGTTTTGTCGAATCTTGATCATTAAGGGAAGCTTAAAAATGGGTGGAAAAAAGAGTTTACTGTGAAAGGGTCACAGGCTGTCTAGAAGTATAGAAAGGCGCAAACGCCCAGGGGCACAGGTACCAAGGAAGAGTCTTTTGCCCCGCGGAATCCTGCATGGTGCAGATCTATTTTCATTGTTCTCGTCCTTGCTTACACCAACGTGCCCAACTTTGTAGTCCGCTCTCATATATATCTTCACTAAAGTACCAGTAGGCCCCTATCGTTTTCTCAGAATCTGTCCGAGCTTCGCATCTCTCTTCACTCGACGGCAATGGATACATTCTCGCAGTTGTCTGCGCCCAAGAGCGCACCCCCATCCTCCTCGCCAACTCCCGAGTTCTACGCCCAGGACAAATCTCTCTTCTTCACAGTCCTCAACGGAGATGCCCGCTACCACATATTCACCTACCTTTTCGGCGCCAAGACGGTCCACATCGAGTATGCCCCGGCCGCCTGGCCCTTAAGCCCCTGGCAGAACTGCATCTGCACCGAGCCCGACTGGCCGAGCCACAGCCATGGCGAAGAAGCCATGCACCACCAGCGGTCCATCAACGCTTCTCTGCTAAGAACCTGCCGAAGGGCATACGACGAGGGGATCGACATCTTGTACTCGACCAACGTTCTAGCTTTCAAGGACTCCAAGTCGCTGCTCTACTGGAGCTTCAAGATCAAGCCCCCTCGGTGGGACATGATCCGCCGCGTCGACGTCTGCCTCGGCGAGTTCAACGGGGCCTGGGTCTGGGCCGACGTCTGGCAGCACCTGAGCGAGATGCCCAACCTGCAGCGCGCGAGACTGCGAGTCAGACAGGACTTGTGGAAGCGCTGGGAGGTCTTCGTCTGGGTGGGGCCCCGGTCGGGGCCGAGGACCTGTTGGAAGACCGACATGCATTCGGGGCCTCTGCTGTCCTCGGCGGAGGAGGCCGTTGTCATATGGATGAAGCCGATGGTCCGGTGGAAGCTGCCCGAGGAGGCGAGCGTGGAGATTCTGTTCGACGACGCCATGACCAAGCTGAAGGGGCTTGGGCCGAAGCTCAGGAGCGAGGGAGTCGAGGGGGTGAGGATTGGGTGGGTTGACGAGAAGAATAGAAGCGCACCGGCAGAGGAGCGCAAGGGATTAGTATATCCTAAGGTTATTGGGTGGGAGGGAGTTGAGACGAGGCCGTGATTCGAGCATGATTATCATGATAACGGGGGGCTGCCAGTGCCAGCGCCTCCTCTCGCGACGGGAGCTGCCAGTGCCAGCGGCCCCGTCTGCTGCACCTTCCCAGTGACTCTATTATTTTGTTTCGCAATTTCCATTGTTTATTTACATTTTCTGCCGACCCTGCCAGCCTAACCCGTCTACCTCACATCTTCTTTCACCTCACCACCTCGCCATTGACTCTTCACCTGTCAACAATCGAGATAGTTCCTTTCTCGCCCCTCTGGTCTTCACGACTGCATCCCGCATCACTCAAGCTACATCGTCCCGTCACTGCACTAAGTCTCCATCTGCGCGGCGCGCATCGACATCGCCTACCTTGATTGCTGGTGCTGGACCCGGCCCCTTGAAGCATTCAGCCACTTCCTAGACGCCTGCTGTCGGCCCGCCGTCCCTCGATGTGCCATCATCCACCCAAGGCGACGGCCTCCTGAGGTATGCAAGCTAACGGTCACAGGTGGGCCAGGTTCCCCGAGGGCAATGCCCAGTCGGCGTCCCCCTTCTTCGCGAAGCTCTGTCCGGAGATTAGACGCCAGATCTTGGTCGAGCTCATCGGTGAACGACTGGTCCACGTCAAGTTTTCCAACCAAGGGAAGGGCGGTCGGAGCTTCAAGCGAAATGGCCATCCTCCTAATGAGCTGACAGGCTGGTGGCATTGCGTCTGCAGACGAGGACGCCAAACTATGCCTCATGACCACTCCGAGAAGGATCACAAGTGGTGCTATCTTCCAACCAACTTCATCTTCACCTGCAAGAGAGTGTGAGTGACTTGGCGCGCTTCGCTGCTCGTCCGTTACCAGACAGAATCTGACGTTGATACAGCTTTCACGAAGGGACCGCCGTCCTCTACGGGACCAACACGCTACTCTTCGAGAGTGCGTGGGATATCCTGATGTTCAGAACGCAGACCCGTGGCTATCTTGGCATGATAAAGAATCTCGACTATTTCTTTGTTATTGGGAATGGAATTTACGGGGAGCGAGAATCCAGTAACCAGGAGCTCGGTGCCCTGCCCCTCATGGCCCAGACGATCTGGGTTGACTTTCCTGAGCTTCGCCACTTTCGAATTCGAATGTGTGACCGATCGAACCACAGGGACTCCCGACGCCCTCCGGTCAAGTACCGAAAGGATGCAGAGCGCGAGCTGGTGCGCGCCCTGAAGGCATTCAGCGAGGAGTATAGGTTTCTCGGACCAATCGTGCGGGTGTTCCTGTCAAGCCCTTCCGATGACATGGTCAAGTCAGCAGTGGAGAAATTCAGGCGGAACCGCATCACCATCGCCACAGCCCCGAACAAGAAGTCGTTGGAACAGGGCCCGGATTCTGACGATGAGGAATGGGAAATGACAACTTTCGACGAGTTCAGACGAATCTTTCCTTTCGACTGAACCAATATACGCACGCCTAGTAGGACGGGCTGGTACCCGTTGCTCATCTTTTCTTGCCGCATAAAGACGATGTCCAGCGGAATACGGTTGGGGGTCACGGACAACGGAATGCGAGGCGCAGGCATTCCCGCTGCTAGGGGAATCTCGCCTCGGCTATTTGCTGGCAGTTCAACTTGCATCATATTCGGCCTACTTGGGAACTCTGATTTTACTTGATGGTGTTTGCTACAGATGAGAGATGGAGGGTTAGTTAGGGAGATGTCAACCACACGGAATCCGTTCCATCTCAGCTGCGATGGCAAAGTGGATTCTGCCACATGATACTAGCCTGGGCTTTAGACAAGGCCAAACCTGAATTTGATTCGTTGATACTTGAAAGGGTGCTGTTGCTAAGAGTAATCGAGGAACAAGGGAGGTGTGAGGTCGACAGTTCGCCTTGAGTTGGCATTCATGCCAGTTGTGTTCTTGTCCGGCACTAGAAACCTTGCAACAACATATCTGCCTTATATTAGACCTCGCTGTCCGTCTTGCTCGGAGAATCCAGGTCTCTCAATCCATCTGGCCCTTCCGTAAGATACTCCCTGCCGCCTTTCAGCGCATCAGTGATCCCGTGGATAGCATTCGCAAGCCAGTACTGCGTGCCATTCGGGGTAGCCAATGCCTTGCCCACGTCGCCCTCATCAACAAGCCACTTCTCATCCACGGTCCCCAGGTACAGGTCAAAGATGGGCGTGTAGTCGGCAGAGCGCCACGCGATGGATGTGCCGCAGTCTCCGCAGAAGCCTCGAAACCGCCCAGGAGATGAGACGTACTCTTTAAATGTAGGAAACGTGTTTAGCGCTGGTGTAAGTTGTTTGGGGGACAGGACGAGGAACTGCGCTACGAGGGAGGAGGTCCATTTGCGGCACATTGTGCCTTTGAAGGATGTTAGATATTGCTGGATTCTGGGATTTCTGTTTAGCATACTTACACTGGCATGATGAAGACTATAAATTAAGTTAGTTCGCTATGATGCAAGGGTTGAAGGGGGACTGACGATGGGTGGCCAGGGGAAGTCTTGGTTGAAGATGATGGTGTATCGGATGGCGGTGCAGAGACACCCGCCTGTGATGGAAGAGGGGGAGACGAAGGCGGAGGTCGTCATTGTGGTTGCGATGAATTGAAGGATATTGGGAATTGGTGAGGGTGAAGTAGCCGGATTAGATGCTGGGACGTCTCGGCTTTGGTCTAAGCCGATGAGAGGTGCAGAAGAAAGGAGAACCGATTGGATGGAATTCTGTATCTTGGCAGATGATTGGTAGATGCAACATCAGCTACTCTAACCTATCCCGTAGCGGAAAAAATATATAGAAAGGGGTCTCCTTTAATACTAATATTAGTATCCTCTTATCCTTAAAAAATTAGACGATAATATTATAATAAATTTTATATATTTAGCTATTTTTTTTATATAAATTTAGGCTATTTTATAAGGAATATTTTAGAATATATTCCCTAATTATTATTCTAGTGTTTTCTTTCTACCACGAGCCTGTCAGCAACGACGAAACTGCCCACGACGGCATACCGCAGGACAAACGCGGCTTGGCTGTTGATGAGGCGTCAAACAATGGGCAGCTTACAGCTCGTGGACGGCTACTTGCAGGCAACCTTTGATGATTTGAGCAAGCGATATATTTGAGGTGACAACTTCTAGCTGTGCCGTCTAATACCTCAGCCAGTCAACGCTACAGGGCCCAGTCCAGTAACACAACAAAGATGTCGTTTGCTCCCAGCATCTTGTCGGGCCTTGACCCGGGTATATTCTATCTATTTGCTCCCAGGATTCTATTTAACTTCACTTGTACAAGCATTGGTATATATATCAGCCTCCCTCCCTCTGATGGTCACCCTTCTTTCACCATTCAGTCCAACAATTTCACTTCACGCCACTCTTTCGTCGGCCCTCTTGATACTCGCCTACCCGTGCACCGGGTGCCGCGCCATGAGGCTGAGATTTGCAAGACAAGACAGCCAGGACCAGTGCCCGTTCTACACGAAGCTCCCACCGGAGATCCGGCGCACGATCTATCTCGACCTCCTGGGGTCTCGCCTGGTTCACGTTATTACGCAGAGGGGCGAGAATCCCCGAATGGGTCATTGCATTTGCCCAAGGGGCACCGTCAACACGCTACCTCACCCGCCCTCACAGCCGGACCACAAGAGATGTTGCTTATCCACCAACATCCTCTTCACCTGCAAGCGAGCGTTAGCCATTCTCTTCTCTGCCCTTATTGTCCATGTGCTTCGTCTGATTTGTTGTCGCCCTTAGCTTTGAAGAAGCGGCCGAGGTGCTCTACTGCTCCAACACCCTGCTGTTTGACTGCGACGCGGCGTTTGTCGGCTTCGGGATGCGCTATTTACCATACCGCTTTCGCCGCAGCATCCGTATGTGGCTCTACATCAGGCTACACCTTTTTTCCTATCAGGGTTATGGGGTCACCGCCAGCCCTGTTGAAGACGAAGAGAGGGAGCACGCATTGCGTCGGTTAGGCCTACTATGCTCATTCTTGGCCCAAATTCGTGATGGTGTCAAGGTACGCATATTTGATGGGCGAGGCCTCCTTGCAAGATACCGGGTGGGCGACGAAGGACCTCGAACACGTCATTCAGGAGGTCTCGAAGAATGGGCGATCCTGCGTCGAGATCCTGTTGCCCGAGGAGCTGGCGCGGGAGGGAGAGGGTGCGGCAGAAAGACTCATATTTACTGCTTCGAAGAAGCTAGGGGAAGGGCATGCTTGCGGCGAGGCTTCGGATCCACGCAGCGAGGAGATGAGATCTGATTGTGTGGAGACATGAGGAAGGGAGTGTTGGAACAGAGCAATTTGGAGGTGAGTGGCGAGAAGCACCAGGAGACATACTTTTCCCTCAAACTCATGCCAGGACCGGGGCAAGAAACCTTGCACTGTCTAGTCAGTTAAAGAGACGGTCTTTCGAGTTCAGCAGCGGACTCGGAGCCTTCCAATGCGTCACCTACGGCATACTCTACCTGCAGCTTGCATGCCCCGTAATAGGAAAAGTATATAGGAAGAGATCTCCTTTAATACTAATATTAGTATCCTCTAATCACTAATAATAATATCTAAAGGATTAGAAGATAATAATATAAGAGATTTTATATATTTAGTTATTTTCTTAAAAAAATTTAGGTAATATTAGGAGTATCAGAGAGAATATTCCCTAATTATTATTCCGGTGTTTTCTTTCCACCATGAGCATGCCTCCTACCTACCTAAGGTTCGCGGGTTGGCTTCCATTTTCATGCAGATGTTTCTTGCCTCGCCTTATCTTGCAGCATTAGGATGAGTCCTCTTGTAGCATTAGGATGAGTCCTCTTGCAGCATTACGATGAGTCCTCTTGCCTTGAAAAACCTCTCCGCCACCCGCTACTCTGGCCATTTCCTTCTCTTCTTCAAACACGTTTCAACCGGCAGCTGGCCAGTACACTGTTTCTGGACACCTAGATCCTTCGACCCAGCTATTGTATTGCCATCTCCGTCTTCTACCAGTCGTCATCGATGTCGGTCTCGGTATTAATATGCACGCTTCCTGGCGGTCATGGCCAGTTTGGGTCGCGTTTCTTCACGAGGCTTCCACATGGGATCCGAAACCGCATATACTCTGAGCTCTTTTCGGATCGCATCATCTCCATCGCGTCCTGGATGGACCACAAGGAGAAGCGTGTTCGGTACAAGCGACAGGAGCTGCCAAAGCCAAATTACGCTCCCATGGTGATCCAGCGTATGCCCATGCCGGGTGGCGGAACTGCATTCTACCACCCTCCCGAGGAGAGACACCGCCAGTGGTGCCACGGGGGCGCCAATATCATCTTTACCTGCAAACAGGCGTAAGTCCTCACACAACGTGACCACTGACCAGGCTGAAGCTCACATCTAACGCCGGCTCTAGTTACAAAGAAGGGGCGAGGTTGCTGTACGAGACAAACACCTTCTTGTTCCCAAGGCCAATGAACTCTGTGACATTCGAAGCCACCGCAAAACTGGCCGCCTTTTGTCAACTAAAGTCTATTGACTTTTACTTCGACACGCACGACACTGTGTCCAGTGCCGAGATCCCCTTCTTCACGTTGCTATGCAATCAGATCGCCGAGGCTTCCGAGTCTTACGGCGTGGGGCGCAGCGTGCGCATGACGCTGGTTCTTGGTCCGCAGCAGAAATGGCCGACGGTCAAGGACATTCAGACGATGTTGAAGCCGGGGCTGGATCGACTCGCGACGAGGGATGTTAGCCTTTATCTGTTCCTGCCGGAGGAGCTGGAGGAAGATATCATGAAGCACATGGCGAAGCTGAGTTGCGAGAGATTCAGGCTGATGATCTGCCGTGGGGTATTCAGTGCGTATGCACAGGACGAGACGGTTGAAGATCAGAATGGCAAAGATAAAAATGGCCAAGGCCACTCGGACGGCCTTGCTTGCATCCCGGATTTGTTTGACAGTTTAGCGGTTTCTGACAACGAGATGGAAAGTTGAAGGTAGCAGAGGGCAAACCTGCCTGTAGGGTTCTTAGGGGCAAAAGTACTTTATTTCAACGTTTCTCAATCATATTCCCGTACCCTCACTACAGAAGCGTCAAGGATCAATTTCGAGTTGCTGGGGATGTTATCCAGCAGAGTCTAAGTGCATAAGCAAAAACCATTCCCATTCCGAACTGCGCCCTAAGAAACCCAACCCAACCAGGAACCCAAAGTCATAAACCAGAATAATGATACAGACTAAACTTGAAACTGAACCAAACGGGGGGAATATCCAAACAACTGCAAGCAACGAATATACAGCTGCATCACCACCTCCTTCGAACCACATCGCGGACAATCTTTCGGCACTCTCTCGGTTCCTCAAAGACATGCCAAGCATCGCGCGGCACATCCTGGAAGGCCTTTTCAAAGCGCTCGGGCTGGTTCTTCTCTTCGATGCCAAAGGACGCAATGTCTGTGGCCTTGCGGATGAGGATCATCTTGATCCAGCCGGGAACGGCTCGGTACCTAGGTAGATCCAAGTCAGCCACATCTAAATTACCAAAAAAAAAAAAAAAAAAAAAAAAGAAAAGAAAAGAAAAGGCAGGAACAAACTTACACCTCGCCGTAGGCTTCGGGATCAGACTGCGTCGAGTCGCCAATCAGGATCATCTTCCTCTTAGGCAGCCACGAGTGAATCTTCTTGATGCGGTCGGCCTTGTACTCCTCCGTGCCCATCGTCAGCGCCGAGAGAAGCCCCGACACGGTGCGCCAGCTCGAGTCGCGCAGGATGAGCGTACCGGGCGGGAAGTACCTGTCGCGAAAGTCACGTAGTAGCGGGTATAGGTTGTACGGCGACGCGGAGACGTAGAACCACGGCGAGTCGCGAGGGAGGATGGACTGCAGGTCCGAGTACAGCTCGGGCATGCCCGGGATCGGGGTGGGCGTGTCGACAAAGGTGGACTTGAGGATGCCGAGGGGGTCGCTCGTCAGGGTGACCTTGATGGTGTCGTCGATGTCCGAGATGACGCTCCAGCCCTCGGGTCCGGCGTAGTAGGTCTGCATGTCGAGCAGACCCTTTACGTCCCGGGGCACCAGCGCCGCCGCATCGACAAAGGACCCCTTGTGGTAGCGCTCGACGGGCAGGACGCTCGTGGTGATGCCGTTGATGCTCGTGGGGCCCAGCCTCAGCTCCCGCTTACGGTGCTCGAGGTAAAACACCCTCGCGGCCTGGATGTCCCAGAGGAAAGGGATGATGCGCTCCTCGATGATGTCGCGCTCGGCCGCATCGTCCGCGAGACCCAGCGTCGTTGCGACGCTCGACACAACATCCGCCACGCGGCACTTGGGCTCGTTCTCAAACACCGCCGCCACAAACTCGGCCTCCCACACGCCTGTCTCGGGGTTGCGGAACGCCGTGTTGTCAAACAGCCACACGATGTCGCCGCGGTCGACGGCCTTGCCGAAGGGGCTCAGGTTCGCGAGCCGCGACAGCCACGCAGAGATGTTGATGGGCGCGGCGAGCGCTGCGGTGGCGGCGCGCCGGAAGGCTGGGGATCTCGGGTCGGGCAGATCGCGCTCGACCTTGTCGAAGTTGCGCTTCTTCCTCGTTTGCAGCTGCATATTGCCTGCGACAGAGGACGGGCTGAAGTCTGTGTCTGTCATGGTGGAAAAGGAGAGACGGGCCGGGGTATTCGATATAGGTTTCTTTGCTAAGACAGTCTGAATGATGATGCCTGAGGGGCGTTAGTAAGGGCGAGGAACGAAGGTCGCGTGCAGAAGGGTGAGTCGTTGGAACGGCGAGGCTGGTTGGGTCTCGTGGGTGTTTGAGGTCAGGTTTCATATGCAGATGCCAACACGAGGCAGGCAGCGGGAGGCTTAAACAAATGTTCTATAAGACTTTGCTAGGCAGAATCACAAGAGCCACGGGGGAAAGTTCAAGTCAAAGAGCCTCAGTCATCAGGGGGCGAGGAGCGAATGGAAGAAGTAGGCGCGCGTGGTTGGATCCATGGCTGCTGAACAGGTCCCCAGGCTGTCAGTGCCCGTGACCTCATTAGGAAAGGGGTTAGGCCGTAGTAAGGCTGGAGTGGATGGGTTTCGGAGGGCCAAGACACAACGATGCTTAATTCTTGGAGCGATCGTCAAAGCGCGTGTGTGCCCTTTCTTGGGCTCTTTCTGGGCTTTGGTGGTTGTTGCCGCTGGGTGGGTGTCGGACTCAGCCAGGTGACGTTGCTGCATGATGACGATGACGGCGATCGTTAAGGCGGGGGTGGGGCACAGCCGCACTCCAGGGGAACAAATCAGCCACACTCAGAATGACCGCCAGGCGTGGATCTGCAATCTGTCTGGACGATTTCTCTCTGCCGCAGAGGAGCTGAAAACTATTGAACCGGGAAAAGGAAAGCGCCATCTTCACAATGCCAAAATACTGTCACCTACGCCAATCGGCGATGGTCCCTGCACAACAAGGGAGGGCCCGTGGTTCGTGTCGTGCCAGGGTCATCTGCAAGATCGACACTCTAAAAGTGCCGTTGCTTCTGTCACATCCGCCATCAGCTGAGCGACCTTTTTCTATTTCGATCGACGATCGGGCTAAAACAAACAAAACAAAATGTCAAGAGAACCATCCGAGAAAGAGGCTGCTACGGAAACCGCTTCAGGAATGTTGGATTGACAGCCCGCTTCCACGTTTCTTTAATTGAGGTAGCGCCCCTAGGCCCATTTCAGACTGGTACCGGCATCCGGGCTGTCGGGAGAGGCGCTCAACGAATGGCGACCCCCCCTGTGTGTCTTTCGTATCGAGGCACGGCCCGGGCATGGCCAACCTTAAATGGGATCGATTGAAAGCTGCGAGATCCCCAGGGCCACAATTCCTACCTGGGATGATGCTAGAACTGGCAACACCTTGCTTTCACGGCACGTCATTATGGAACAAGAAAAGTCCATTAGGGTATGAGAAATGGATGCTCTGGACCACTAATATACAAATCCGCCAGACTCCCTCCCCGCTGTCTCAAGTCTACCAGTTGACTCGATGAATACCTGCCCTCCTAAAACGCCGTCCAACCCCCCCAATCTTTAATCATGCATATATGTATACCATGCCTCTAGAACATGCTTTTAGTGGGTATCAACCAAACACAGACTTTACGCTGCCTTGAAACCAAACCCCCCCTCATCTTTAAGCCAATCTATGGTACCAGCTGGATTTGGGCTTTCGATCAAACAGGTTCTCCAGGATGTCTTCGGCCATCTTCTTGGCCACACCCTTGATGGCCCTCTCGTTGATGGTGAAGGAGTCGTAGAAGAGGTGGTCGTCGGGGATCTGGCACTCCTCGGTCATCTCCTCCATGTCGACCGTCAGGTCGGCCGTCTTGGCCCTGACGCACGGCGTCCAGACGTCGAGGAACCGCATCGAGTCGTTGACGGACAGGGCTCCTCGGCCCCTGGAATCCATCACCTCCAGCCGCTGCATCTCCTCCTCTGTCATGGCGTCGAGGATGGCCTTGGCCGGGTTGAGTTGCCAGCCGTTGCGCAGAGGGTACGGAGCGAGGATGACGCGTTCTTCCTCCGTCTCGTTTGCCTTTGCCTTGGTCGAAGAGAAAAATGATGCAGGCAGGTACTTCCGGAGTGTGCCGCCCTGGGACTTTTCGCCATCATCCTCCTTGCTCGGATCCTCTCCATGCTCCGCCTCCTCGGCGCTCTCACCTCTCTTCTGCTTGCCCGGTTCCTCGACTTCCTCGGCCTCGAATCCCTCGGGCTTCTTCGTAGCCTTCTGCCTCCACCCGGCAATCGCATAATCAACCTCCTCGTTCCAGAGCCTGGTCAGTTCGGCGGCGTTTCGAGTCTGCTCGGCCGGGCTGTTGGGAAACGGCGGCTTCGGTCGGCCCCGCCATCCGGGGGTGAGAGAAATGTCGAAGAGCTGGGGGATCAGGACGCGGAAGCTCTCGAACCGGCGCTCGTCAACTTTGTGGATGGCGCCGGGGGCGGTCAGTTCCGTGACTTGGGACTCGGTGGCGTTGGACCAAAAGTCAGAGTAGGCGACCGAGTTTGGATCCAGCGATTCGCGATACAGCACCTCGGCTTGGGAGAAGATGGCGTCGACCATGGACCCGATCAGCTCCTCCGCCTTTTGCCGTGGCATCGCGGCCAGGTTCCAAATCTCCCACGTGCCAAAGGTGAAAACCCACAACGTCTCGCGGGGGGTGGCCTCGGGCGGTGGCATCGCCAGAAACTTCTGCACCTGGGCGGCCAGATCGGGGGCCTGGGACGGGATGGGATACTGCTCAGCGAGGTAGTTGTAATCCAGGGCGGGCTTATCCAGGATGTCGGTGTGCCGAGTAAGGTTGAGGAGGTTCTGGACCTCCTGCTCGTACAACTCGTTGGATACAAAGCCCCTGCTTGAATCCCCCGTAGGAATAAGGGAGATGTGTGATGTGCACTTGAGCTGGAAATGGTGGTCAGCACAGTACAGTGAGTTGTATTCAAGTTATTTCCCCATCATACCTCTTCGCAAAGCTCTTCGGTCCATGTTCTGCGACTTTGGGTGGCATCCACAGCGCTGCCCACGATGTCAGGAGACCCAAACACGACGAGCCTGAGGTTTGCTTCTGGCAAGGGCTCGGTCTTCCAAGGCAGTATGCCCTTGTAACCTTTGGAAAAGCCACCGCCCGAAAGCCGCTCCGGCAAAAGACCAAAAAGAATAAAGATGGTGAGAAAGAAGGCGGTGATCTGGAGGAGCAGTTTGGGGCCACCTCGCCAGACACGGGTAGAGCAAAAGATGACGACGTTTCGCAGGCCGAACCGGCTCACCAGAGAGTTGTCGTTGTCATGATGACTCGGGATTTGATGATCGAGATCGGCTGGCGATTTCCATAGTGTGTTGAGCATGATGCGACAGGGATGCGTATGCGAAAGCTGGTTTAGAGGGTGCTCTTTTGGATCTAGAGTTGACGGGGGATAATCATCCAAGGCGTTGATGGATCTCGGCCTCGGCTTGCGCAGAAACGCGGGCAATTTTTCGATTTCAAGGGAAAGAATACAAGTACAGAATCACAGTCGGTTTTCAAGTCGATGCTGAAGGCGATGTTGGTTCAAGTCTGTTGCTGAAAAGCTGACGTCGATGTTTAAGAATGTTGCCTGTGGGAGAGCAGTGACTAGGGTCGAGTGCGGCGTGAAGAAGTGGGTTAATATAAAAGTGATCCGGGTGAGAGAAAAATCGAAGTAATGATTAGAAACGACTGCCGATAGTCTGCTTTCGATCGTAGGAAAAAAAAAAAACAGGCCGAAGAGAGGTGGTAAAAAAGTTGGGCTCAAGTGACAGAAAGAGTAAAACGCTGCGTTGTGGTCTGGCAACTCATCAAGCAATGCAGCGAGTAAGGAGGAAGGGTTGGCAGAAAGCGTAACCGCCCGTCAGAGCAGACAAGCGACTTATCAGGCGCACTGCTCATTCGCCTGCTGGGCCAAGGCCGCGAAACCCCCCCAAGCGTTGTCACGGCGGTCCAAGAGGCCATCAATTTGCGTGGCCAAGACCGCAGACGCTGCACGCCCAGCCCTGCCCGAGGTGCTACGTACGTACAGCCTGGTGGGAAAGCGGGATTGTGGGAGGGACTTGGAAGGACAAGGGATGCGAATCACGGATCCCTGCGGAAAATTGTGGGATTCATGAGGCCAAGGAACAAGGAGACTGCATCTTCATCAAGAGGCGAAATCCCCTGAATTTCGTCTGTTTCAGCCAGTTGTTGTGCAGTCTCTGGTCGTGTGTAGTACTCCGTACTGTAGCAGCGCAGGGCATTCGCAAGCAACAGACGCGGGCGCCCCGTTCGATTAGGTTTCGCCCACATCCCGGTGCCGTCTTCCGGAACAGGAGGGAATGCCCTCTTTTGTCCTCGTCATCCTCATCAAGCCGTCGTCGCGTCTGGGATCCGATATCCGTAAATTGTTGGTGGCACCCCAAGACAAGTCGTCGTCAGCTGGTGGAGCTTCTCCCAAGCCGCCCGGCGCCGTTAATTGCGGGTTGGCCCATGGTCAGCCACCCCCGGCTGCTATGCGGGCTGCGGCACAACACAGGGGTGGGAAACGTTTTAGTGCCTCCCTTCCACCATGGATCACCTCATAGCCTGCCCAAGCCTAAGACAGCGGTCGCAACGAACAGAACGATTGATGATCGAACGGTTACACGTCTTTGCGAGCGATTGTGGGGAAGGGGACAAACCCCCGTTTGAGGCTATCAGGGATCAGTCAGCACCTTTCGACGCCGCAAGTGGTAACGAGGCACGAGACACCCTTTCGGGCGTCGCACTGAAGAGAGCCTCTTGAACGAGGCTCCGAGGTCTTTTCTGGCGACAGCTGAAAGACGTCAATGTGCCGGCACAGCGGCTGCAGGTTGCGTGAAATCGGCCGATGATGAGGTCTGCCGAGATATTTGCTGCTTCTTGGGAGGACAAGGCGCACATCGCACCTTGGTCCTACTCGATCAACCTGCATGAGGCTGCGGCCCGCGGATTGTCGTTAAATCCGAACCAGCTGATAGCCAGAGATAGATGCCTGCGCACTGGCCAGTAAAACTGATGACGGACAGGGAAATTGCTGCGATCGGCCGGAGCGAGGCAGATTTGCTGGTTCATCCATCATCCGGACTTGATGTCAGCTTTTGGGCCAGCCTCATGTGGCTCAGCCTGGAGTGGCCAAATAGGATCCAATCCTGTGTTGCCTTGGCTGCTTGGGCTGTGTGACCAAACTTGCCTGCCTTTGGCCGACGGCGTAAGCAAGGATGATGACAACATCAAGGCAGCTTTCGATAACTTAAATCTGCAGCAGATCAAGTCG
Source organism: Fusarium nematophilum (assembly GCA_033030565.1). Classification (NCBI taxonomy): domain Eukaryota; kingdom Fungi; phylum Ascomycota; class Sordariomycetes; order Hypocreales; family Nectriaceae; genus Fusarium; species Fusarium nematophilum. The sequence goes on along the minus strand of JAVIXY010000041.1, from coordinate 128,351 downwards.
TCGCTTGTATCTGATAAGTCAGCAAGCAGCCAACTCCTCAGCACCTAGGCTGAGTTTTGTTGAGGCTCAGCGCCCATCTGAAAACCTTATCAGATGAGAGACCACAAGGCGGATGGGAGGAAACCATCAATTGCTTATACCCGTGTCCCTCGGTCAACTCTTGGATCAAAACAATTTGAAAATGGCCAAAGGCATGCCCTTGAGGAGGGAGCTGGCGGACAAACTCCAGACCAGGCTGGAGGAATGCCGAGATAAATATAGTAAGCCCGGATCCAATCGCACAAACTTGACCAAGACAGATTTTCCATCGTGACGGGGCCGAGAAGACAGCGCATTGTGCCGCAGGGACGTGTCTGAGACCTCATCGAGGATAAGAATCTCCATTACCCACTCGAGTTAGGAAGCAGAAGCTATCGCAAGTCCCCTTCAGATTAGATTTTTAAAGAGGAGGAGAAAACAAGCGACAACAGGGAGACCAAGAGCAATTAAAGGCCGCCCTTTGAGAGGGAGGCTACTCAATAGGGAAAACATAATGCCAGGGCGGTACAATGACCGTGCCAATGGAGGCAGTGGTGGTTGGTCGAAGCCAGCAAAGCAGGCTGCCCAACCCGCTCAAGGGATTGCCTGCTTTTTATAGAGGCGGGTCTTGCAGCCTGGTTTCCACCTTCGAGTGACGGACCAGCCCCACCAGCAACGACACGGTCTAAATCCAACTGAAGGGAACTCGTTCAACGAGTCAAGCTACCTGTTCCCTTGGGATTGACAGCAATAGCAATTGAACCAGATAGAGCTACAAAACCAGCATCAAAATAGACATCGCCGCCTCTGGTCGCTTTTGGCCACACTCTTCTCATACTCACAGCTGATTCTTCTACACGTCAGTGTCGCATCCAGGTGGCTCCTGCACGTGCAGTCCAAGGATCCTTGCCGGGTTTTTGGCGCCTTGAAACCGTCAACCCGTCACCAAACACGAATATCACTCGGTACTGCCTCAGCCTCTCCCGCCAGCGCCTGTCAACATCTCATCTCGACAAAACATCTCACTACTACATGGCCCGCCCCCCCGTCCTCAGCCTCAACACGCGCGAAACCATCTTCGCACAGCGCCAGGCTTACTCCCTCTCTCACACTCACCCTCCGGACATCTCACTCTCCACTATCGATCCGCCGCTCCGCCTCTGCGCGCCCGAATAGCACCAGTCGACCGTCCTCCACCATGTGCGCGCGTCTCTTGCGACTACGACCCTTCGAGTCATGATCGCGTCCCGATCGCTTCACCTGCTGCTTCGCCCTACACCATCGGGTGCCGCCACACGGCACGCTGCGCTTTTTTGCCCACCCGCCGTCTGTTACGCACCCCTTCAGCGCTCCCGCGCTCCCCCACCCCCCCCAGCCGCCGTCGATATTTTGATTCATCTGCCTTGACCCAAGCCCGGTCGTCGGTATGCTGTCCCATCTCCGGTTCCACCGGCGAGGGCCGTCGAATCCCGCCTCGCCATGTCCCGATCAACATCCTACCTCTCCTCCTACCGGCCACACTTCGCCATTCTCCTCAGATCTTCTCTCTCCCGACTTGCGCCCGACCTCGTCGAACTCCTCCGCCCTGCCTCCCACTCTGCCTCCCATAGCCCGCGTTACGTCAAACGAACTTGGTGACCGGTCACTGGACCATCGACAACATGTTGGCACAGCGAGCCAGGTAGACTCTCGCCAACAACAAACACCGCGATCACCATACACTGGAGGATCCGGTTTCATTGGCGGTGTTGCCCTCAGGAACTACCAGCGCGATATGGAGGCTCAAGCCGCCGAAACCATGGATAGCGGGAGAGGACTGGGCCTGCTAGGCCAATATTCCATTTCTCAGCCTACTCTGGCTCCTAATCATCCTCCTCCGCCAACAAGGCCAGCTCCCCAGCCCATAAGGAACTCCAAGGGAGCATCCTCGTTCAGCACTCCTACGGATCTTCAGAATTCTGCTGGTGCGCCGACAGGTCGTCGACCTGCCGGTACCCGTCTTGTCACGGAACTACCCTCACTTGCCCAGACCACCAGTAACACCGAACACCCGAAGCCCAGGAAGGGACTGCCGTTCCTCAAGAATCCCATGTCGACTCTGTTGATGAGGCGAAAGAACAGCCAACATGTCCCCGATCTGCATCCACTACCCTTGTCGAGCCGAAAGGAAGAGCCCATGTATGACCCACGCATCAAGGGTACTCGCGTTCATGACTTCAGTGCGCCAAGACCAAAGAAGACTGTGCCTAGCAAGGAACCAACGCAGCCACCCTTCCTCTCTCCGGTCCCTGGTTCCTCAACGCTTCCCGAGCAAGAGAGGTTCCCGAACCCCACGGTTACACAGCCCGCTCAGGCTCCTGTGGCCTCATCCCCACGCCTCCCCAGTAACGCCTCCGAATCTGTTTATTCTCAAGATCCAAAGACTCTCAAGAATGTGCCTAATATTACATCACCTGAGGCATCTAGCCCTGGAGTAGAAGCCAGCTCATCTCCTGGGCCAGAAGCGCCTCCAGTCCCGCCTAAAGACGACGGCCCAATCTCAGTTCAGCCAAGGTCACCGCAAGCCTCGCGTCTGATTGAAGACGATGCCTCTATCCAAGCAAGATCATCGGCTTCCCTGCGGATCGGCCGCTCGAGGGGCCCCTCGCTCTCTGGTATGTCAGGCAAAGATATCCCATCTGCGCTACCTCGTCATATGAAGAGCACATCTTCGAGATTCAGCTTCGACATGATTGGCGCTGCAAAGCAGGAAAAGCTACTCGAAGAGAGACACCGACAACGAGAGCTGGAGAAGAAGACGACCGAGCCTCCTGGCCCCCGAGATTCTCGATTTGACGATTTTGACGATGACGCGTTTGATTACGATGCCATGATGGATGATGATGGATTTGAGGAGAAGATTCCCGGTGTGAACGCAGATTACGAGGACGATATTTACGAAGAGGAAATCCCCATGGTTGGCGATGACTTGGACGATGATCTCGACCCCGACAACGACCAGGAAAACTTCTCTGGCTTCGTCTTCCAGCGATCTAACCCGACATCCTCGTTAACAAGCCCACGCAGCGCAGGATTTATGCCAACCCCTAGAGATGCAGACGGCAATGCCATCGGCTTTGCGATGAGCCAATATACCCCGGTCCTGCAGGGAGCGCTGACTCCCAGTCTTCCGGTGAATGCACAGACTCAGCAAGAGATGCAACCTGGCGGGCTGGGCATCCAAGGATTGGACGTGCCGACGGTGGCCAGCTTGCAGAATGAGGCTGCATTCCAGAAGAATCAACAACTACCCCCTGCCAATAATGGCCGCTCGCTGAATGACGACGACCTCTACTTCGACGATGGAATGCTGGGATTCGAAAACGAGTTTGCCGAGGATCTCGCTGCTCCTCCGGAATGGGACGATACTCCATTTGACGAGTCCATCTTCGACAATAATGATACCGATCAGTTTGGCAGGCCTATCGCGGGTGCGTTCGCACAGGCCCAATCGCTGAGGCAGGCAACCAAAGAAGATACGACTACCAAACGGGAGTCCGACATAACGTCTCGATTCTCTGCGCATTCGGCCGCCTCACAGTCAACCGCCCATACGTCACTTAGTGTCAGCGGCAAGAAGGGTCCCGAAGAAGAGCCTCCTAAGGATAGCCCTCAATCACACTCACCTCCAGAGCCGTCAGCCTTGCCCCAGACTGCGGCTCCTGCTGGTGATTCTATGGCTGCCTATCAAGCTGCTCTCGCCGCGGCTGCTCACAAGGCGGCAGCTTCTGGTAAATTCCAGCGCAGTTCATCACCGGTGCTGGATGACACTCCGTTGTCTGAGCCGACCCATTCCCCGGATACCCCAGATCACGATGATGCCTTCAGAGCCGATGACTATGATGGCTACGACGACTATAACCAGTCTTACGAAGATATGGCTGAATTCGAACTGGACGATGATGCTATCATTGCAGAGGCGAATGCGAGTGCGCTGGCCAACGATTGCGACGGATGGTACGGCCAGGAGTTTGGTTTCTACTCAGCGCCCGTAAGTCAGCAACATCATGGATCCGGCTCTATCGACTACGAATACGCCAATGGTGGCTTCTTCGGCCCCAAGGGGAGTCTCGATCGTACAACCAGCGGGCGCATGGTGTCAAGAGAGCCAAATCTTACGCCCATCACTGAGCGCTCCGAGTATTCTAACAGAAACTCGATCATGAGCCTCGGTATGCCTGGGTTTGGTTCGGGGACGCCACTACAGAGCCCCGGTCTCGCTCAACTCGCCCTTCTGGGAGATCGTGGTGATGAGATGAGTCTATCAGCTCTACTGCGGCTTCGGTCGAGGGCTTGGGGAGGGTCTCAAGTCAGCTTGGCCTCTAGCCAGAATGGCTCTCCTCGGTCTGAGAGAGGTGATCTTGCCGGCTCGCCATGGGGCCCCAACTTCTCGAGCCCAACTACCCTTCACGCACGGAAGAACTCAGTCTTGTCTACCGTTAGTCAGGATTCGGACAATTGTAGCATATCCGGAAGCCCGACCTTGACGGGTGGTATTCCGGGTCTGGCTTCTCCCCCACCCCCTGTTCCGCCATTGACACAGCTGGAACTCGAGATGCAGGAGGACGCCAAGGTTGCCCCCTTGAGCGTCAGTAAACCTACCTCAAAGAACTTTGAAAACGGCGTATCCCCGCTGTCGGACCCCGAAGACAGCAGCATGCCACCGTCGACATTGGTGAGCCCCGTGGAGCCTTTGAACGGCACCAGCAACGCTGGGTCTAATGCATCGCCCCAGCGTCCTGGGATGGGCCACCGGCACAAGAGCTCAGCAGACAGCATTTCGTACATGAAAGAGGAAGACAGCGGTGCAACTCGTTGGGTCATTGAACGACGGCGCACTGGCGAATCCGGACAAGAGATCCTTGAGCGAGAGGTTGTCGAAGGGGGGCGGATCTAGAAAACCCGTCCACCTGTGTGGAGCTGTTCATGATCTAATCGATTGGAAATGCATAGGAAACCCTATATTCTAATACATTACGAGATGAGGATTTTTTTTTTGGGATTGGGAACGAATATACATATACCAGAGATGTCGGTGCGAGCCATGGGTCTGGGGCACCGGGCCTTCTTTTTCTCGGATGAGGCAACTCTTGAGAGGAAAGGCAGGCAAAGAGGAAAAAAAGTCATTGTCGGTGTTCAGGAGCTAGGATTGGGAAATTGTCGACTTGATTGGGTCCTGCTTCGAGCGTGGAGCTGAAGCTCGTTGTCTTGTGTTGGATTTTTACGAGCCTAAGAGACCAAGATCATGAGTACGATGACCGAACTGAAAATATTGAGCGTTTATTTTATTTGCGTCTTGATTTCTGGATGTGTTTCTTCATACTGTTCTCAGAAGGCCTGTTTACAGATTTGTCATTGGATCGAGATGCCTCAATCCAGTTTTTCAGGAGACCCAGCGTTCCTTCCGAGGGGGAACAAGGACAAACAACGGCAGTTGCTTCTTACCATCCAAACGTCATTCCTACCTCTTCCATAGGGGATGGACCTGCTCAAGATGGGTTCTTGTCATTATTAACACACTCAGCATCAAGCCACTACCCCTCCCACTGGATTCCAGTGCCCGCAATTCTCTTCCTTCATCCACGAGATTGATCACTCAATTCTTGGGCCTGTTGGCATCGTGTTGGAGCCGTTTTGGACTCTTCTTGGAACTCACTTCTTCGCCTGTGAGAGCACTCTCTTGGGCTTTGTCATCCACCCAAGCTTTCCCCTGTCTTCTCTCTCGAAATGCACTCCGCCTTTGTATCGCGAGCCACTGCGCTCGTGTTCTGTGCCTTCCTGGCTTCGGCGGACAAGCCCTTCATCAATGACTTGAGCGCCTACAATGACGGCTACCTCGGCCAATTCCCCTCCCAGACCTTTCACTCATCGGATGTCGTCGCCCCCTTGTTCCAGGTCAACACCTTTGAACCGGATCTCGTCGACGACTCAGGATACCTCTTCCTGACGTTGGAGTACGGCAGCAAAAGAGGACCTTCGATCTTCTCGAGCAAGGACCTCAGTCTTGTCTACGCTGACCTCAAGTACGAGCGAACCTTTGATGCCCGCGCACAGGAGAGAAGGGGTATCCAGTACCTCACCTTCATTGAAGGTGGTGAGTGCCACGTCTTCGACACTTCGTACCAGAAGAAGTGGACAGTCACAGCCAAGGATCTGGGTGGCACTCGGGCCGACATCCACGAGTTCCAGTTCACGGGTCATGGAACAGCAATCATGTCTGTCTATCAAGACGTCAGGTACAATATGTCGGTTCTTGGCGCAGCCATCGATGGCTGGCTGAGTGATTCTATCTTTCAAGAAGTTGACCTTGAAACAAATCGGGTCATCAACGTGTGGAGGGCTTCAAACCACTTTGACTTGAATGACACTTTGATCGAGTACAACCCCAAGGCGACCTACATGGATGGCGAAGGCTTCGACTGGTTCCATGTCAACAGCGTCTAGAAGGTGGGTAACCCCCCTTTTTTCGAAGATTAGCATAGCGTGCTCACCATCGAGGTAGACCAAGGACGGCGATTACCTGGTTTCATCACGGGCATTGTCGGCGATTGCCCTCCTCGAAGCCGACACTCTCAACCCCCGATGGATCCTTGGAGGCAAACGCAACCAGTTCAAAGATCTCAGTGACGGAAATGCAACCAACTTTGCTCACCAGTATAATGCAAGGTTTGTCCAAGGGAACGAGAGTCGACTCAGCTTCTTTGACAATCAAGTCCTCGAGACTGGAACGTGTAGCAGCGGCAACTGTTCGCGTGGCGTTATCGTCGAGCTTGACTACGAAGAAATGACAGTTGAGCTTTTGAATGAGTTTTACCATCCGCAAAGCATCTCTTCTGGCTTGGGAGGAAGCGTGCAGGTTCTGGACAACGACAATTTCCTCATCGGCTGGGGTACAAACCCTGGTGTCACAGAGCATCTTCCCAATGGGACCATGGCCATGGACATCCAGCGAGGAGTGATTCCCCACGTTTCGGAAGATGATTCCGACACTGATATTTCGGTTTACCGTGCGTGGAAGATGGAGTGGACCGGTCGACCGCTATGGGGCCCTTCTATTGCATCTGCGTCTGAAGGAAACGTAACAATGGGTGCCACCATATACGTTTCATGGAACGGTGATACCGAGGTTGACAGGTGGGAAGTGGTATGTATCTCCTATTATCGAGATATTGTCTGTGGAGCTGACATGAGTGCAGTACGCCGGCGAGGATGAGAAGAATGTCACAACTGCTCGACGAATGATCGGAAACTCGACTCGCACCGGCTTCGAGACTGCCATCTACCTCGAGGGAGAAGATCATCCCAAATTCGCCCGAGCCGCAGCGCTAGACAAGGATGGAGAAGTTCTGGGCTTGACAGCCACCGTCGACATTGTGAGCGGCAAGATACATGGCAATAGCAGCAGCGTTTGGAAGTTGATGAATGAACCGTCTGATGGAGACATCGTTGATGGCCCAAGAGAAGAGGAAGGGACAAATGAAGAGGATTCTGCAATCCCTGTGAGAGTACCATCGAGCCATATGTTTGCTTTACTCGTTGCTGTCGCTTGCTATCATCTCTTCTGAAGGGAGTTGTGCATACATTGCTCGGGAGTCAGGGCTGTGGGATCCATTTTTGGTGCTGATATTTCTCAAAGCTGTGGGCTGGTCAGGAGCGAGAGCTATTCAATCGTGTAAACGGGTTCAAGTATTGTCTGATAAATAGGCCGGCGATTCCTTTTTTTTTTATTTACTACATCCAAAGATATTGTTGAAGAAGGTTCGTGGCATGAAGTTATCATGAGTGGTTTGTCTCAATGCTTGGCTGACTAATCGCCACATGCCTCAACTTCTTGCCGTCATCGCTACTCTGGGGCTTCCTCCACCCTCAACTTTCCCCTGAGCCTTTTCGCTTTGACAATTTGAAACGCTCTCTTGTCTAAACATAACTATTGGCTGCCATGGCCCTGTCTCTACACCGGACCTCATTTATTTGCCGGCGATGCCTTCAGGCGTCTCGCCAGACGGGAATATTGCCACTCGCCCGATACTCATCACAAGTCGCAAAACCTCAAGATGAGGGCAAGAAAATGGAGAAGTCTACCAAGAATGACGAAAACAAGAGCGAGGGCTCTCCGCCAGCGAAAGAACCAGGCCCAATGGCTCGCCGACTGGAGGAAGCCACAGAGGAAGCCCTCTTCACGGGTGGAAGAGCCGGACGTCAAGCCATCCAGGACGCTGGCTTCTCAGAGGAACTAAAAGAGAAGCTTCTGAACAAGATCTCGGACGCAAAGTTCAAATCGGACCATGCCAGTGCATTTGCGGAGGCGGACTTGTCGTCGTCGGCGGGAGAGGGCACCAGACACATGGCCACCGCGCAGGCGTGGACGGGGGAGGAGAGCACGGCGGACGCGGTGCTGCGGATGCTCGACGACGCGAAGAAGCCGCTCGCCCCAGGCCTGAGGAGCAAGTACCAGCCGCCGCCGGTGGACATGCGGCTGCAGCGGCAGCCGACGCGGTCGGCCGGGCAAAAGGTGGCGACGGCTCGAGACAAGGTCTCGACGTACGTGGACATGGGGGCCAAGGACAAGAGTAAGGGGGCCAAGAACGGGATGAGCGAGGAGGAGAAGGAGGCGTGGCGGAAGGAGCTGCGGGAGAGGTTCGAGCCCGGTGCCAGGGCGCTGCCCAACACCATCAGCGGGCTGGCGGCGCTGGCCAACGAGCGCATCGAGGACGCCATCGCGAGGGGTCAGTTCAGGAACATCCCGCGCGGAAAGGGCATCGAGCGCGACGCGCGCGCGGACAACCCCTTCATCGACACGACAGAGTACATCATGAACAAGATGATCCAGCGGCAGGACATGGTCCCGCCATGGATAGAGAAGCAGCAGGAGCTCGCCAAGGCTGCGGGGGTGTTCAGATCCCGGCTGCGCAACGACTGGAGGAGGCACGCCGCGAGGATGATGGCCTCGAGGGGGGGCTCGCTGCAGGAGCAGATGCAGAGGGCGGACGAGTACGCTGCCGCGGAGGAGGTCCACAACCCGATCGTGCGGAAGAAGTCAGACGGGGGAGAATCAGAGGAGGCGGCCGCGGCGGTCGTGGGGAGGCCGTTCCGCGATCCAGAGTGGGAGCGGACCGAGCACGCATACCTCAAGCTCACGATCGACCACCTCAACACCCTGGCGCGGAGCTACAACCTCATGGCGCCGGATCTGGCCAAGAAGCCGTACTTCTCGCTCGAGAGGGAACTCGCGGCTTGCTACGCGGAGGTTGCGCCCACGGTGGCGCGGGAGATCCGGGACCGCGCGACGGGCGGCGGGTCGAAGGGCCTGCGTGGGAGCGTGAATAAGGGGGCGAAGCAGACGGGGCTGTTGGAGTCCCTGGCTGGGAATGGAGACAATGTGAAGATTCACGTCGAGGCAGAGGAGAAGGCGTATGGGTTCAAGGAGTGGTGGAGGGATGTGTGGAAGAAGGATTGAGGGTCATGTTGTATAGTAGAAGGGCCTTGGATAGTAGCCACGAGGACATCATAAATTGTACCATGTAAGAACTACATGTTCTCTATTCTGCATTCAAATAAATCATATCCCTTCCTCACATCAAGGCGCCAAATCAAGCAACCCGTCACACCTACAAGACCTCCACAAAGCATACCATGTAACATGGCCTCTATCTTCTTCCCCGTCCATCCCCACCTCTTCCCCAGACGAGACGTCTAACTCTGGCACGACACCATCGTGGCTAGGATAAGGTAGCTCCGCCTTTCGCTATGCAGCAGATAAGACGCAGTATTGTTGGGAATAGCTTCTTTGAAGCATGTTGGTGTCGATGGCCAAACGGGAAGTTATCGACAGACATGAATCGATCATGGTGCTTGCCAGCTCTGTGTCTCGAGGTCACGAACATGAACAGGGATACCCCGATAACCAAAAAATCACACGATTGTTCCCAATGCGGCTTCTGTTCTGCGCCAATCGCAACAATTTTGTCGTCGTTGAGCCAAGAAGGCCTACCTTGCTTCATTGACTGCGCAGATGACCTTGCGAAAACTCGTCAAGCCTGGGCGTGTGAGGTTCGTCCGGCCTTACCGCGGCCGTGAAACAAACCTCGGAGGATCCACTGGATTCAGGGTCCGGGATGCCCGGGCGGCACCTGAACGGTGCTGATCTTCCTTGGCCTTTCAACGCCGAGACCGCCACTTTCGCAGAGCCGCCTTCTTGCAGAGCGGAGCCGCATGCAGTCCCTTCTGTGAGAGCCCAGCCAACAAAGTCCTGCTGGCGTGATGGGCATTTTTTTATGTTTGCTGACGGAAGTCCCCCATGAGGATCAAATTCCTCCTAAATGTTAACATCACCAATGTCTCAACTCCCCAAGTGCCTCTCGAGGGTCGTCAAAGATACGCTTGCTGGGTCCCATCTGCAGGCGAAAACTGACGCGGCCCACTCAAAAGAACACCATTTGGATGGATCCCAACATCCCATTGACGTTGACCTCAAGCCCTTCAACCGAGAGTGGCCTCATGAGTGCTGTTCGCTCTTGACCAATCTGGTTAGTTGATATGATGCCCACGCTGGACCGTCCGAGGCGAGGGCTTGCGAACTTGCAAAGTCCTGGTCAGAGATCGTGCCAAACTCGCCCTGGCATGGTTCGTCCCGCTTCGTGCCAAACTCGCCCTGGCATGGTTCGTCCCGCTTCGTGCCAAACTCGCCCTGGCATGGTTCGTCCCGCTTCGTGCCAAACTCGCCCTGGCATGGTTCGTCCCGCTTCGTGCCAAACTCGCCCTGGCATGGTTCGTCCCGCTTCGTGCCGACAAGCCCGCCCCTAAGATAAAGCCCATCAAACTCGAGTCCCCATAATTTTCCTTCCAGAGGCTCCTCCCGACTCCATCCAGAATTCTCGCCTCCTGCGTCTTTCTTCTTGCTTTGCTTGTTCTGTGCTGCTGCCACCGACATGAGCTGTAAGGGTTGCTGCGGTCCTTATCGAAGTTGCATTTGCTACCGCTAGGCTGGTCATCGAACACACCACAACCAGCACATTTCCGTTGCGCTGAGAGCTTGTGCGAATGGGCTGGGCTATCTGAACCTGCTCAAACACACAGCAATTGGGTCTGGGAATCACTTGGCGCCCTCATCTTTGCTCATTGTCTCGCAACACTCTCGATCGCCTATCGCCTGAGACAAAGCGCTTCCAACCTACGACGGAAAAGTCAGCCCACACAAAACAATGACGGACGACCAAGACAAGGCGTCGCCATCCCCGGCCGCCCCGCCTCTCAAGGACGCCGCCATTGACTCGGCAGTTGTCAACCCGGCCGCGGTCGACGGCTCAGACCCCAGCAAGACGCACGCCAACATCATCGACCATGCGCGTGCTGCCACCCACAAGGAACAGAAGATGACCCTTCTTCAGGGCATCAAGCTCTACCCCAAGGCCATCGGCTGGAGCATCCTCATCTCCACCGTCATTGCAATGGAGGGTTATGACATCAGTCTCGTCAATAACTTTTGTATGCTTTCCGAACCCCAGTCCACTTGCGAGCCCTTGTCTCTGTCGCCTGACAGTATCCGTAGCCGGAGAGTCGGTTAGGAGCATCTGGACTTTTACTTACACTTGTCAATAGATGCATTTCCCCAGTTCAACAAAAAGTATGGTGTGCTGGGCGAAGACGGCACCTATCAGGTCCCCGCCCCTTGGCAGGCTGGGCTGAGCAATGTAAGCCAACGCTTGTCCAAGATTTCCCTTGTCTCGAGTCTCGTCAAGTGAAGAAGCGCTCACCGTCAACCTCAACCAGGGTGCCAACTGCGGCGAGATCATCGGCCTTTTCATCAATGGGTGGGTGTCGGAGCGTTTCGGATATCGCTATACGCTCATGGCCTGTCTCGTCCTCGTCACTGGCTTCACGGCCATCTTTTTTACCGCCCAGAACGTCCAGACTTTGCTCGTCGCTGAAATTCTTTGCGGTATCCCCTGGGGCATCTTCCAGACCATCACCATCACCTACGCATCCGAGGTCTGCCCCGTGGCCCTGCGGGGCTACCTGACCACCTATGTCAACTTCTGCTGGGGCCTCGGCCAGGAGATTGGTATCGGTGTCATCCGTTCCATGCTTAACCGCCAGGACGAGTGGGCTTATCGCGTTCCCTACGCCCTCCAGTGGATGTGGCCGCTTCCCCTTTGCATTGGTATCTTCTTTGCCCCCGAATCGCCTTGGTGGCTCGTCCGCAAGGGTCGCAATAACGAAGCCAAGCAGTCCTTGCTGCGTCTGACCAGCCTCGACCGCGAAACCGAGTTTGATGCCGACGAGACGGTTGCCATGATGGTCCATACCACTGCCTTGGAAGAAAAGATCACGGCCGGCGCGTCCTACTGGGACTGTTTCAAGGGGGTTGACCTCCGCCGTACCGAGATCGTGTGTATGGTCTGGGGCATGCAGAACCTAAGTGGAAATGCCTTCTCCAATTATTCAACCTATTTCCTCGAACAGGCAGGCCTAGCAACCGACAAGGCATACTCGTTTGCCCTTGGCCAGTACGCCATCAACATGGTTGGGGTCTTTGGCGCGTGGGGACTCATGACCATGGGCATTGGCCGGCGATCGCTGTATCTGTATGGCCTCTGCGGTCTCTGCTCGATGTTGTTCATCATGGGCTTCCTTGGCCTGGTTCCCGAGTCCCAGAGGGACAAGGCGTCACTGGCCACGGGTAGCATGATGATCGTGTGGGCGCTCTTCTACCAGCTGACCGTGGGCACCGTTTGCTACTCCCTCGTCGGAGAGCTATCGTCCCGTCGTTTGCAGATCAAAACGGTTGTGCTTGGCCGTAATCTCTAGTAAGTCCTTCAATGCTACCCCGCTCGGGCGCTCGGGATAGCATTCCGAGCGATGAAGCCGCAAAGAATCTTGTCGGTTCGGTTAGCTGATCCGATGGTCAAATAGCAATATTGTAGGCATCATCAATAGCGTCTTGTCGCCGTATATGCTCAACCCTACAGCTTGGGATTGGAGCAACTACACCGGCTTCTTCTGGGTAAGGCCCCAATCCTTGTGAGCATCGATATGGCAAGCGACATGCTGCTGACAGGTGTGTTTTAGGGCGGCATCTGCTTCTTGTGCATCATCTACACCTACTTCCGCCTGCCGGAGCCGAATGGTCGGACTTTTGCGGAGCTCGACGTGCTATTTGAGCGACGCATCAGCGCCAGGAAGTTTGCGACGACCGAGGTAGATGTATTCCGCGAGACCGTGGAAGAAAAGGTGATGAACCGCTATGAAGAGCTCGCAGACACTCCCTCGGAAAAGGTCCATGACAGAGCGTAAGTTGAAGCAGGTTTGCTGGATAAGCGACGTCGTTCATGCGTCGATGCTCGCGACGTTGCATGGAAGAAGAAGGGGGTGTAGGACATGCCGGCGAAGCCTGGGCGAGCCCTGTCCCGGGAGCCCCTGCGCTGTGCCACATGCGGGATGCGGTGCGGCGCCATGCCATGCCATGCATGGTTTGGAGATCGCGTCAAGGCGATATCTCGGATCTTGGTCGGCGATTGGCGTTGACTTTTGGTTTGGCATTGAGATCGGCGTTTGGCCTCTGGCCTTGGGTTCCCTGCAAGAACCCCGAATGACGAAGCTGGGGAAACAATGGAGGTTATGGTTTTAGGTTAGAACTCTCTTGGGAGGTTAATGTGTCATGTAGCAAAGTGCCATCTTGGTCTGGTTAAAATCGGGGGAATTCTGGACACCAGGGAATTTCCGAACCCCCACGTTCTTGGCACTGCAGGTTGTAAGAGCCAGCTTGGGGGGATCTCAGAGATGAATTTGACATGATGTCTCCCCAGATGCGATCCTGCATTTCGCGCCTTGATGAATGCTGTTGCTGTTGCTTGAGGCTTGCTTGAAGCTTGTTGCCAAAAAAGCATATCCCACACTGCGCGTGTCCAACGGAACCGGGCCGGTCACGAGGACGGGACCGGCAGTGCACTCCGTTTTCCATAACGGGTGCAGAAGCGGGCGGTCTGTGGTGTGCGAGAGGCTGAAAGGCTGAGACAAGGGTTTGATGATGCAAGAGAAACAAGCTAGCGAGCGCCAGCGGTCGTGTTAGCATGGACCGGAGCTGGAGACTGTCTGCTGGAGAAGCGGAGAGACAAGGTGGGAGAGAGAGCCTGGAGACGCCCGGAGAGTGATGCGGATCCCAAGAGCGGACCCGCTACGAGAGGCCCAGCGGAAGACCCAGGATGAGACGCGCGGTGAACTGTCCGGAAGAGACCGGAGCGGTGCGAGCTTCTGAAGCATGAGAGCGCAGCTGATGGCTGTTGAAGCGGGTCGGTAGCGGTTCCCGATGGTTGATGAGAGCCTCTTCCTTTCTTTTCTGGGGGCTGCTCTGCAGAAAATTGTAGGACGGATCTCAACCGGGAGGTACGGATAATTGTGTGTGGGTTTTTTTGGTGGTGGTGGTTGTGCATGGCGTTGACTGGCGCGCACGTGCAAATAGCAAAAAATGCGGGCAGAAGAAGAAGCCGGTCTTGGTGGAGTGATTATACCCAAGCTGTGTGTAAATCGGCCGGGAGTTGAGCAAGATCACAGGGCATCGCAAATCCCGGGTTTTAAATCCCCTTGCTGTTCTGGCTCCCGGCTTCTAGAGCTCGGATCTTGATGCCCCGATCTGGGCATTCACAACATGACGGAGGTGAATTCCGTACTCCGATACTCCGATCCACGCTGCTCCCTTGATCCATTTCGCCTATGCAATCCAAGGACGAGTGAGCTGACATATGAGGTGAGGATATGACTAAAATAGCTGCTTGGGAAAAGGGTGAAATGGAAGAACGGAGGACGACAGTGGACAAAAGGAACAAGCAAGACCCAACAGGGCATCTCCCGCCTGAGGCGCACCACTCAGCTTGAGACAGCAGGAACTGGAGCTTGCGAGGTCCCCGAGCAACGGCCGTGCCTTCCTTCGTCCCACGGGCGGCAGAACAGACTTTGCAGGGGCCACCGGGGGGGCCAAGTGCTTGTGACTGCCTTTTCTTGAGGCGCCGATGTCCGGGGAAGCCCCACTAAAATTCTCCATCGCGTAGTTACCCTACCCTGGTCTGAGGTGACTCCGTGCAGCCCCGATTGCCCAGACACCACGCTTTTGCTCACCTCCACCATCCCATCGCCTCACTGGCCCTCACCTTAATCCTTCTCTTCCTCCCCTCTATTTTTCCCTTCTCTTTCTTCCTCTTCTCTCTCAATCTCCTCTCTTCCACCAATTCCTCCACCCACCGCCACTTTCACAATGCTGTCCACTCTCCGAGTCGCCAGCCGCAAGGCTGCTCGTCCTGCCCAGTTCAACCTGGCCGCCGTCCGCGCTGCCTCCAACTGGGCCAACGTCCCTCAGGGTCCTCCTGTATGAAGCTTCCTCACTGCCAATGCGCATCTTATGTATTTTCTCTTGCTAACTTGACACAGGATGTAAGTCAATTCCTGTGCGCTCGAGCTTTGCGCAAGCTCCGTTGCTAATCAATCGCTTCTTCTCCTTGATCAACAGGCCATTCTTGGTACGTATGATGATGCTCCCTGCTCCGTTCTACGTTCCTCCGAGTAAAGGGGGGACGGTGAGAGCGTAAAAACACCTCATACCATGGCGCATTGATGCTAACTTCCATGTCCAGGTATCACCGAAGCCTTCAAGGCCGACAGCTTCGACAAGAAGATCAACCTGGGTATGTTCAGACGTCATCCCCGCGCTTCCCGCCTCGTAATCATCGCAGACGCTGCACGCCTTTTCTCAATTGGTGCTGACGCGCACTCCTTCAGGTGTCGGTGCCTACCGTGACGATGCTGGCAAGCCTTACGTCCTGCCCTCCGTCCGCGAGGCCGAGAAGAAGGTCGTCGACTCCAAGCTGAACAAGGAGTACGCTGGCATCACTGGTGTCCCCGAGTTCGCTCCTGCCGCCGCCAAGCTGGCCTATGGCGCCAACAACCCTGCCCTCGAGCGCATCACCATCACTCAGACCATCTCTGGCACTGGTGCCCTCCGTGTCGGCGCTGCCTTCCTCGCCAAGTTCTTCCCCGGCGAGAAGAAGATCTACATCCCCACCCCCTCGTGGGCTAACCACAAGGCTGTCTTCAACCACGCCGGCCTCGAGGTTGAGCAGTACCGCTACTACGACAAGAAGACCATCGGCCTCGACTTCGAGGGTCTCATTGCCGATGTCAAGGCTGCCCCCAACGGCAGCGTCTTCCTCTTCCACGCCTGCGCCCACAACCCCACCGGTGTTGACCCCACCGAGGAGCAGTGGAAGCAGATCTCTGAGGTTGTCAAGGAGAAGGGCCACTTCGCCTTCTTCGACATGGCCTACCAGGGCTTCGCCAGCGGCAACACCGACAAGGACGCCTTTGCTGTCCGCCACTTCGTTGAGCAGGGCCACAACATTGCCCTCTGCCAGTCCTTCGCCAAGAACATGGTGAGTCTCGGACATGCTCGGATTCTAGTGCAATGTGGATTTCGGACTGCTAACACGTTGATAGGGTCTCTACGGTGAACGTATTGGTGCCTTCTCTATCGTCTGCGCCGATGCCGATGAGAAGAAGCGCGTCGACTCTCAGCTCAAGATCCTCATCCGACCCCTGTACTCCAACCCCCCCATCCACGGTGCTCGCATCGCCTCCGAGATCCTCAACAGCCCCACTCTCTACAAGCAGTGGCTCGATGAGGTCAAGGAGATGGCTGACCGCATCATCACCATGCGCGCTCTCCTCAAGGAGAACCTCGAGAAGCTTGGCTCCAAGCACGACTGGTCCCACATCACCAGCCAGATCGGCATGTTCGCCTACACTGGCCTGACCTCCGAGGAGATGGACCGCCTTGCCAAGGAGTTCTCCGTCTACGCCACCAAGGACGGCCGTATCTCGGTTGCCGGTATCACCTCCGACAACGTCGGTCGCCTGGCTGAGGCCATCTACAAGGTCAAGGGTTAAGTGGCGCATTGCTGATGGCACAAGAGATTCAAGCAAAGGGTCATTTGACAGGAGACTGGCTGGTCTTATTTTTTTTTTCTAGGCTCTTGCCTTGGACATATACTGGTAGCAGCTACGTTTAGAAAGCTGTTGGGATGGGATGGACAAAAAGAAATACCCCAAGTCTTGGGTCTGGCCTCGCAGACTAACGACGAGACGAAGACAATCTGAAAATCTATGTACGAGTAACCTGAATTATAGACACGGGCCTCGTGCCTAATCTACCACCTAAACTAGTGAGACTCTTTTGCCAGAGGGATAAACGCAGTGAACTATGTAAAGGTCCAATCCAATCTAAAGACGACCACGGAAGCAAATACGCCATATCATGAAACCCTCTCATTCATCATAATCGCATCCATCGCCGCTTTTTCATCCATGATGCAGTCGTTCGAGATCCCCCTTAATATCATCCATTTGGCGTCCCATCTCACGATACAACCGCGACATCTCCCGTAACACCCTCTCCTTGCCCTCCCCTCCGTCTACGCCAACGCCATACTCTCCAAGCTCAGCCGACAGCCCTCGAATACGCTCCTCGCCGCGAATCCTAGCATCGCGCAGGTGGGCGCCGTAGTTCCTAAGCGCTGCGACGGCCTCGGGCGTGTACACCGCGCGGCGGACCGAGGAGGACGCAATGGCGGCGTCGGCGTCGTGGCGACGGGCGTGGAGGGAGACTTCTGCGGCGCGGAGCTCGAGGCTGCGGGCGACGACGCCATGCTTCGCCTCGAGAGCGCGTATGAGGAGGGCGAGGGCGTGGCCGGCGGCTTGGATGAGCGATGACAGGGCGGTGAGGGAGCGGAGGCGATGGGCAGAGAGGCCTGCTTCTCCGGCTGCTAGGTCGGCGCGCAGGGTAGAGACCGTCGTCGGGAGGGAGGCGA
The DNA here is from genome assembly GCA_033030565.1 of Fusarium nematophilum. Lineage (NCBI taxonomy): Eukaryota > Fungi > Ascomycota > Sordariomycetes > Hypocreales > Nectriaceae > Fusarium > Fusarium nematophilum. The sequence goes on along the minus strand of JAVIXY010000041.1, from coordinate 110,442 downwards.
TGTGGCGGTGGAGGTAGGACGGGTTCGTGGACGGGTGAGCTATCCTCGCGAGACCCAACGCCGAAGAGCGCAGGTTCGATGCAACGAGGGGCGCGAGCGCTGGGAGGAGGCTCTCGAGGTCGGACAGCGGAGGGTGGGCGAAGAGGAGCTCGAGGGTGTCTTGCGGGAGGGGGGGATTGCCGGCGTCGAGGAGCGGAGGGAGGATGAGGAGGAGGTCGAGAAGCGGCTCGGGAAGCGTCGGTTGTTGTTGGTGCTTTGATCTAGAGTCTGGCTGCTGTTGTTGCGACTGCTGCTGAGGTGCCCGGAGGCGAGAAGAGGGTCTTGTTGCGGGAGGCGTGGTGGATGGTGTCAAGGTTGCGATGGCGCGAGTGAGCATGTGTTCCTTTGCCGAGCTTAGACGGCGACGGTCGAGCTCCTACAACGGATTCAGTTGCTGATTCACCAATTTTTTGCTCTCTCTTCTTACTTCTCGAACAGCCGCTCGCTCCTTGGCCGCGGGGTCCTCCTTTGTTGAGCCATCAGGATTCAGGATGACGTTGGTGAGTTTATTGTATAGAATTGCAAAGTCCGGGTTGCTCTGCAGAACAGAATCATCCACCGGCGGAAACATTGTCATCGCGAGCTACAACCGGCCGTCATGACCCTTCAGCCAGTTATCGGCAGTTTGTCGGATTTGTTTATTAGTGAAGCTCTCCCCAAGCTCTCACAGTGGGGTCCCAAGGTCCATCGCGAATTCAACACGGAGTCACCTGATTGGACAACCCAGAACCCGCCTGCAGGGGACTTTGCCGGCCGGAACATCACCCACCTCCGAGCCTACAGTATCAAAAATCTCAACACCACAAAGTGAGCAGCATATCGACGACGATCAGCGGGAAAAGGACCGCGCTCGATTTCCCCGCCTGCCCCGACGCCAATTGAGGCCAATGCCTCGCCTCTGACCTCTACGAGCCCACATTCATCACCACCAACTATGCCGTCCTTTGCCCCCGCGCGGCCCGCCCTCAGGGCCCTTGCTCGACCGTCATCCTCCTCCATCAGCGCCGCCGCAGTAGTGGCCAATTCATGCTCTGCTTCTCGACCCTTCAGCACCACCCTCCCCCAGCAGACAAAGACCATAAAGCCGCACCTCCTCCCGTCGCGGCTCATCCCGCCCTACCCCTACGGCGAGCGCCGGGTCTACAAGCAGTCCAACCGCGGCCTGTACGGCTCGGCGCGCATCCGCTTCGGCAACACCGTCTCGGAAAAGTACAACAACAAGGCCCGCCGCTTCTGGCGGCCCAACGTCCACGTCAAGAGCTTCCACCTCCCCGCCATCGACGCAAACGTAAAGACCCGCCTGACCCTCCGCGTCCTCAAGACCATCCGCCGCGAGGGCGGCCTGCAGGAGTACCTGCTCAAGAGCAAGCCCGCGCGGCTAAAGGAGCTGGGCCCCGGCGGCTGGAACCTGCGGTGGCTGCTGATGCAGTCGAGGGACATCCAGAAGAGGTTCAACGAGGAGCGCGTCGCGCTGGGCATGCAGCCCAAGGAGATTGAGAACAGGGACGACGTCATCCAGTATGCGCTCGACTTTGCCACGCCTGGCCCGCTGAGCATGCGCAGCCAGGCGACGCTGTCGGAGATCAAGGCGGCGGGGGAGCAAGAGTTTGTCCTGGGTGATGAGGACCTGGCCGACCTCGAGGGCATTGAGGAGCTGTCGGATGAGGAGGAGGCCCTACTGCTAAAGGAGCTCGACAAGGCAGAGGCGGACGCCAAGACGACGACGACAAAGGACAACATCACGGTGTAATGTTTTTTGTATTATATGTACCAAAAGCCACCCCCCCTTGTTTTTCATATCAACGCCAACCAACCCTTGTATCATCAACCGCCAAAGCTAAGATAGAAAGATATATTTTTTTTTCATGTCCGTCATGCTATCGTCCAAAGGGGTAAACTACATGCATATTCCTTCATACAATGTGGTATCATATTTTAAAACCGGAGGTCCCATCCAATCTGGGGTCCCAGCTTGGGCAACTCGTCGGCCACGCTCTGCACATCCTTGTCGCCACGGCCACTCAGGCAGATGACCAGGTCCTCGCCCTTCTTCATCGTCTTGGCCAGCTCAATGGCGCCGTATATGCCGTGAGCAGACTCGAGCGCAGGGATGATACCCTCGAGCTGGCTCATGAGCCTGAAGCCCAAGAAAGCCTGGGCATCAGTCGCGGCGATAAACTTGGCTCGCTCGTTGTCCTTCCAGGAGCTCAGCTCGGGGCCGACACCGGGGTAGTCCAGACCGGCGGACACGGAATGCGTCTCGGCGATCTGACCGTGCTTGTCCTGCAGGACGTAAGTCCTCACGCCGTGCAGGACACCCTTGGAGCCTCCAGTGAGAGTAGCGCTGTGCCTCGACGTCTCAACTCCATCGCCGCCGGCCTCGACACCCAGGAGCTTGACACCGGGCTCGTTCTCGAAGGGATAGAACATGCCGACGGCGTTGCTGCCTCCACCAACACAGGCCACGACGGCGTCGGGCAGCTTGCCTCGCTTCTCGAGCATCTGCTGCTTGGTTTCGTTGCCAATGATAGACTGGAAGGTTCGGACGATGGTAGGGAAGGGGTGAGGGCCGATGGCAGAGCCAATGATGTAGTGCGTGGTGTCGAGGTCAACGACCCAGGCGCGGAGGGCCTCGTTGACAGCATCTCGGAGAGTCTTGCTTCCAGCCTCGACAGCGACAACCTTGGCGCCGAGCAGTCGCATGCGGAAGACGTTGAGGGCTTGTCGCCGGACATCTTCCTATATGTTGTGTTAGTACAGTCTTGATGGGTTCAAAAGGTGAGACAACTTACAGCGCCCATGTACACGGTACACTCCATGCCAAACTTGGCGCAAACAGTGGCAGTTGCAACACCGTGTTGACCAGCACCGGTCTCGGCAATGATGCGCGTCTTTCCGAGTCGCCGAGCCAGAAGAAGCTGCCCCAGGGCATTGTTGATCTTGTGGCTACCAGTGTGGTTCAGGTCCTCACGCTTGAGCCAGATGTTGGCGCCGCCAGCATGCTCGGTCAACCGGTCAGCCAAATGCAGATGGCCTGGCCGTCCCATGTACTCGAAGTAAGATCGGTACTCCTCCCAGAAGGCCGGGTCGTCCTTGATCGCATTGAATCCATCCTCCAGTTGTGACAGGCAGTCCATCAAACTCTCAGGGACGTACTGGCCACCGAACTCACCGAAACGCTCGGGGATCTTGCCGTGAAGGGCGGCAAGCTGAGCCACCAGGGCGCTATCTTCCTCGGCAGTGATATCGTCGTTCGTCACAGTGGCTTCGACAGTCACGTTCTCTCCGCTAGGCTCCTTGGCTCCGGCGACAGCCTCGACGAGACCGACCTCCCGGGTGTTCTCTTCCAGGTCGCGGCCAGACAGGTAGGCACAGTACTTCTCAATGTCGGCAAGAGCCTGGCCGGGCTGGGCGTTCTTGATGGTGGTAATAATCTGGCTGCCGACGACGACACCGTCGGCGAGGGTGGCAACACTCAGGAAGTGCTCGCGCGTGCTGACACCAAACCCAACAGCGGCGGGCTTGTTTCCGCTGTACTTCTTGACTCGCTCCAGAAGGTCGGGGAGGTTTGCGTTGAGCGTGCCGGTGGCGCCAGTCACTCCCATTCTTGAGACGACATAGATGAAAGAGTCGGCCAGTTGGCACAGGATCTTCATTCGGGTATCGGAGGTGGCGGGAGCAATGAGGGGAACGTAGGAGAGGCTGTGTAGGCAAAAGTAAGTATTCGAGGCCAAGATCGGGTTGACTCGTCCTAGGAAGCGGCTTACCGGCCCTTGTTGCAGAGCTTTCGGAAAGAGACGGCCTCCTCGGGGGGCAAGTCGACGACGATGAAGCCATTGACGCCTGAGGCCTGGCAGTCCTCGAGCAGTCGCTCCTCACCATAGCTGAGAAGGGGGTTGTAGTAGCCCATGAGCATGACGGGAGCCTTGAGGCCACGGCTTCGGGCCTCCTTGACCATGCCTAGGGTGGACTCGATCGTGACGCCATTCGCAAGGGCAATCTAAGCCTAGGTCAATTTCCGCCCGGCTGAAGCAATTCAAGTATCGTACGAACCGTGTTGGCAGTCTGGATAGTCGGGCCATCGGCAATTGGGTCGGTAAAAGGAGCGCCGAGCTCGAGGACATCTAGATAAATGCGACTCTGGTCAGGGCGAAGATCACCCAACGTCATTGGAATCAAGGGGGACTCACCAGCACCACCCTTCTCCAGCGCCAGGAGAATATCGGGTGTATCTTCGGGTTTGGGGTAACCAGCGGTGACATATGATACCAGCGCAGACTAGAAAGAAGCAAAAGACGCCATTGTCAGCTCAACAGGTCATCGTCGCACGACTAGCAAAAAAAAAAAAAAAGTTGATCTGTGAGGTTTACCCCGCGGTCTGGCGAGGAGGGGCACTCCAACAAAGGGTGGTGGTGAAACTGACCCGATTCTGCGCCTTACAGCGCTGGAAAGTTTGCTTGATGGCCTCCATGGTGGTAATTCGTCTCGGATGTGAATGTGTGGTCTTCCTTGAAGCTGGATGATTGTTGTTTCCGAGGTCCAAACCAGAGATGCTGCTGCTCTTGATTTAAAAGAAAATGGGGGAGAAAAAAGAGTCAAACCGAATCATCGAGCTGGGGTTCCGTGACTGCACCGACGGACGGTGGAGGGCGAATTTTACGCCACCCGATTCCGGAAGAATGCTCTCCGCCACACCTTAGCTTCTGCTGCAGTCCGGCCTGCACCTGCATGTTCTCCCACACTCCGCCCTGCAGGGACCCCACTCCGGCCCCGGACTTGCCTAAAGCGGTAATCAATTGAAATGTCACCCCAGGAACTCGTCGGCTTCCAGGGTCTTGTAAGGCCATGGCATTCTTTACAAACACGTTTGCATGGGGCGGATTTCACATGAACAGATGTTAATCACCTGCAGCAGCAAGTCCTCATGATTCAAATCTGACATGACGGACGCTACGGACTGAGTCGTGCATCTAAGCGGAGACGCATGCAGCAACCTGCCAGAGTAACTCCGATCATGACTTACACAAGGATTCACCTCTTCAGAGCTGCTGCAAACAAACCCCTGTATTGTAGCCATCAGTTGTTGTTATTCTTGTCTCAATCTAGGGCTATGGAACAATCTGGTTTGCCGTCGTGGCTACAAAGAAAACAATCTGTGCAGACCGCGAACCCAGACTCAGGGAACCAACAACCCTCCCCTTGGACACGAAATCTAAGTTATTCAAACGACCACATAAATCTTCCCCTCGGGATATCAAACGAGAAACTGATACGAAACAAATGAAAACAAGAAAATGGTTTGAGTTGCCTCCGTTTCCAAGATAATATTCAACGCCATCCATGCAGAGCCTTGACGTCCATTGCCCCCCCGTCGCTTTCATGCAGTCATGTTAGGGAGAGTATCTCTCGGCACGGTCCAGCCAGGGCCGGAGTAAAAATGAAACCGCAAAAAGAAACCACCTCTTTCGTTCTGCTTTGTTGTCCTTTCAACTGGCCAATGGGCTCCAACACTGCTAGTACTTGCCGCTTGCCGAGTCCAGGTAGCCGTAGGAACTGCTTCTTTGGTGACCCTCTACCTGCGTGGCTCGAGCCCCTGTCGCTCCGGACATGAGCTTCTCGCCGCCTCCGCTAGGCGCTTTACTATAGCGGTCTTCCTCGCCAGAGGAGGAGCCAAATCGGGGGAAGTGCGTCACGCCGTCGGGGTTGTGGGACTCGTCATGGTGGCCAACACGAGGGCTCATGGCTGGTCGGTCGTCTCCAGTATAGCGCATGCCGCCCTCGGCGCGGCCGCGATCCGGTGTGGCCATGCCAGCCAGGGTCCGCGCTACGCCAAAGAGGACCACGATGAGGTAGAGGAGGAGCAGGCCGATGGATATGAACACATCCTGGATCATGTTGTTGTAGAGCCAGTCCGTAACTGCCGTCACAGCACCCGTGACCTCATCCGTAGTGACGGTCGACGGAGATGCCAGAAACGTGTTAAGGTCCGAGTCATCACCGACCGAGTCCTTGGCGCCCATGCTGAAGGTGTTGTTGTCGAAGAGCGGGAAGTCGACCTGGGAATGGTCGTGCACCCATGTCAGCCCCTTCTGCACGTTCTCAATCTTGATGCCGATGACGCAGTGCAGGACCGTCTTGATCGGGTCGAGGAGGATGGTTCCATTGAAAGCAGCATTCAGGCCATCGTCCATGGTGTCGAGGAACGTGTTGAGAGTGTCGTTGACGGCATCGGTGGCGTTGGTCACGTAGCCGAGGACGTCGTTGTTGATGTCGTCGTTGAGTCCCTTGATCACGCCGTTGGCGTCTTGCGCCCACTCGTCAGAGACACTCTCCAGCTTTGTCACCACGTCGTCTGCAAATGCGCCGACCTGGTCGGCCAAGGCTGGGACTTCGTTCTTGACAGCCTTGAGCAGGATGAACTGGCAGAAGCAGGAGAAGAAGCCGGCGATGGCAAGAGACAGGACAAACAGGGCTGGCACCGACGTCGCGTAGGCAATACACCATCGCACCAGGATCTGTCGCTTTCCCTTGAAGCGCGACGCGATCTTGATGCCCCATGTTGCCGTCATGGGTCGAGAGGCGATATAGATAACATCCATGGGGTCGTATTGGTTCTTAGCAATGAGACGCGCATGCTGTTGTTGGCGTCGCCAGCGCTTGATCTCCAGCCAGGCCATGGGGATGATGGCTGCGACGGCCAGGATGATCAGGACGACGAGGAAGATGGTTCGAGCCTTGGCAATGAGCTCATACAGGTTGGTGAAGAAGTCGTTGAGAGCATCGTTCTCGGAACAAAAGGTCAACTGTTGTTTTTGAGCCAGGGGGAAGGCATCTCGGTCAAACTTGTAGCCGCCATAAGTCTCGTTGAGGAGCTCGCGGAGAAGGTTGAAGGGGATAGCGATGGCCTCCTCCGTCAAGTTCTGGACCTCTCTGAAGTCGGGGAGGTCGTCGTTCAGCTTGCGAACATCGGAGACAAAGTCATCGGCGTCGAGTTCGAACCCCTTGAGCTCCTCGATGGGCTTGGTGAAGTCAACCTCGGGAATATCAGGAATCAGGTCGCCAAAGACAGAGTCCTCAATGTCCTCGGTTATCTTGTTGATGCCGTCTTCCAGGTCCCCAGCAATGTCCTCGATTTCCGACACGGCCTTGTCGATCAGCGTGTTGAAGGCCTTTGTCGCGTCCTCGGTAACATCAGCAACGACTTCAAGACTGCCGTGGACCATGGCAGTGATGAGGCAGACATAGGTCGCAGTCAGGAAGTTGATGAAGAAGATGATGATGTTCTGGACGCCGACGATGATGAGGTCCAGCATGAACACCATGGCGTCGACAGCCTTTTCGATGCCGGAGGCGGCGAGTTCGTTGACACCACGTGATAGGTAATGGGGCATGGAAGCCATGGCGCTGCCAATGTCTTCGACTTTGGTGCAGGCCGAGAGGGCCTTTGTCTTGGCATCTCCAACATTGTCGTTGAGGTCGGCGATGAGGATGACGACTCGGACGAGGACAAGGAGGAGGAGGATTGTCCAACGGTTCAGCCATATTTGAGACAGCCTCGAACGCAGGCTAAGGTATGGAGTCACGCTGGGGGCAGTGTCGGCTCGAGCTTCTTGAACTTTTCGCATCTCAGTCATCTCGAATGACTCTGTCCGGAGGGAGTTGGGGACGGCCGGGTAGACCGGCACGTCGTCGTCTTTCCGTGAGGAGAACATGTTGAATCTATGCGTGTTGGTATCTCTTTTTTTTTTGGAATGATCAAACGTGAGAAAGTAGAGGATGAGAGAGAGAAGAAAGGGAAATGCAGCAAAGGGACTGGCCCTGGATGCAAGTCGATCCTGATTAAGACGAGTGAAGGGGGTTGAAGATTAATTAGAGAGGAAAACCCGAGATGAAAGGAAATGGGACAAAGGAAAAGTTGACGGCCGTGAACAAAAAGAAAAGATTCCCGATCTAGCCTCTATGATTCCATGTTGAAAGGTTTTGATTGATGTGAGTGAGTGAGTGCTGTGGGAGGAGCAAAACGGTATTGATGAACAATAGAACAATAGGGGGGGGCGGCAACGACAATAAGAGAGGCGGGTGATGGTAACAAAGCGTCAGCAACTTACCTGAGTCACTCCACAATTGGGAGCATCCAATGAATAGAAAGCCCCAATCGTATCAATTCAGATCAGAAACGCCCTCAGTTTTCTTGGTCGTTTGGGCGGCAGCGCTTAGAGCATGAGCCGTGAGGTGGGTTAAGCGCCCGCACAACGCCGGTGGGCCAGTCACGATGTCGGCTGAGGCTCGAACGCAGGCGTTTCCAAACCGAGCCAAGGGACCCCTCTGGTCTGAGCAGAGGCTGGCGTCTCCGAGGCGGGCGTTGCTAATAAAACTGATGCTTGGGGAGTTTTGGCGCCGGGCACTTATGGATGGGGCAACGAGGCTGTTTGAGTTGTCACTTGAAGTGGTCCAGCCGCCTCAAGCATGGAGGATCGTTGTTTGTTATAAGGCCGCTCCGGTAGTAGCAGGATAAACTTGCTCAATGACTTGGACAATCGAGCGAGGACACAATATCACAGCGTCAACAGTGCCAACCGCCAAGTGAATGGGGGGTGCGGAACTGATGAACAGATATATACTGCGTAGTGACTCAGGCCAGAGTGCAAGGGGAACACCGCGGAGCGACGAGGTGAGTGGTGCCCATCTTTCCAAATCTCGCCATCAGGCTCGTCGGCGACGAGGATGGGGATTTATCTGATAGGAAGACGAGTGCATTCTGGTTTTCTTGGTAGGGGAGTGACGCCATCGCCAGCGGACTTGTCTGAATCCCTGCGCTGTGCTAGCCATGTTTGCAGTGGAGGAGGCGGTCCAACTGGGTGAATAGCACCGGAGGGGGGTCCCATCGCCTGAGTGACTGGCAAAAGCAGGGTCTTGCGAGAAACGAGGGCGTCCAAACTCCAAACGGTCAGGATCTTCTCCAGAACAAACTGCGAAGGTGAGGGTTTTCGCGGTGGCGAGCCGGGATGTCGTGGTGAGGTGGTGGGAGAACTTGGCCTCACATCCAATCAAGCCTCTGTCCAGGCATCGTCACGGTTGAGAACCCCTGGTCCCTTGAGCCAAGCCAAGCTTGAAGAGGCTCAAAGGGTCGTCGCTAGGGCGTCCTTCAGCGACAAGGGTTCACGTGGTTCTGTAGCCGCCGATCTCGTCCAAAGAAAATCGCCACTTGGCACGCCTGGATCCGGGCTTGGGGGCTGGTCTCTTGAAACAGGATTTTCTAGAACCCGTCACAGATTGGTCGACATTGTTTCGGATCATCGCTCTGCAGATTGTGAAACTTGACCGTTCAGGTGATTTGACGGTGAGCTTGGTCTTTTACCCAGGCGAGGAATGAAATAAAAGCTGCTATAGACGTGACGTCATTTTCGCGGCGAGCGAGCAAGGGACCAGCCCACCAACAACATCTGCGCCCACAAGACCAGACTAACTGATTGCTGGAAAGTCGTGTGAGCAGCCGAGCAACTGATGTGAATATGGGGCCTTTCAAAAGTGCTATTCTCTTTGCAATTTCCCGAAGCGCCTTGCGTATCAAGCCGTCAGAAAGAGGCAAGGTCAGTAAGTGTTACGAGCTCCTCTAGGGCAGAATGATTGGCTGCGGGTGCACCCGCTGTCGACCCATTTGGCGCGTAGTAAAACAAGACGGGAACAAACTGGGGACCGGGAAGATACAGAGCCCAACCATGTCAACTATGCTTAAAATAAACGGAAAAAAGCCTCTCGGGGCGCCAGCGCTCAGCAATAGGAAACGAAGATCGAACGACGGGTTCTCCCGCCATCTCCGAAACCCCATGCCCTTGTCTGGCTGGCATATATTTAGGCAGAGCCACGGTATGCTCAGACAGAATCTCTTTGAAAGACTCCCACGTTGTTTGGTACCGCGCCAAGAAACGCTCATATTTTAGCAGAGAATACCTATAGAATATCTAGCCAGTGTCTCACTCATATCGCCGGGGTGACGGTGACGGTGAGTCTTTTGCCCGCCAGACATTCCAGGTTTCAAACAGCTTGCGGGGTACACAGCCCCAACTTCACCAGCCTCAACACCACGGTAGCCATTTCAACATTTCAATAGACTGCACTTGATACACCTTCAGCTTTGTCCTCAGCGTTTCATGCCATCAGTCTTGACTCCGTAATTGCTTCTCAGCCATCATGACTACCACAGCGTCCAATGCCTCAACCGAACAAGCCACCGAGCTCAGCCAGCAATATGACACTCCGCTCGGCCTTGGTCACTCGACCATGCAAGCGCTCAAGGATAGAATCAAGCTCCACTATGACCTCGCCAGTGACTATTACTTAAGTCTATGGTGCGTACCTTTTTTGGCTCCTCAATTTCGCTCAAGAAATCACCATCCTCTCCTCAATCTATCTATCATGGCGACGACGACACAGTGACTAGAGCCCTCCTTAGCCTGCTGACTTTCCCCCGGTCACCAGGGGCGAACACATCCATCACGGGTACTGGCCCACTCCAGAGTCCCAGGCGACGCAGACAAAGGAGGAGGCTCAAGCGAACCTCATCCAGCTACTCCTGGACATCTCCAAGCTGCCACCCAACAGCGCGGTTCTTGATGTCGGGTGCGGCATCGGTGGGACGTCCCGCTATCTTGCCTCCCAACATGGCTGCACCGTTACCGGCATAACCATCTCACCCAAGCAGGTCGAGATTGCGAATACCCTCACCAAGGCTGCCATCGACGGCGACTCTGATGCAACATCAACTTCGACTCCAGAGGGAGACGAGTTCCTCCAGCTCGGCGCAGGAAAAGTCAAGTTCCTCGAGCTGGATGCCGAGAAAATGGGCGACCACTTCAACGACAAGCAAGGCTCATTTGATGCAGTCTGGATAAGCGAGGCCCTAAGCCACTTCCCCAACAAAGCCCTCTTCTTCGAGAACGCGAGTAAAGTCCTCAAGCCGGGAGGCAAGCTGGTACTGGCAGACTGGTTCAAGGCAGAGGACATCGATGAGACCGCCTTTGTCAATGATATCAAGCCCATCGAAGGTGACAAACTCCCCCATCTACGGTTAAAATCCTGGATTCTCAAGATTGACCTCACGGACAGATGGAATGCTCCTCCCACCCCTGTGCTCTCAGCAAGGCTACGTCGATTTCGCAAAGCAAGCCGGCCTTGAAATCTTGAGTGCGCCGAAAGACATCAGCCAGGAGGTCCGAAAGACATGGTAAGAACCTCCAAGCCAAGTCAATCCCACATCACCTAACTTACTTCCTTTGTCTTCAGGGACATTACTTGGTCGCTGGTGCAGAACCCGTCTCTTTGGGCCTTCGCCTTTACGCAGGGCCGTGATGGTATCGCTTTCCTGCAATCATTTCGCGCCATGAGGCGAGGATATGCGAATGGGACCTTTCGCTACGCTGTCATGGCGTTCAACAAGGGCGCAGCATAGTATATCCGGGACTCAGCGTCATAGCATCCTTCATTCATGAGTCACTAGATTGTTACAATAGTAAATCACTCATCCGCAGCAAGTAAACAGATGCATCACAAGCTATATGGCAATCGTTGCTGGTCAATATGTAGCCACTTGAGTCCTTGCCACGATGGGGTTCCATTTTCTGAGGAGATGCAGATCAGTAGCTCACCCTCCGTCAATACCTGGCGTAATATCTGACAAAGCAACCCCCAGGTCGACGTGTTGGCGGAAGCATCATCTGTCCCAGGATAATCAGGTGACAAGCAAAATCTGCCTAAACTTCGTTCCCGTGAAGCGTGAACGGGCGTGACTAGGTAGGTAAGGTAAGTTTGGAAGCAGACCCAGGTACTCTTCAGAAAATCCCTGTAATTCACCCCGACAAGAAATGTAGGAATTAATGTCGGATCCTGCATCACGAGCACCAACATTTCCCAGCATCCAGTGACTCAGTTGTGTCCACAGAGACTTGTGACCTCCCATTGACTCGCGTTCGCAGCCATCGTCCCAAATCCAACAGAGTCTAAAGAACTTGTCGTCACAAAGAACAGTGCAAGACTCTATTGCATCCCGAATAGGGGCTCGAAAGAAAGCATATCAACAAAACCCAGTGGCCTTCAACAAAATAGATTCACCCAAAACGACCGTAACGCCTTCATCATTCTCGACGTGGGATAGTGGACCGATCCAGCATGACTCGCTCTTACGCGTCACCAAAGGTGTTCTCGCCAGAGTAAGTGATGTAGAGGAAGCTATACAAAATGTCAGTGACAGGGCTCTTCGTCTCGATTAGGATACGGGGAAGAACATACCCGTCCTCGTCCTTGTGCTCCTCGTAGATGCTGCTCATAAGGGCGGCCGTTGGAGGGAGAACCTCGTCGACGAAGATGAAGATGGCCTTTTCGGGAGAGAGCTTGATTCGCTTGCGGATGACGTAGACGAACTGGCCGACGGTCAGGTCGGCGGGGACCAAGTACTTCTTCTTGTCGATGGTCGCGATATCGCTCTTCTCGACCTTTTCACAGATGACCTATTTGATTCCAGTCAGCGACGGGCTTCTCAAGGGCGGACGCTTGACGATGCATCGGGTGAGACCAAGCTGAGGCGGTGACCCCGCTGTTGCAAGCACTGGCCCGTCTCTCGCCATAGAGTCGCAGGGAAAGATGGAAGCCAAATAGAGAATGAAGCAAAAGAAAGCTACATACCGGAATGCGGTCGGCGTACTTCTGTCGGATGCGCTCGGCCTCGGCCTTGCGCTTCTCGAAAGGGTGCTCGTCCTTGAACTTGCTGCGCATGGTGGAGATGGTTGATGATGACGGATGACGGTAGTTGTGTTATCGAAAGTCGGAGTTGGCTGGCGATACAACGGTTGCTTGGTGGTTACTAAACACGCGCGAAGAATGATCGAAGGTCGAAGATGGAGATGGAGATGAAGAAAAAGGGACTAGGTTGCGATCGGCTTGCGTCAGGCAGAAGAAGAAAGAGGAAGGCACAGACAGATGAGCGGTCGGCCAGAGGCAGCAGGCGGAGGCGGCGGGAGGCGGAGGCCACTGGGCGGGCGGCACGCTCACTCTCAGAGCGTCAGAGCAGGCAGAAAGTGGCAGCAGGACAAGCACTGACAGGGAGACGCAGGCGCGCGGGGCTGTGCCGCTAATCTATTTATGGTTTAGAGCGATCAGGGTCGGTGAATCACAAGAGGCCCCGCGAGGCAATGATGGCGGGGGAGCATGTCAGGCGTCGCACTGTATTGTCACCGGGCCGTGACGTGATGTGAATCCCGCCTCTGGGCATGGAACCGTGATTCACAGCAAGGAGCTTCTCGATGTTAGGTACCTATTCGTTGCATTGAAAGGGGATAGCCTCGATGGCGACTCGGTACCTGACCATACTGAGTAAGGTGTCACCTCTCCGGGTGCAGCATTCTCTGCAAGGGCAAACACATTGATGCCAAACTCCATCGTCAGCCTTGATGAGCTGGAATCGACCAAGAACAAAGTTTTGTCTCAAAAGGTCATTCCGCATTCAATCCTCGAAGTCACCCTTGTTCCTGGTGGCTCTAATGTAGAAAAAAAATTACGTGCGTTTTCCCACCTCGCTTGTTGGCTTTGTTTGCTTTACTCATAGTGTCTCTCACTCTGCCCTGCCTTGCTCATCATGCAATCCAATGCAGATTCCATGCATGGCTGGACCATCTTGTCACCGAATGCGAAGAGAGGTTGCTGGGTTGCTGAGAAAAGAGACAAGTCTGCGCACTGTCCCCGCACGCGTGTCTTCCCCCAGGCCGCAGCCGGGGCAGCTTCAAGCCAGGAACAGCTTACACCAAGTCCCAGACTCTTCAGGTCACGGGATAAATCACATGCAACGATCAAACTTAAACAGGTATCCATTCAGAAGGAGGCTATTTCAGAGGCCCGGGAGTCCGGAGAAGCAAAAGACAGAACAGCAAAAGATTACGGAGGTACAGACTGAAAGTGCCTCCGAGTGGTGTGTTGCCTTTACCACTCTCGGCAACCCGTCAGCCGATTCCGCCGGGCGGCCCCAGCCCAACGCTCCAACAAGTCTCAGGGCGAGAACAACTCTAGGTCCCGGCCAAGAAGCCAATTGCCAAACATTCGATTCTGACCATCACCCGAGCCCCAATCGGCCGAAACCGCGCCTCCAAACCACCCAAAGGACCCCCCAGGTTCGCGCAGTGGCCTCATTTTGAAGGTGTAGAACCACCTGATTCGCCTTTTTTTTTTTAAGTTTTTTTTCCCTTACCGCCTTTCTCTGCCGCTCCTTGCCTTAATATCCCGGTCGCCCCGGTTGAATATATAGGGTCATGGCTGCCAGGCGGCATGTCCAGCGCCTTGCTGCGCATCTTGCATCTCCTCCTACACGCTTCTCCCAGAGTCAATTCGCTTCTATAAGACGCTGGCTGTCTAGCTCTACCGGATCCCGAGCTTCACGAACCGCTTCGTCTTCCAATTCCTCTCCATTGTGGTTGGCCGCTGTTGTCCTTGGCGCCATTGCCCCCTTAGCCTACAAGATGGTGTGTCCCCTTCAAGAGCCTCGTCCGGGTCAAGGAGAGGGCCAATTGCTGACTCGCAGTCTTTTCCAGGCCGAATCTGAACCCGTTCGTCTCGATGCGTCGACCCTCGCCGACCGCGATGCCCAGAAGAAGCGCGAGTCGGGCATCAACGAGGACTCGCCCATGCGCCTCCGCATGGAAAAGTTCATCAGGGAGCAGCAGGCGCTGATCGTCGCCGAGCTGGAGAGGGTTGACGGCAAGAAGTTCCGCAAGGATGAGTGGGAGCGCCCCAACGGCGGAGGTGGTACTACCTGCGTCCTGCAGGAAGGCAACGTCTTCGAAAAGGCCGGCCTCGGTGTCAGCGTTGTGTACGGCTCCCTGCCCAAGCCTGCCATCGAGAAGATGCGCGCCAACCACAAGACCCTCGACCCCAACGTGGAGTCCCTCGACTTCTTCGCCGCTGGCCTCAGCATGGTCCTGCACCCTTACAACCCCATGGCCCCGACCGTCCACCTCAACTACCGATACTTCGAGACGGCCAACCCGGACGGCACATCCCAGGCTTGGTGGTTCGGCGGTGGTAGCGACTTGACCCCCTCCTATCTCTTCGACGAGGACGCCATCCACTTCCACAAGGCGCTCAAGTCTGCCTGCGACGCCCACGACAAGGACTACTACCCGCGCTTCAAGAAGTGGTGCGACGAGTACTTCTACAACAAGCACCGGGGCGAGGGCCGCGGCATCGGCGGCATCTTCTTCGACGACCTCGACGAGAGCGAGCGCGACCAGGAGAACACGTTCGCCTTCATCCAGGACTGCCTCAAGTCCTTCCTCCCCTCCTACGTCCCCATCATCGAGAAGCGCAAGGACATGCCCTTCACCGAGAAGGAGAAGGACTGGCAGCAGCTGCGCCGGGGCAAGTACGTCGAGTTCAACCTGGTGCACGACCGCGGGACGGCTTTCGGTCTCAACACGCCCGGCTCCAGGGTTGAGAGCATCCTCATGAGCCTGCCGTTGACGGCCGGCTGGAAGTACATGCACGAGCCCGAGCCTAAGAGTCGAGAGCAGCGCCTGGTTGATGTTCTGCGAGATCCCAAGGAGTGGATTTAAGAGACGACTAGGTATCGAATGGATCCATGGGAGGGGAACGTATAAGAGGCTGTGAGGCAGAGCGATTGGCTTAGTGTATCATATGGGGAGGATCTTTAGATGGGTGAGCCCAAGGCTGTACAAAAACCAACAAAAGCAGGACGAAATGTCCAAGATAACAAGATTATCATGAAAATAAAACATAATTGTAAAGAGTCTTCGTTTCCGTGTTTATGGGGTGGACCAAGTGATTTGTCCAGCTCAGACGGTTTGAGCTTGTGAAGTCATCATCTTCTAGGACCGATGTCTCATGGCGACCCAACTTCCTCCAAGTTCATCCATCCACCCCGACGATGCGACAACATCTCTCGGATCCAAGGCAATGGAGCCTCTCCCCTCTCATCGCCAGCTCATAACAGCGCTCATAACTTCCATCTCCAACGTCGCGCCATCGTCTGCAGGACCAATCGAATCCCCGCCCTCACAATTGCCTTCACTGGCTCCACCATCCACAACCCCCCTGCAGTCTATTTCTCCCTCCCAGCGCCCTCTTCTTCTTACCCTCCATGTCCTGTTTCCGAATCTGCTGCTCCCAGCGCTGGATCTACTGGATCGCGGGCTTGTGACCCGGTTAAGGCGCACGCCACGCGCTTCAACATCTGGGGATGACCCTGGCGAGGCAGAGGCACGGTCTCAAGACGAGACCAAGACTCAAGACGACGTATTCCTCGTCCGCTCCCTTGCGACGACACTATCCCGACGCAACCGCGATTTCACACCCTCATCACAGCGCTACATCATACACCTCAACGCCTGGAACTGCTCCTGCGCCAGCTTCACCTTTGACGCCTTTCCAAGCCATACCGTTCCCATTCCAGAGCAGACAGAACATCCAGCATCTCGGGCTGGGGAGTGGTCATTCGGTGGCATGAGCGCAGAACCACGTGGAGATGCTCCACCGTGCTGTAAACATCTGCTTGCGTGCCTGCTGGTTGATAAGTGGCCCGACATGCTGGGACGCTACGTGGAGGAGAGGGTCGTTTCCAGGGATGAGATGGCTGGGATTGTTGCCGATATATGACACAGGCTGGAGACGATCTTATCCAGAGACAGAGACAAAGGATAGGGAAATCAAGTCGGGTGTCTGGCATGTATTATCCTCGCTCCGTCCTCTAATAATCCAGTTTGATATGATCATTGTACATGGGCACTCTGCCTTATCCCTTGGCAAAGATACCACCCGTGGTTCCCTCACCAGACGCCGAAGACAGCCTCTACGCCCTTCTAGCCTTGCTCGGTCCCTTTATTTCTTGGCCTCCTTGCTCTCCTTTTCCTTGTCGCCGCCCTCCTTAGCCTCGCCGTTGACGCTGTTGGAGCCCTCCTTCTTCTCATCCTTGCCGTTGGCCTCATCCTTCTTAGCCTCCTTCTCCTCCTGTTGTTGTCGGTTCTGGATCTTGTTCTCGATCAGGTCGTGGAAAGCCGTGATGGCACGTATCAAGCTGCTCAGGTAGATAGCCATGAGCTGGTCGTTGGTCTTGATGCTCATGGCGTATGACAGCTCGCCAGCGCCCGACTTGCCATCGCCCTCGGGCGTGGAGAGGTTGGGCAGCAGGTTAAAGATGTCCTGGAGGTTGCCCAGGATCGCATGGTTGACTGGCAATTGTTTGTCGAGAACTTTCTGAAGGTACGCCCCGATGTCTCGCAAGCGCAGGTGCAGGCCTTGGAGTGATTGCAGCTGGTTCGTGACTCGAGTAGAGAGGGTGCCCGCGGCCACATCACGGATATCTCTTAGCAGATGCTCAACACCAATTTCTTCTGCTTCCTCGGCCTCGATGATAGAAGGGGTGTGGACAAACGTTCGCGAGGTGGTCGTGCCATCCTGGGTCTTGTCAGTATGGGCGGGCTAGGCATTGCGGGGGTGGTTCTTGACGGACATCCTTGATCTCCTCAACAGCAAAGTAGGCATCTGTAGGCACACCTGACTCTTTGGGCTGCACGTCAATGATGACGAGAAGGGGGTTGGGGGTATAGCGCTTGAAGAGCTCGTTGATCTCGAGATCGGATGCGCGCAGCTTGGGACCGGTGTGGTACCATCCTATCAGCTTCTCCCGGGCGTTGACCTTTTTGAACATGTCGTTCATCGATTCAACATAGTTGTGGTCGAGGAACCACACTGAAGGGTCCTTGTCATCCTCTTCGAATGGAACTATTTCCTTTGTAAGCTCCCAGCCAGTCATGCTTTCATGACATCCCAGACAACGTACCAGCAAAGCTGTTGGATACTCTCACGTCCTTGCCATCGTTCTGGCCCAGCAAGACACCCACTACTCGTCGCTTTGTCTTGGTTGAAACGGTTCGGTTGTAGTGATCGACTGCGGAGAGGAGAACGAGGGGCGCAACGGTGACGTTTCGGGTGACGAGGGAGAGAGTTTCTGCTGTTGTGGTAGGCATCGTTGCGTTGTCGGCGGGGTGATACTACAACGGATGCGTATCTAGGAGAGAAAGGGGGTCGATGCGCGATCTCTGTCGTGCGGGAGCGGCGAGGTTGACGGTAGACTTGAGATGTTGTTGGTGTAGTGATTATTGTGGTCGCACGTACGTAGTCTTGAGGCTGCCTTCTTCTCGGGAAGCTTAGCTCCCCGATTGGGCCAGGCTGATTGATGGACCAAAAGCTCGAGCCTTGATACGCCACGTCACGTGTCATGTCTCGAGCCACAGCTTTTCAAGCCACATCTATAAGCCTCAGGAAAGAGGAGCATCACCAGTAAAGGCACGGGCTGAGACAAAGACTCAGAATTGGTGGCCGATGGCCAGGCAGAAAGCGGTGTGGCTTCCTTTGTTGGACGTGTCTAAATAACATCATTGTTAGGTGAGTGAATTTCTATCATTGAGTTTTTCAGCCGTTGTAGCGTTCGCAAGGCCAAGGAATATTGATGTTTTTGAGCATGAAGGACCATTGGTTTTGAAGGGGCTAGGCAGTCTAGGCCAGTTCAAGCACTTTCCACGCCAAGTTGAGCTGAGAGCATTTCCTTTCTTATCCGATATGGCGCATGTGCGCGAGGCCGGATATTCTACTTTAGGAACTTCGGCAGGCTGCCCGGAAGTGGATGTAGTGAGTCTCCGCCGGCCAGCACGTTCACCTTGGACCTCGGCGTCGGTTGGAGAGCGGGATTAGCAGCACAGCAAGAGCACCATTCTCGGCAAGCCTCAAGCAGGGTTCAATACGTAGGTAAGGTAGGCTGTGGGTGCTATTTATGCTACCAAGCACGTAGGTGCACAACGCACAGGCAAATCGAAGCCTTGGGAGCTCTTGGTTCGGGTTTTTTTTTTTTTCCTGGGAACCGGAAGCGGAAAGATGGAGGCTAACGAACGAATTGGGGGTCTTTTCGGAGCCGGATATGCCCACGCCTTGTGTGTACGCAGGCAAAATAGGGCGCGACTTCACTACTACTCGAAATGGTAGTTGTTTACGCGGCGACGGCATTCATAGTGGTCGACTACCGGGGACGGTCCTTGCACGGTGGCACCCCACGCCTTGAGCGTTAAGCCACGGGTCATGGGCGAGCAATTGTCCAAGTAATGCACAACATGCCGGCCGGACTTTGGCCGTGCGAGGTTCGACCGATGAGGTGCGACATTGTGAATGAACGCTGGCGGCGCTGGTACGCCAGGCGGCTTTGTGATGTTCGGATCAAGGGACCGTGGCATCCCAGCCTTTGAGCCTCGGCCCTGATGGCCGAGCAAACTCCGTCACTGTCTCACGTAGCAAGCAGAGAGCGATTGAGATTCGCGATTGATTCCGTCAGCATCTTCGATTGGCCACGATTTGTCGACGACCATGTTTTGGGAGCGGGAGTAGATGGAGCCTATCTTGACGACGGACATGTTCCGGACGAGCTTCCTTCAAGGCTACCCTATGCTGGAGGATTTAACAGTAATTGAAGCAAGACTGAGTAGAGTGCCATGATGTTTACCTTGGCAAAGCCGAGGTGATCATCTGGGTAGAAATGGCTTTTGTGGCAGGTCATGTCTTCTCACCGTCTTTGTAGTATAAGCCAAACGGGCTATTACAGAAGCCAAGAGAGTGATATTTTGGAGCTTGGCCAGGCCACGAACAGGTGGTGGTTGTTGTTGCGCCGGAGCCGTACCGAGTACCGGCTGCAACGAATGGGGCATTGAGGTCACCCAGAAAGCTTCGACCTACTGAACCTTCAACTGCTACCGAGCGAGTGCTTGAGCCTGCATCTACTCGCTGTCGCTGTGCTCGCCCTAGGTGGACGGAGTTTCGAGTACCTGCATTGAACAACAAGTAGTTGAGGACTAATATACTTGTATCATGTATCAAAGGACCCCGAAATTCAACGATTTCCTCCAAAAGCAAACCAGCTTCGATCAACATCCATCATCCCCCCCCAAAAAGCACAGACACTGACGGATAAAAAGCCGCGCTCGCTCGCGCTCAGGCCGTAGGCGTAGGCGTATCCCCAGCATGCCGGACAGGGGGGCACCCCCATCATCGACTCTAGCAGAAACCTCTTGCATCGGGCCAATCACCTCCCGCCAAAGCTCCCCCCCAAAAACCTCCCATCCTCCGGCTACGCACCAAGATTTCCCAGGCTCGCCCGTCTCGACTTTATCCTCGCTTTTTTCCCTCTCCTCTTCCCTCACTCTTCAGCCTCCCGCCTCCGCGCACCTACCCAAACCCTCGCCGCCCTCCAATCCACCCTCCCTGCCACCTGGATCTGCGAGATCTTGCATCAATTGCCGCCAGAACTCCCCTCAATTCCCCTTACCGCCGTCGCAATAATGGGTTTCGTCGAGGATGAGCTGAAGCAGCTTAAGGATGTCCTTAGCAACCTTGACACGCGCATCAAGAAGCTTGAGGCGCGAGCCACCGGCTCTCCTGTATCTACCGAGGACATCCGCATGATTCTCATCGGTCCTCCTGGCGCTGGTGAGTGCTTTTGCTTCGCGATCTCCTCTAGCGTCTTGCTGACCTGCTCCTCACAGGCAAGGGAACCCAGGCCCCCAAGATCAAGGAGCGCTTTTCCTGCTGCCACCTGGTATGTCAATTCACGTCGCGACCACTCTCCAGACATCAAGACCGCCTTCTAACGCTTCCCTCCCTAATGCGCAGGCCACCGGTGACATGCTGCGATCCCAGGTCGCCCAGAAGACTCCTCTCGGTGTCGAGGCGAAGAAGATTATGGATGCGGGCGGTCTTGTGAGCGACGAGATCATGATTGGCATGATCAAGGAGGAGCTCAAGAACAACAAGGAGTGCCAGGGCGGGTGAGTTTGCATTCTTTTTGGGGTTCCGTGCTCCGGACCCCGGTCTACCTCGGTCTGTTTTCTTCCGCAAAACGGCTGCTGACAATGCGCTCTCTCTACAGCTTCATCCTCGACGGTTTCCCGCGAACTGTCCCCCAGGCTGAGGGTCTCGACGCCATGCTCCAGGAGCGCAACCAGAAGCTCCAGCACGCCGTCGAGCTCAAGATTGACGATTCCCTCCTCGTCGCCCGCATCACTGGCCGACTAGTTCACCCTGCATCCGGCCGCTCATACCATACCACCTTCAACCCCCCCAAGGAGTACATGAAGGATGACATCACCGGCGAGCCTCTTATCCAGCGAAGCGACGACAACGCCGACGCCCTCAAGAAGCGTCTCGTCACCTACCACAAGCAGACCGAGCCCGTCGTGGGCTACTACAAGAAGACTGGCATCTGGCACGGTGTCGACGCCAGCCAAGAACCTGGCCAGGTCTGGAAGTCCATGTTGAACATCCTCGGTGAGAAGAGGGGCCAGAACTAATGGGGGGCCCTGGGCGAGCGGCCAGTCGCCGGCCTCACGTTGCCGGCGGAAAGACGTAGCTGAAAAAAATATTAATCAGCAAAGTCTTGGATATATGAACGATATGAACTGCAACTGGCACGAAATCGGCATGAAATCGGGGGGTAAGGGAGAAGGGGAGTCCAGTCCTCCAGGCCAAAGAGGCGTTAACGGTAGAGGGTTTGCCTGTGGCCTTGAGGTCCTGTGTAGAAAAAGCTACCTAGACGACGCTTTGCCATGTATCACACTTGTCTATTTTACTGCTAGTTTCAAAACAAACAAAAAAGGTCGGCATTCTGAAGCGCCGAGCTTTGAATTCGAGATTCCCCCGCTTGCACCAAATTGACTTGTCATGCCCGCGTCTTGTCCAGCGGAGAGGAGCGATAGCTGGCGGGACAGTATCCCACATACCACGGAATTACGATTATAGTTATGGAGCCTCTACTGAATGTATTTGGCCATCAGAAAACGAATGCTTTGCGAAGAAGCAGGCAGACGCATCGTATCTATACTAATAATGTTCGAAAACGCATCCCATCTGTCCATGCAGCCATCCTCCCTAGCCATCATCAGTCTACCAAGCAATGACCCCATGAAAGAAACTCCCTGAGCTCCCTCGCAATGCTTTCAAGAACAAGAAAGGTTAACAAAAAGAAGAAGAGAAAAAAAGGCGTGGCTTTTAGCCCCTGGTTTCCAAGACGCAGGTTATGGTTAATAAGGAGGACCGCAAAGGAGAGGTCTTGGATGCTCTTCGCAGGCAAAGGACATGCATGGCAAGTTGCAAGGCGAGCATGGGTCGGTCGACAGCGAAGCTGGCTCAACAAAGCTGTGCGGCACATTGCCGAGCAAGTGCCAAACTCCACGAGAAGTCTGGGGTTCTCCTCACCCCACAAGTTCCTATCGCCGCGGGGTTGCTGGCGAGGGGGGGTCAGTAGAGGTAGAGCGAGTCGCGGAAGCGCAACTGACCATTGACCATCTGCCTCTGCTTGTTAAGCCAGCTCCTGGGAGCGTCATGCCGCCGTTGCAGGACGACGTGGTTGCTTTGGAGCCGGCTCGTGAGATCATACCAAGCGGTCGCGATGAGAGCGTTCTCCCTCTCGAGGTTTCGGATGATTTGGTCGCTCGCGGCC
This sequence comes from Fusarium nematophilum, assembly GCA_033030565.1. Lineage (NCBI taxonomy): Eukaryota > Fungi > Ascomycota > Sordariomycetes > Hypocreales > Nectriaceae > Fusarium > Fusarium nematophilum. Next base: position 87,869 of record JAVIXY010000041.1, on the reverse strand, counting down.
TTGGGAATCAGTTTGTCAGCAAGAAGAGTTCGAGCATCGCTTTTAAATATTCAACATCTATATAAATCGCAATAAAACATACCTTTTGTGCCGCCACTGCCTCTCCATCATGCGCAGCCTTGAGTTTGCGCTGTAAGTCGACCTTGTCTGTCTCTGCACGTTGCAGTTGCTAGAGCAAAATGTGGTCAGTTTACTATGTCTACAAAGTGCAAGATGATCTCGAAAATGAATAGCTTTATCCATTCTCAGCGTTACTGCCCCCGACTTCAACCGGTCGCATTACAGGCCAGCAGTCAAATTCTTGCAGACAAGGAGGACTCGTCTTGCCCTCAACAAAAAGTTGTTCTAGGGTGCCGGGATGAGAAGTCCAGTCTTCATCTCCTTCCTGTTTGTTTGAGACAACTTCCCCTTGGTCTGAGTCTCCGGGGCCCCCATCGCCCGCGGCCACTTGGTCCGGGGGATCACCATTGATCATGCATTCATAAAAGAGACTTACCTCCCGGATTTCAACGAGGCGAATACGCAGCTTCGGGACCAGATCGGCGTTTTTACCACCTTCGGAGGGGCTTCCGGTGGCTTCTTGAAGCACCCTAGGCTCCTCAGCTTCCTTCCGGAACTTTTCCTTCGCGAGGAGAGCGTCGATGAGCTGTGACTTTGTGTTATCTCGCTCCGCATTGGAGTCGCGAAGCTCCTTCCGCGCATGATCCAGTTCGGACTTGAGAGAAGAGATGATGACTACGTCGGCGTTCTGAAGCTCCTTGAGAGCATCGGCGCCTTCCTTGTCGAGAGCAGAGAGCTGAGATCTGGCAGTGAGAAGTTCACGACCTTGATCTGCCACCTGGGCAGCGAGGTCCTTCTCCCGTTTCGTCGACTGCTCGAGTTCGAAATTGGCCTGCATCAACTGGGTCTTGAGGTTGATGTATGCCTTGGTTCTGTAAAATTTACGCGTGAGTAAACTTGTTCCGATAGGGAGCTTGGCCTCGTCAATAGACTTCACTAACCCTTCGTCGGTCATATTGTTCATCAGAGCCTCGATTTGGTCCTGTGCAATAGCGTGCTTCTCGAATATATCGTTGCAACTCTGCTGTATGCGAATGCGTTGCCGTTTCTCTTCGTCCAGCTCTCGTCGGAGTGGCGCAGTGTCTCCGGTGGAACTGACGGTGCTGCGCAACAGGTCATTTTCGGCCTTGAGGCGGGATAGCTCTAGAGGGAGGTTAATTTGGCCGTCTTCGGTTGCGGCATCGTTCAGTTCGTCTTCGAGACTGGATATGAGGCCCAAAGTGCCAGGTGCTGCTCCTTGAGAAGAGGAATTCTGCAACTGCTCTTGGAGGTCTTTGATGAAGTTCTCATCATGGCTTTGTCGAGCCCTCAGGCGAATCACTTCGTCCTCCAGTGCGGCGATGTCCTTCATCAATTGGTTCTTCTGGTTGCGCTCGTCCCAGAGGTGTTGCTCCGACTGGGTGATCATCTTGGTCAGCTCATCTTCCGCTGTTCGGGTGCGAGCACCCCTCTCTCGGTCATCCATGAGCAGTCTGATCTGGTCCTGTAACTCGCCCTTCTCATACTGGAGATTCTGAACTTCCTTTACAAGATGTTGCTGAGACTCGAGCTTTTGTTTGTACCTTTCTGCGGTATTAGCCTTCTTCTCCAAGTCCTCGGCCTTGTGCTTCCACTCGGTCGCTTGATCGCGGAGCTCATCGGCCTCCTTGCACTTCTGTGTCAGCTTCTGAACCTCAGTCTCGAGCTGCGCCTTGATTCGTTCATCCTTGCGGATCGTCTCCTCATTTCTCGCGATGATTTCCATCTGCTCATGAACCTGGGCTTCGAGGACCTTGATTGACTCCGCGCTGTTAGCGCCATCCTGGGTCGCCTTTCGTAATACCTCGAGCTCGCGGTCGTTCTTCTCTTTCTCATATTTGAGCTCCTCGTGACTTTGCTGCAGATGATCGAGTCGGGTAATGTAGTCTGAGAGATTCTTCTTGCAAATATCCAGTTGCTGCCGCAAAGCGGCATTCTGCTCTTCGACAAGTAGATCGATATCCCGGGCCTCCATGACGGCGTCGATAGCTTCGTCCAGGTCATCATCGCCCTTCGAGTTACTGATGTCTTGCTGCATTGTTCGGATAATTTGCATGATTTCTGCCTGTGTCTGCTTGTCAAGGCCAGTCTGGATTCGAGGAACGAATTTCTGGTTGTCAGGGCCCATGGCAGCTGCCGAGAGCATGACAGCCAGAAGCTGGCTGATGCCCTGCGGCTCCGGGTTTTCAGCTATAGCATGGTAGTCGAACTTCTTGGCCTGGCATCCCAGCTCGGGGACTTGACGGCGGATGAACCGGAAGAGTCCTTTGTAGACAGTCTGGATGTTGCGCTTGTTGGTCAGGTACCGGGAAGTGCTGGGACTCGCATCGAGGTCGGAGGGGTCAAAGTCTGGATCGAGCTCATGGAGGATATAGCCAAGAACGACTCCGTCGGTAAGATCTTCCAGAAACTCGGCAGACCGTTTTGGCTCGAACACTCGGTTGACCTGAGCGGAAGGGGGAGTTAGCGGGGAGGTGGAGAAGCAGGATGGAGGATCTAATAAGATGATACTTACGGCTTTGAGCAGCGCAGCCTGTGCACTAGAACTATAGGAAGGCATCGTCCGGGATGATGCGGTCGGAGCCATGTAGGAATTAACTGAGTTCGTGGATCAGTCTTTCGCTGTCGGGGGGCAATGATGAGGGCGCAAGTAGAGGGAGTCGCGTCGCGTGGCTTGATGCAGGGATGACAGGAGATGCATTCGACGGCATATCGTAGGGGGGAGGGGTCTTGAGGGATATATAAGAAATCGTTATGAGGATGGGCGGATCTGATGTTCCATTGTCAAGCGAGTGTTTGCTGAGTGTTCATCGTGAACAAGGACGAGGGGAACATTGTTCCTCGATCTTCAGCGCCATGAGCCCTTAGACGTTGGGGAGCTTCGGCTTATCGATTGGCAGGGGCCTTGCCAACGTGCATAGAATGCCCCTGGAAGCCAAGTGTGGCGCCGGTGGCGCGCATAAGATGATCTCAAGGGTCAGCAACACTTTGAGGCATTCGGCGTGCCAGAGCTGCAACGGAGACTTGTTATCAAATGCGTAAATGTTGACGGTAGATTTCTGTTGATGCTGGAAGAATTTAGGTTGAGGCGTGAACGGCAGAACACGAGTCCCGCGCCGCGAGGTTGCGCTGCGCAAGTGTGGTACTCCCCTGCACAACGTCATTGTTCAACATTGGACCCTCCGTCTCTCACCAGCTCCTTAGTTGTGGATTGATGACATGGAAGCCAGAAGCCATGCTTGTCTTCTCGCCGTCGAGAACATGATTCCTAGTCATCGTGGTTTTCTTTTTATAATCACGCCGTCGTTTCTTTCTTCAGGTCGCATCATCCTGTGATTGACTCCACACTAGCCAATGTATCGAGCAAGCCTCGGATGCTGCGTCCACGTTGAAGATCCTCAACAAGCCGGGGGCTTGTTGTATTTGTCTGTTTCTTCTTGATTTCCTATTTAATGAAAGCATGGCATACTTCGTATACAAATGACAAAGGTCTAATTCACCCGCAAGGGCAATCCAACGCATGTCCAACTGGATCTGATAGCGAGTGTTTCCTTCCAGTCCCGTAAGAACGCTCCCGTCCTGTAACGCCAAACCAAGGATATTAACGATCCTAATTTGATGCCAAATTGGCTGATTGAAATCAAAGGCCTGCTGCTACCATCCATCTTTGGTATCATCATCGACTTAGCGCATTGTTCCGGCTGCGCTGACCGACTTCTAAGTTGTCGAGACGACCTCGTCCTGTTCAACGTGGATCTGATGTTCGGTATGCGACACCTGGACCAGTTCGAGCGCCTTTTCCGGTGCGATAACGGAGAATCCCCTATAGAGTCGGTTAGCATTCATTTCGTCATCGGCCAGAGCGCCAGGAGTGGGCACCAGGGTGATCGTACTTGATGATGGTGTAGGTGTGGGTGATCTTGCCGCCGGCCTTGATGAGGGCCTGCTTGGCCTCGTTGACGATGGAATCGGGAGTCGACTCGTCCTCGAACCAAACGATGGCTGACTTCTTCTGGTCTACGGCGAGGGCGCCAGGCACCACTGCGAGAGCGGCCGCGACAAAGGGGAGAAGTCTCATGGTCGGGGGTGTATCGGTATCGTGTGGTAAATGTTGCTGATGGAAGATGATGTCGTCGCGACGAGGAAATTCTGGGATTTGACGGCGCAGGAAATAAGCGAGGTTGAATGCTCGTTGCGTCAATGCGGAGGGCGATGGTTTGAGACTTTATGGCTTGGGAGAACAAGGTGAGTGAAGGCGAGCGGCGGCTCTGACGGATCCATATGGCATGCCTAGGTAGTCACACTGTCACTCCACAGGCGGGTACGAGCCACCATGCAAGAGCCGGAAGAGGCAGGTCCACTTTGCGTGGCTCACCAAGTGTGGCTTGTAGATACCTATCTACTACCTGTGCTACAACAAAAACGACCATGATCCGCAGTAGTTTCTAATACACAACTGCTAGTCGCATCTATGGTTTCGCTTTGTTACTTTTTTCGCTTATCCCGTCAAGTTAAGGAAGCGTAGCGATGGCACTCCCGGTCGGCCCGTCTCAAGGTTGCGCATTCCAGAAATGGACTCTCCAACCGAAATCGGCCACATGACTTAGAAAACGCATGTACGCTTCAAAGATCTTCGAGTCAAGACTGCGTGCATCAATCGTACGGAATGTTGCGATGGTGATCCTCTGTCTTGGAACAGGAACTTCTCTCGTCATTGTCTTAGCCTCGTCACAGTTTGTGCTCTGTTTTCCCTGCACATAGAGCGAACCGTGTAAATGCGACACAAAAAGACCATCGGCAGTTAGACGGAGATGTTAAAGGCCTTCAATTCGAATCCTCGGGAACACAGCGGTCCCAACTCTGAAGGATATTGCGTGCGTAGCGAGGCTTTCAGTTTGATAATATTATACCTATTAAGGGTGGTCGGTCGGAATGGACGCATACGACAAGACAGGCCGAGTGAGAGGTTGATTAGAATGGCCGTTGCCTACCAAGATGCAGGAATCGCCCAATACGGGATTCCCAGGCATACTTCGATATAACCCGAGACACCCGGTGAATGCCATAAGGCATCTCGCAAACTCCTTCAAACGCCCAGCTCGAAATCAAAAAGTCCACACGGCCCGGACTGTTCAAGCCCTCACAGCTCCGGGAACACTGTCATTCTCACTCCACACCTCCTTGCTTTCCTTTTCGACAGCCCTCATGGCAACTGCAACGTCTTCCAGGCGTGTGACAACATCAATAACTCCTTGGTTGACCCGCTGAAAATACCGATCATTGGCTTCTCGCCGGATCCTGGCGTGAAGAATGTCTGCTTCCGTCTCTTCTTCCAGCTTGGCGCCGAGTTGGTCAACGCCCGTTCCGCTGCTGTTCGGGCGCGGGATGCTGCTGCTACCAACGGTGCTTCTTGCCCCTTCGGTTCCATCAGGACCCGACTTGGAGGCATCTCCCAACGTGCCTTTCAAGTTGCGAACCTCTGATCCTGCGACAGAGGCGGCATAGTCATGTTGCCCGGTCTCTATGGTGTCGTCTGCTTCGCTTCTTGCCCACGCTTGGGCGAGAGCAATCTGGGCAGCTCTCAAATCCGCCAGCTTGCGGTCATGGTCAGGTCCAAACACATGGGTTCCCCCGGAGGCCGAAAGCTCGACCTCTTCAAGAGTAGCTTGCATCTCGGACCACAAAAGATCAGTTCGGTCCCCGGTCCGCGTACTCTCGGCGTGCCAAAGACCAGGCCGCTGAGGGCTCGGGGTCAAGACAGTCCCAGAACGGACCGAAGGAGCGCGCTCGACATTTGGATGGGGTGTTAGATTCGACTGGCCCAGGAAAGGAACGCTGGGCGCCGGCGGGTTGTTAGGCAGAGAGACATTGGAGGCTGAAGGGGATGGATGAAGGAAAAGAGAGGGAGGAGGGTCCCGCTGCCTGCTGTGCGGTCGCGGTGTGTGGGACATGATGGCCTTGATTACTGGCCTTCAAGGCAGTAATTATTATTCAATGATAAAAAGACAACAAGTTCATCTCATGGTGATCTTGATATCAAACTTCAACTGGCATACCGCTTGTTCCAGGTGGCCGCCAGCAAGAATAGAGTTGCTGGGCATACAGTGTGAATCAGTCAAGACACCAACACTATCACTGTACCACCCCACTTCTGGCATCAACCCACGGGCTGCTTCCGAGTCGACTCCACCTGCAGGCAAGTGGGCCAGCTCAAATTGCTGGATTGCACGTGACGCATCAGGTGCTTCTCCCCGCCACAAATTCCGTGGGCGGTAACCTCTAGGGCCTCCAAACCCTACCCGCAATTTTCGTTGGCCAACTCCTCCAACTTTTCGTAGCCTCCACTAATTACCATCACCAACCGTCGTCGCGATACACAGAACAGTTCGGTAGGTGCTCCAGCAATCCATTACTTCTCATCAGCTGCCCTCATCGCATCCGAGACCTCGCATCGTCATCGACTAACGACCTGAAGCAAAAATGGCTGGAGGCAAACCCCGTGGTCTCAACGCTGCGCGTAAGCTGCGAACGAACCGGAAGGACCAGAAATGGGCCGACCTCGCCTACAAGAAGCGTGCTCTCGGCACTGCCTTTAAGTCTTCGCCCTTCGGTGGCTCTTCCCACGCCAAGGGAATTGTCCTCGAGAAGGTCGGTGTCGAGGCCAAGCAGCCCAACTCCGCCATCCGAAAGTGTGTCCGTGTTCAGTTGATCAAGAACGGCAAGAAGGTCACTGCCTTCGGTACGACCACCCCCAGGTGACCCGGAGCAAGGACACGAGATGATGATACTAATGGTGGTGCTAGTCCCCAACGACGGTTGCTTGAACTTCGTGGACGAGAACGACGAGGTCCTCCTGGCTGGTTTCGGTCGCAAGGGCAAGGCCAAGGGTGATATTCCCGGTGTTCGATTCAAGGTCGTCAAGGTCTCCGGCGTCGGTCTGCTCGCTCTGTGGAAGGAGAAGAAGGAGAAGCCCCGTTCCTAAACGCAACGCTCGGGGAGGAAAACAAATTCACATTTCGGCACGAGGAGTCCATTCGGCTTGCTTGCATCGGCATTACTGGTTAGGGTTCTGATCATGGGAGACGAGGTCTGAAACGGAAAATAGATCCAAAAAGTCTTCGATGAACGAACTACAAGTGCAAGCCGCGTGAGCGGAAATCTGGGAGCTAATCCTACATTTCCATTGAGGTGATAGTGTACAATATGATACATCGTCTCAGTTCTCCGACTCGGTCTTGTCCTGAGGTCCCTGGACGTATTTGACAGCATAGTCGGCAGCCAATCCCAGGCTGATCACTCCTCCTGTAATCCAGCAGCCATTGATGAACCACCACCAACAGTCCTTGACGCTCTTGAGATTGACTCGCTTGATCATGACACCGAGAGTGACCAATCCGCCTCCGCAGCTTCCGATGAAGAAAGCAGGGCCAGCACCGGTTGCGACTCCAGCCGCAGCGAGAAGAGATATCTGTGTGACCGCCAGGCCCGTCAACACCTGCTTGGTCTCGGCATCATGCTTCAAGGCGATGCTCTTGATTCCTGCCTTGACGTCATCCTTGATGTCCATATGAGCATAGATCATGTCGTAGAGCACCGTCCATGCAATGTTGGAAGCATAGAGACAGGCAGCGGCAGTCAAGGCGGAAGAGTTTGACAACAGGTCAATTCCAAGAGCTGGGAATCCCATGATGGCACCCCATGAGAAGGTCAGGCCAAGAACGGCCTGAGGGTAGTACGTCACCCGCTTGGCCAGCGGATAGCTGGCAACGAAGAGCAAGCTGGGAACACCGTAGAACAAGCAGGGCAGAGGAAACTGAAGCAGGATGCCCAGCCCCGCAAGAAGCTGGACGCCCGTGTAGACGAGGCCTTTGAAAGGGGTGATTGCTCCACGGGCGATCGGTCGAAGTCGGGTCCGCGCAACTTGAGGGTCAAGGTTTCGGTCCCAAAGGTCATTGATAGTGCATCCCGCTCCGCGCATGATGAGAGCTCCGGAGAAGAACAGGAGGGATGTGCCAATGACGGAGCCTGGCGTTGCCATGGGCATTGCCATTGGTGCGGCCATGAGTGTTGAGAAGAGACATGGGAAGAAGAGGTAGTAAGTTCCGGCTGGTTTGTCGAGTCGGATCAGTTCAGCGTAAGGGACCCAAGACGCTGGGAGTTTCGATAGGATTCCGTTTTCAGGCGCCTTATATGGAGGTAGGGCGGTTGGAGCTGGTGATGCTGGGTCACCAGTCACCAGGGGTGAAGATCGCCGTTTGGCTTCGTGAAACCCAACCGCTCGCTGACTGTTGTACCACGGCTGACTCAGAGCCCTGGAAACATAAGTGAGAGACGGCCGTGAGCCTGTTTGCCTTGGAACCCTAATAGATCGCGCAGAGATGCCCTTGGAATGAGCCCAGGCCGACGCCCGGGGCAGCGTACCGAATCTCATCAGTGACAAGAGCCTGGAGAAGAAATGAGAACACTAGACCAGCAATTGACTTTCCCATATGCACTCACACAAAAAAGCTAAATCTGAGAGGAACCACCGCCAGGCAAAGGCCTCAATGCCAGCCCTACTGAGGCTCAGCAAGATCCCAGAGTGTGGTTATCCAAAGTCCAAAATCTTAAAATCTTCGGCCCTGACACCAAGTAAACGGCCTTCGGGACCGATCGGCCGAGTAAGACACTGGTAATAGCATCACGTGCAGCGGGTTCCACTACTTTTGCAGCCTATGATTGGCCGCGCATTCAATGCCAACCCAAGATACCTAAGCTCTCAGCTACAGCTTGACGCGACGCTCCTAGTGTGTTGTATCTCAGGCGCTTTGGATTTGTCACCTCGCCTCAATCTCTAATCATTCAACATCACAACCTGCGCACCCTTCTCTTGCGCCAAATGACCGAACCTTGTTAGGAACACGGCTCCGTGGCCTGATCTGGCACATGCGGTGGCCGCAATAACTACTCGAACCATTTGCTACGACTGAAAGCAGGCCGATTGATGCAGTTGCCGACTTCACCCAACGAACCCCGCTACCCCGATCGCTGCGATCTTGCGCGTCGCGAACAAGAAAACCGACAAGATGCCGACTTCGCTCCATCCGCAAGCCAAGTTCGATCCTATTCCCCCCGATCTCGATTTGTACGGATTGGTCGACAGAACGCCCAACTTCAAGTGGGTTCAACGTGTCTCGAGGGCGCAAATCCGCAACCTCGGTCAACAGGAGTTTGAGAAGCTCGTCTTGATCCATGTTGTCGCCGGTGGAAAGCCTCTGGTGATTGATGGATGGGATGCCGTTTTGCCAAAATGGCTCTTTGACGCGGACTGGTTGGAAAAGACATACGATAAGAAACGTAGGTGACCCTCTTCTGCACCTCCTAGTCCAGTCGCACTGATGCGGAGATCCCAGAGGAGAATGTGAGAGATATCACCGCTGGAAGTGACATTCCCATGACTACCGGACACTACTTGCGAGCGATGAAACAACTCACGAATCAATGGACGGCCACGAATTTTCGCGATGAGCGCCGGCAGCGTCTTTACCTAAAGGATATAGATTGTCCTATCGAATGGTACGATGCATTACAGAAAGTCATACATCCGAACTTATTCTACCTGAACGAGAATGCGAGCGAAGCTGGAGGAGTGCGGCAACAATCTGATGACATCTTCCGTGACGAGGCCGCTGCAGCCCCCGCAGGAGACCTGATGTCCAGCTTGCCAGAGGAGATGCGCGCCCAGAATCTCATGTGCTACATCGGACACGAGGGCACATTTACACCAGCCCATCGTGAGATGTGTGCTTCGCTGGGCCAGAACGTCATGGTGGAGGCGTCCGGCGATGAGAAGGGTGAAAAGCCAGGGAGCTCGATTTGGTTCATGACGGAAAGCAAGGACCGGGAGGTCGTTCGCGAGTACTTTCTCTCCATGCTGGGCCACGACATTGAGATTGAAAAGCACTTCGCCCAGATCAATGCGTGGAAGAAGGCACCCTTCGATGTTTACGTCGTTGAGCAGAAGGTTGGTGATTTTATCCTCATCCCGCCTCTGGCCGCACATCAAGTCTGGAACCGAGGCACCAGAACGATGAAGGTGGCATGGAATCGCACAACAGCTGAAACGCTTGAAATGGCGCTGCACGAGGCACTTCCCAAGGCTCGGCTCGTCTGCCGCGACGAACAGTACAAGAATAAGGCCATAATCTATTTCACCCTGGAGAAATACTATCGTCAACTTCAACACCTCGAGGAGAACGCGGAGATGACCCAGATGAGCTTCCTGGGACTTGGCCAGGATATTGTCCGAAACTCACCACGTGCTAAACAGCTAGCCGGCGACTTCAAAAAGCTCTTTGGCCTCTTCACCGAGATTCTCCTTGATGAAATGTTTGCCTTCAAGGAAAAGGAGGTGGAGCTCATTGAGTTCGATTCTTGCATCACTTGCTCTTACTGTCGGTCCAACATCTTCAACCGGTTCCTCACATGCAAGCACTGCACCCGCACGTTGGTTACCGGCGATGAAGACGCATATGATGTTTGCATGGAATGCTATGCCATGGGACGCTCATGTGCGTGCCTCTCTGGCCTTCAGTGGTGCGAACAGTGGTCCTGGCCCGATCTGGTCGACAACTACGAGACCTGGCGATCTATGGTTATCAAAAACGATGGCTTTGTCGACTTTGAGTTTTCCCCACAGCCTCTCGAGATTGCGCGACAAAGAGCTGGGAAGAAGTCGGTAGCTCAAATATGCCAGGATGCTCTGCGACGACGACCATGGAAAGACATTACCAAGCCGGAACGTGAAAACACCCCGAGTGAGTCGGAACCGGAAGTCGAGGATAAACCCAAAAAGCGGTACAAGCGGAAGAAGAAGAAGGGCGAACTTCGACGATGTCATGTCTGCTGCCACAAGGATTATGCCTATCGGGTGCATTCGTGCACAAACCCTGGCTGCACCGAGGCATATTGCTACGGCGTTCTTTACAGAGCGTTTGATATGATGCCCCAGAAAGTGCTTGAAGATGAGCAGTGGCAATGCCCCAAGTGCCTCGGCATTTGCAACTGCGGCTACTGTCGCCGTGTAGGAAACACAAATCCATACACGCCCAAGAACACGTTACTGGGACACGACACTCGGCCAATTGCTGACGATCGGAGCGTAGAAGCCCTCGTCGACTTCCGAGTGCACAATTTATCGTGGCTCAAGGCTGCTGGAGAAGAGAGTCGTAGCAAGGACAGCAGACGGATGAAGAGGCTGAGGGAGCAGGCCGACAATGCGAAGGCGCAAGACATCACCGAGCAGGAACAGGCAGAGCAGACCATGCACAATGGGCCGGAACTGCAGGACACGCCAGGCATGAACGGTTATGGTGACCAGAGCCACGTTCTAGGCCAAGGTGACTCTGCCATGGCTGGCTCTACTGATGAAGGGCCCTTTCAGCCATTCCCCAACGGAACTTCTGGACCGGATGATACTCTTGCCACGATTGACATGTCTCAAGTCGAAGAGGCGGACACCTCTCTCTATCCCGATCCTTCTTTGGTAGCCCGACAGCGCATCGGCATGGGCTACTATGAACAGGATGATACACCGGACAAGATTCTATTCGACCCTTTCCAGGCTCCTAGTGAAGAAGCCATGCGGGCCCCTGAACCCGATATTCCTGAGTTTGTCAAGAAGTCCATCCGGGCGGCGAAGAGGAAGGCCAGGCGGGAGAACGAGGATCCCGACTTTGTTGTCAGCAAAAGCCATCACAAGAAACCTCGTCTCATAGCTGAGCCGGACTTCCTTGACAGCATGGACCCTGCTCTGTTCAACGGCCCGCCTGCTGCTCCTGAGGCAGTCATGCACGACGCTGGCCAGGCCGACCAGAACCAGCCTGGGGAGGAGGGCGATGAATCGACAAGAGAAACTCGAGAAGCCTCAGAGGGACAGTCGGCATCCAAGAAGATGACGATGCCTCGATACGACGCCAACGAACCCTTGCTGCGACATGCGAAGCCCATCACCTCGTACGTGGAAGAGGACATTGACTCTGACGAATTCGAAGAGGATCACTCGCATCAGCCCAGAGCGCAATCACCAAAGGTAGCATCAGCGGATAACGGTAAGACTGCTGTAGACCTGGCTGCCGATGCGGTCCGCGCTTTGTTTGGAACACCCACCTCCTCGAGCAAGGAGCAAGAGCCGCCACCCTCAGCGGACACCGAGTCTCCATCCGTGCCCAAGACAGGAAAAAGGCGCGGCCGTCCACCGAAGAATGCTTCTCCATCTTACATTCCCACGGCTGCAAAAGAGAGCGAGGCCTCGACGGAACAAGCAGCTCCCGACAGCTCAGTCAAGAAGGCCAGGGGTAGGCCTCGGGGCTGGCCCAAGGGTCGTCCTAGAAAGTCGCACCTATCCCAGGTCACGGCCGCAGACGATTCGAGTGAGAGCGCCCGGGACGTGATACAAGTTGAAGAAGACGGTAGCGATTACGAGCAGGATAAAATGGTGGGAGAGCTTGAGGCGCAGCTCGCCGCTGAGCTTGCCGCTAATACTTCCGAGGTGGCCCCAGAGGCGCCACAACCCCGACGACGAGGAAGGCCTCGAAAATCCGGGGTGACTACCATTGCTGCTGCTTCAGCAGCGGCGAATGCATCCGACGACGACTTTGAAGAGCCCACACCAAGAAGTGACGCTAATGACCGCGCCTCAAGGAGTGCTCGACGGGCTCGACGTTCAGAGGTTGACACAGAACCGACTCAGACTTCGAGGACTCCCACAGCCAAGGGCCCTAGCTCCGGCGACACGCAACTTTTGTCCATGGCTGAGCGACTAGCACTTAAGGGGAAGAAGTTCAAGATTGGCAAGCGAAAGCCTCGCCCAAGTGCTGGCAGTGTCAGCGCATCCCCGTCAGCTTCCGCAGAGCCAGGCACCAACAGCAAGGCTACTCCAGATGTGGCAGACGAGCCGACACGTGGGCAGCGAAGGCAGTCACACCGCGACGCAACCCCCGAGGACGAACCCAAGCCTGTAGCGCCATCTCCTTCGGCTTCTTCAGTCCACCACGAGAGTTCCTTCAGCCCTTCGCCATCGCCGCCGAGGAAGCCGAGTCAACCTACGGTAGTCAGGATCGGCGAATCAGACTCGGAGGGAGACAGTCTTGTGAACAGTTCGGGGTCGGCTTCAGGTTCAGGCTCAGACAGCTACGGCGATATCCCCGCTAGAGGACGGGGTGCCGGTCGGGGAGGTCGAGGACGTGGACGGGGGAGAGGCAGGGGGAGAGGCCGGGGACGAGGACGCTAGAGGATGTGCGAGAAGCGTCAGTTGCTACATGGCGCATATGTCGTCACGTTGGTTGCATTTTAGCTTTCCGAGCGAGATTCATACCTTTTGGAACCACACATTGTTGGACGAGTGAGTTTGTAACAATATACCCCGATGGTTCTGGGTTTCGAGCGCTATACAGGCTCAATTCTACAATTATACCTTTCTAGGCATGTAATGTTCCTTCTGGGCGATCCAAGTAGCACACCCGACCAAGGTTCAGAGGGGGCTCCAAAAAGCTTCTCCCTATGATAGACCAAGCTCCTTCTCCAGATCGCCCCATCTTCCATTCCGCATGGGATCCAGCTGTCTCAACTTCTCCAGCCACGAAGCTACGTCGCTTCGCTCCTCCGAATCCAGCGCCTGGCCGGTCAGTTGGCCCAGGGCAACGGCGTACTCGATGAGTGCCTCGTAAATCCACTTGATGCCGCGGTAGTCCTCTAAAAGGTCCTTGATCTCGACAACCTCACGCTCGATATACGACTTGCGCTCGTCAACTGTCAAGTGCTGTGCTATCTGGCGGCTTCCCGTGGGATCGGCGAGATTAAGGACCAGGAATTGGTGATAGTACCAGAGAGACTGGTCTTCGGGTCCTACGTTCAAAGCTTCGCGGATGATGTCCAGTTCTGTATCCGAATTAGTATCGTGAGAGACGGGGGGCAGGGTTGCGTCGCAACGCACCTTTGTCTAAGAGGGCCCTGCGAGAGTTGTCGTCGGCTTTGCGCTCGTTGAGGAGCCTCGGAATGAGCTGGCTGCGATTGTGCCAGGCGGAGAAGTTGGAGAGATCCGTGTGGATCATCCTGGTTGTATACTCAAACTCGTGCTCAACCAAGCTCTGTCCATTGAGCGCCGGGCCCTCGAGCTGAGCCACCACATGGCGGCGGTAGCCCCAGGCATGAAAGTTCCGACGATCTCTGTTCAGCATTTTGCTAACGAGACCGAGCTCCTCCTCCCAGATGCGACCGGCTACGGAGACGTCGAGCCTCTCGGTCGCCTGGCCAAGGATCCATAGCCTGTAATTCCATATCCAGTAGCACTTTGGAAACTCCATGAGCAAGGGCACCGTGAAGCCGAGCTCGGCGCGTATGACCTCGGCATCCTTCTCCGCGTCAGGTGTTGTACCACTCTTCCCAGTTGTCCGGCGGTCGCGGGCTGGCGGGGTCTCTGTCGAGGACGAGGGCAATGAACCTTCGGAAGAGGTTGTGAGAGTGGCGGTCGCTGAAGTACTCTGCGACACCCTCGAGGGCGACGATCCAGCCGACGGTCTGGATAATAAGCCAGAGATTAGACAGCGCCTGCGGGCGTTCCATATCGTGTAGTACTCTGGGTTGAGGCGCAGGAGCTTGGACGTGAGCTGGAAGGTCTCGGGGCCGTAGTCGTTGTCGGCGATCTGCGGGGCGTGAGAAGACGTCTCTGTCGCGGATTTCTCGGATGGGATCTGACCTGTTGGCGGGCTTGGTCCTCGAGGGATCGGTACTTCTGGATCTTTTCGCGATCCTGCTGACGCTGCTCTTCTGTTCGGGACCGCGCGGTGCGGGCTACGCCGTGCTGGGAACCTTGGGGATCAGCATCAGCTTCCAGGAATTTTCTTGCCTGCTTTCAGGGATACTAACGCTGGTCATTCTGCGAGCGGCAGAGGGGCCTGGGTTTGCGAACTCGGCGATAGATGTTGTTGCGATCGACAGTCAAAGCTCGTGCTGGTGAATGCTTATGTTTAAGCTCCCGAAGCAACCCCGCGACTTTCTATAGGGTAGGCATATGACGGTTGGTCTTTCTCCGGATTCATGCAATGCTTGGACGTCCACCTGCTTGTCTCTCTAGCTATTGACTGGAACTGGTTTACGCTCGGCAGGTAGGTTACAATCTTTTGTCGAGTTTAAGGCTACCATTGGCACTCTACCTATTTCACTTCATGCTCCAGGCACTGGAGAAACTTCCGAAATATTCGTAGGCACCCACACATAGTGCATTTGGGAACTAACACTCATTGCCTACATAGCAGGAATATTTTCTAGGACGATCGCAAGCTACAGTCCAGATGCCAGATAATCAGATTACAACATGAGATGGTTTTAGGGGCAGGATGCATCATTAACGGCACAGCCCACCACGGTCCGCAGGTGTCCTACCTTTCTGCAATGCCGCACTGATGAGTCCATCGAGATAATCGGTATCGTCCGAGACTTGATGGGTTGCTCCTTGTATTGTTTCAAGAACGCCACTCTCTTCGGCCCGTGAACCAGGCACCACCCGCAAGATCGGACTCGCATCGCATGTCTACGTTCCATTGCGCGAAACCATGGCCAAGTGGCGAGCCCCTTTAGCTGTGTTTAAGCAACATGGTAGCACGGGATACCCTTGTCTACTTCTTTGAGCCGGTCGATCCCAAGAGCTCAGAAACATTCGTGCACGGTTCTCACCCCAAGTGGCAACACACGACGTCCATAGTAGCCCCAAACCGATCGTCTCGTCCCTCTCTCCGATATCTACTGAAGCGACGAGGTCGGCAGCCCTACCGATGGGGGCGGCCGCTGAAGATCAAACATGCAAGTAGATCTATACCCTGGACCACTAGCTTTTGAGCGGTTGACTCTCGGCCTGTCCCTTGTCTTGAGCTGATGGCATCATGACATCCTCCTAGGCACAGCCCCTCCTTCGGCATCACCAACGCCCCTGAGATACTATCCTAGGTGATGGTAAAAACTTCTGATCGCTCATCCTGATCATGGAGAAGCCATGTTGTCGCATCATGCCCTATGGAAATACCGTACGTTCCTTGTTCGTGGTTGGTCGACTTAGAGTCCCAAGATCCTACCGGCAGGCGGGTTGCCTCCCCATCACGCCAAGCTACCCCCTTCAAGTTCAGATGAACAGGGACTAGAACTACCTTCCGAAGGACTGGTGTCTGTCTTCGGATCTTACTTGTTCACAGAGAACCAACCAGGGCCGGGGTCAAAGCGCCCGGACCACGAACCTCGTGCCACTATCACGCCTCTTCTCCTCTTCTAAACCCGGCGTTTTCACCTACTGGCCTCTTGGTTTCCTGGATCACTGGGAGGCTATGGCAAATTGTATCCTCAGCCTCAGCCCTGCTCAACTCGTCTACTCATTTGTGTTTCAAACCAGGACTTGGCTCGAGGACCTAGACGAATGGGAACTCCAGTCCACATGCCTTGCTTCTGGTCCCTGGATTCTCAGCCCACGATGCCATGAAACAGAACGCACTGAAGGAGAACTCACCTCCCCAGAATGCGTTAGCACAGTCCTAATCTTCCCCCGGATAAGCTGAAGCCTTGCGGCCCCCGTTGCTCCTTAGCATGCATATAATGGGGACTAAGATGTCAAGCCAACATGATACACTCGTTGTTAGGAGGTGGCACGACAAAGGAAAGCCCTACGCAGGCCATTCGAAGCGGAGGCAACATGGAGCTTGTTGTTCTGCTCGTACGGGGTGGCCATGTGAGATCTGTATATAATATGTCTTTGCCCTCGTTTCGAGGATAATGTTCCCCAAGCACTCTCGCTCCTTGCTTTCGTCGCTCCTTTCTACCTGCAGCCTGGCGCTTGCACAGTACTTTCATTCATTCCTTCTTTTTGAAATATCTACAACATGTTCGCTCTTTTGATCAGATCGCTGGCGGTCATTGCCGTGCTTCAGGCTGCTCTGGGCCTTGCAAGCCCTATTTCGAGGCCATCCCGCCAAACCTCCGTGTCAAAGCGTGCGGAGGGCTATACCAACTCGGTCTATTTTGTGAACTGGCCAGTGAGGCTCTGGAAGCAAGCAGGTCATTCTCTCACACCTTCTCAGGGGCATATATGAGCGGAACTTCCAGCCACAGGACCTCCAGGCCTCCAAGATTTCACACGTGTTGTACTCCTTTACGAATGTCAAGGCTGATGGGACCGTGTATGTTACGATATGCCTATTTTACACCATCTCACAATACTGATACATCCAACAGCTACACTGAAGATACCTATTCTGACCTGGAGAAGCACTATGATGGTGACTGTGGGTTCCTTCACTCCATTCCTCATGTTCTTGTCTGACCATCGGTATAGCTTGGGACGAGGGAAGCAACGCATATGGCTGTGTCAAGCAGCTCTACCTCTTGAAGAAAACCAACCGCCAGCTTAAGGTTATGCTATCAATCGGAGGCTGGTCTTGGTCCGTGAACTTCCCTGCAGCGGCGAGCACTGCTGAGACTCGCTCTACCTTTGCCAAGTCCGCCGTGACTCTGATGAAGGATTGGGGCTTTGATGGAATCGATGTCGACTGGGAGTATCCCAAGGATGACGCCGAGGCGACTAATATGGATCTGCTTCTTCAGGCCGTGCGTGATGAGCTCGACTCCTATGCTAGCCAACACGCCCCTGGCCACCACTTTCAGTTATCCATTGCTGCTCCTGCCGGCTCTTCTAACTATGAGATTCTTCACCTCGGCGAGATTGGAAAGATCGTCGACCACATTAACCTGATGGGTTACGATTACGCCGGCAAGTGGTGCAGCAGCTCTGGCCACAACGCCAACCTGTTTGCCGACTCTGCAAACTCCAACGCCACGCCCTTCAACACTGACAGCGCTGTCAAGGCTTACATCAGTGCCGGCGTTCCGGCAGAGAAGATCGTTCTCGGCATGCCCATCTACGGTCGCTCGTTCGAGGGCTCTTCTGGTATTGGTCAGTCCTACTCGGGCGTCGGCCAGGGCAGCTGGGAAGAGGGCGTCTGGGACTACAAAGTGCTCCCCAAGGCTGGAGCCGAGGTCAAATACGACGAGACTGCCCAGGCGTACTACAGCTATGACGCAAGCACCCAGGAGGTCATCTCCTTTGACACCCCCCAGGCCATCCAGAAGAAGGTTACATATCTTCAGGGCCTCGGCCTCGGTGGCAGCATGTTCTGGGAGGCGTCCGCTGACAAGGCGGGAGATGACTCGCTGATCGGCACCAGCTTCACTTCGCTCGGCTCCCTAGACACGACAGAGAACTGGCTCCAGTACCCAGACTCCAAGTATGCCAACATTGCGGCAGGAATGGCTTAGTGAGGCTAAGCCTACAACGAAAATTTCTTCATTGCACATACATTTTACGTCTTACGCTCTGGGATGTCTGTTGGTTGGCGCAAGTAAATGCCGAGCCGAGTTGCTGGAAATCACGGCTTGAATAGATTACGGCGCCATCGGACGGCTCAGAGTGAGAGCTCAAGTTGATGCTTCAGCAAGTTACGGCTCATGTATATATATCTTCCACTTTAGAGATGTTTATACTTTAAATAGACAGAGGTTGCTTCTTTCTTATCCGTGGCTATCGTGTTCCAGGCCTGGCCATGCATTTCTCCTCATCATCCCTATGCCCTACGGGCAGGAAACGGCAGTTGCTCTAGGCGGCAATCATGTTGCCCAACAGGATGCCACTGCACTTGCCTTATAGCCTCAAGGAACTATTAATAATTCACAGAAAATGATCTACGTGTGCCCTTGTAAATGCCTAGTGTAACTCCTTCCTGCCCGCATGCATCTCTCCCCCTCCTTGACCCTACGCCCTCGTCTTCCATTCCCTAGAAACCCCGTCACCGACAAGCATCCATACTCTCACCATCGTCCAGGGCAAAGAGCTTACTTGCCAGGCGAGGTGCTTTCTGCTGCGTCATCATTGCCCAGGTTATAGCATTTCAGTCCATTCGTTCCTTTATTCTCTTGATGACAAAGACGTTTGTTCTCCGACGGCAAGCATCTTGACCTCAAGATCCTCCATCGGAGCCTCTGTTTCCAAGGCGTCAAGACACGAAGCCAGCTTCCTACGCGTCGTCGGTCACGGTGGCCATGCTGCGACGGCCGGCTCGCCGTTCACGAGCAATTCGACAATGTCCTGACGCTGTACCGCAGCCACCCAGCCGGTCAGACTCCGCCTATGGCTCTGCCGAGGACTCTCCTGGACCTTCGCCGATTCTGAGACCGAAATGGCCCCATTCACTCGATGGCGCTGACTCGTGTGGCGTTCCAGCAGCCACGACCCTTGACGAAGAGGAACCCAAATCACCAACGTCCAAGAAGCAACGAAGTAACTTCGAATCCCCCAGAACCCCCGAGAGTGCCCGCTCAGGAGAGAATGTAAACCACGTCTCTCCGTTCCTATATACAAGAAACCCTAGTTCACTGCCTCTTCGGGATCGACGGTTCGACTCCAACAAGAGACGACTCGACAGATACGTTCCGAAGCGTGACCATGCGTATCTTCCTTGTGAAAGATATCGAACGGCGAAAGACTGCCAAGATCTTTCGGTGGAAGAGAGATTGACGAGGAACAAAGATTCTTCTATTGATCCGTTTGTTGTTCGACGCCGGGCGTTAGCTCCTGACCAGCGATTTCCCTTTCGCGTCGACGAATCTGATCAGAACAGGGGTTGGTGAAGCCTTGATATCTCAACGCCCTGAGCTAACAATTGATGTCCAGGCACAGCGTTGAGTCAGCTGTCGCAAAATAGAGGAGGAGAAAGACAAGTAAGCGCCGGGGCTGTATGGTCTGTAGGTGGTTTAGTGCCCAGTGCGATCGCCGTCGATGACGGGCAAGGGCATCTGCTTCATCGTGGAACAAACGCTCGCCTTTTCCCGACTCCTTTCCAGGAAAGCTTGATAAACACATCTGTCGAAAAGGAAAAACATGAGGGCCGCATCGCTTCTGCTCTGGACCTCGACCGGATTCGCAAAGTTCTCACCTTCAGCTACCCCAAGCAAATTCCTCAAAGTCTACCAGCCCTCGCCCCGTGGTCGAGGGACAACGATCAAACAACCTGGGATGGATGCCAATGGATAAATAGAGAGCATTTTTGCAGTACGTTAGGTTAACAACCCACATCGAACGAGGCTGATTGTCAAGATATAGCTCCTTTGAAAGCAGCAAGGAAGCGTCTTCTTCCGGCTGCTCCGTTCAGGTGAGTATTTGGATTTCAATTCTCGGAACGAGTCTAATCAAATCACAGAGTCCTGGATGCACCAAACCTAAAAGACGACTTTTATTGTTCTCCTTTGGCATACTCTTCCACAGCTCGCACTCTCGTTGTTTGTCTAGGAAACCTGCTCTACGCCTGGTCCGAGACTGCTGGGGTGCGCATGATCCATGGTACTCAGAGGGATACTTGGTTGACCTCTGTTGCATTTTCTTCGGCTCGAGGAACAAAAGCCGTGCTCGGAATCGGTCATTCAGATGGATCTGTGGTTCTCAAATCCCTCTTCGATGGATTGCCCCGTTTCGAAGTTCGACAGCCATTCTCCATCGCTTGCGTGAGCTGGCGCCCAACCTGTACACTGCGGCCATCCAAGAACCCTCTTAATCCAGGCGTACCAGTTCAGACCGAGGACTTGGTGGTCGGGGACGAGATGGGAAACATCTACTACTATATAGTAGAATGGCCGATGGGCTGGGAAGTGTCCCGAGATACCTGGCCAGGGGCAGTATCACTGATAGCCAAGATCAGCAACATCCATTGCCAGCAGGTATGTGGCCTTGCATGGTCTTCTGATGGAAGGTTATTTGCCACTGGGGGCAACGACAACCTTTGCTGTCTCTTCGAAGTTGACCATGTGATCGGGCAACGTCAGATGGTGCCAGCCAGACGGGAGGACGGATACCAAGCGAGGTTAGAAGCCATCAGCGCCTTCGGTGGCATCGAGACCAGAGTTGCTCGACCGTACAACCCTGGGGCCTCAGATCTAGCAACAGATGACGATCCAATTTCAGAAATCGCAGCAGAGATGCAGCCGCTTCCAATGTCTACCGACAGCGTCCGCTACCTTGGGCCGGGAGCTGAGAGACATCACTGGGATCACCACGCGGCCGTCAAGGCCATCGCATTCTGCCCCTAGAGGCGTGGACTGGTCGCGACAGGCGGCGGCTCCAATGATAAATGCATCCACTTCTTCCACACGGGGTCAGGGGCTTGTCTGGCGACCATATCCGTGTCAGCCCAGGTAACGTCGCTCATCTGGTCAACGACGCGGCGAGAGATCGCTGCCACCTTTGGATATGCCCAGCCAGATCACCCATACCGAATCAGCGTCTTCAGCTGGCCGGAATGCAAGCAAGTGGCAGCGATACCTTAGGAGGGCGAATTGCGAGCTCTCTATGCCATCCCATACCCTCGAGGGCCTGTTCCTGGCGACGAACCTGGGGAACGAGACGGGGGACTTCAAGACGGATGCATTATAGTTGCATCAAGCGATAAGAGCATCAAGTTCCACGAGGTATGGTCGCGAGAGAAAGGGGTGACCGCAGGCGGCACGGGGATGCTTGGAGGCAGCGATATCCTTGAAGGGCTTGAAGGCATTGACAAGGAGGGGGCAGTCATTCGCTAATTGTTGTATCCAGGGTCGTCTCCTGGGTCTTGAGGGTGAAATAAATTCTAGACTGCTTATTATGTCGAGGATTAAACAGCTTTGGAGTTAAGAGAATGATACCAACCCAACTATGGCAACCCTAAACCTGGTCCATTTCCGCTCAGCCATCTGCAAGAATATATGCTCCCATGTGCGTATATACAGGTAGTCAGCCCATGACGGAGCCGCATTCTCTTCATTGCTGAGCTGCATTTATTGGTTGAACAAGTGACGATATCCCAAGGGCAATGTCTTGACCGACGCCCAAACCTGAGAACTCCCAAAACGCCGTCCGATGCGTTACGCGCGCTGTTTCTTAGAGAGAAGGACAAGAAAATGAACTATTTCAAGATGGCGATGAGGAGGACGAGGATGATGATGAGAACTATGATGGTCGTCATCTGCTTGTTCTCGCTCGCCCCGCGAGCAACCTTGCCAAGCATCCTGCTCGCGCGATCAAGACGGCTCTGCTGACGATCCGTTACGCCCTCAACCTCGTCGAGCATGGCAACGTGGCTGTCAAGCTCATCGCCAATCTGCATGCTCAGCTCGCGCTGCCTCCCGATGGACTCGCCCAGGCGGTCAAGCTGCTCGTCCTGCTGGTCGAGGATCTGGGCGTGGTACTCGTGGATCTGCTGGTTCGTCATGCCCTGCGCCTCGTCCTGGTAGCCCGCCGAGTCGGTCGGGTCGTCGCGGTAGGGGCCAAAGAGCTCGGCCGAGGGCGACGAGGGCGTGTCTGTGAAGCGGACGGTCTTGGCCTTGCGGGAGGACGGCGACGTGGAGGCGGCGTGGGCGAAATCCTCGCTGAGCTCCTCCGAGTTGGGGTGCGAGATCGTCTCGGCGGTGGCGGAGGAGGGGGAGCCCTGGAACTGGGATGTGAGGTCCGAGAGCTGTTTCTGGAGGGTGGAGATGGAGTCGGCGAGGTCTGAAGCGGCGCTGCAAGAGGTTTTGACGGCATGAGTACTTGGGTGGCAAAGGGAGAGGGGGGGGGGGGGGGGGGGGGGGGGGGA
>JAVIXY010000041.1:0-64992 GCA_033030565.1 Fusarium nematophilum | reverse complement strand
GAGGAACTGTGTGGTTTTGTCATTAGGAACCGTACCTTGCGTCGCCGGCTTCATTCAGACGCTGCTCCTCCTCGCGGAGGCTCTCCAGGCCATCGCGAAACTGGTCGAGAGAGCGAGAAATGTGGCCATCCTGCGAGTCGCCTTCGAGGTTGAGGCTCTGTGCGCGTTGTCGCTCAAGAAGCGAGAGCTTGATGTGGTCGGAGAGGAGGAAGAGCTGGTTCGCGCTGGACATGGCTGGTGATGAGGGAGGGAGGGAGGGGTGTCGCTGCGATGTGATGTGAATGCGATGCGATGCGATGGATCTCCCGGTTGGTTAGCGCTCTCGCTGCAGCGGGCAATTGGAGAGCAGGTCGGCTGGTCGAGTTGATGGAAGGAAGCGAACGGTCTTTTAACCTGGATGGATCGGTCAAGACTGTTGATGGCGATGCGGTAGACCTTATGTATAGCGCTAGAAACCTGTCCCGGGATACGTAACTGGATGACGCTGGCCTTTAAGTTGGAGTCGTTCGTCCTCTTCGGTGTTGATGGATGTTAGGGGAAGTCGCTTTGAATGAAGGTATTCTCGCTACCTGGGCAATAGGACCAGTCACGACCGATACCTGAACAAGGGAGCAAAGCGCGCGGAGACAAAGGTATACTTTGAGTACCGGCTTATCGACCCGAGGACAGAGCAACATGAAACTGAGGAGGTCGGGAACATCCTCCTCCCCTGGCCCTGTCCAGATAGGCTTCCAGCTAACAGAGACACAGGAATGGAAGAGCATAAGGCAATAATAACTATTGGCACCCATCAAGTTCTCAGTTCTTTTATACCATTCAAAACCTGGTGAAGTGAACGGATTCTCGCTCGTCTGATTCGGAGTACCAACGGAGTCACTGGCATCTTCCAGCCCAGGTTCCTCTCTGTCGACCACAGGCGGTCGGTCTCGAGCCCCAGTGTCTTACCAATCGCCCTGAAATTCAGACCAGGGGCCAGCCCGAGCACTCCAGAACTCCACCCAGGCTCTCCCAGAATTGTTGCCATTTCCGCGCCATCAGCCAAGATTCCACTTGCTAGGCTAAATTGTCTCGGCCATCTTCCATTGGCACAATGTTGGCCGGGACCATTTTACTTCCGGGGATGCCGCTAATTGATGAATCGATGAATTGGCCTCGCGTCATTCCCGCGAGGCCAACGCCAGAAGCCGACACGCGTTTAGCTCAGGTCAGGCAGTCTTGTGCTTCATCTATACTCTCAAGATTCGCATTCAAAAATCACATTCAGAGACGAATTCCACATGTGCGAAATGTTTAGATTGCAATTGCATTCAAATGATACATGGCCATGACGATTCCTGTCAAATGGCATTCGCTCCCAGGTACCTTTCCGACCCGTCGATACCGAGGCCCTTTCCCATCCCGAACCCAGTCCCATGAGCATGGCAAACACACGAAACTCCGAGTAAATAGCAAAAGAAATAGTAAAATGTTGCAGTAAAACAAAGGTTCCCAGGCGAGATTGCCCTAGTCCATATTCATCTCTGTGTCAGCCGCCATGAGCACAGGGCTGACGCTGGGTCGAGGAGATTCGGCTGCTGAAAGAGTCTCGAGCCCATCAAATCTAGGAGGAGAGCATTGGAGATTTTGGAGTGCGCCCTCGGCAGTCTGGCTGACAAGCTGGCCCTGGCGGAGGTTCTCGGCGAAGAGGAAGAAGCCTTGGTTGGCCTCTACGAGGTACGACTGGAGTCCCTTGCTCTCGAGGAGGATTCGAGCATTGAAGACGGGGAAGTGGTTTTCGATGAAACGGGCCCAGCCACGAGCAGCAGCTTGAATGTGCTCGTCGTCGCTGATCTTTCGCCAGCCGATGCCAAGGTGCAAAGTAAAGTTGTCGATGACGGGTCCCTCATTGGCGGTAGGCTTGAGGTCGATTTTGAGAGCCGAGGTGCTGACTGAGGGTCCAGCTGGTTGGTTGTTGGAGATACGCGCAGTGCGCTGCAGCTTGGGATTTCTGATCAGCGAGCGGGCTTCTTGGATAGCAGCCTCTTCAGCAGCCTTCTTCTCCTCGAGCCAGGTGCCAGATTGGCTGCCCGCATCCGCAACGTAGCGAGAGCTGGGCTTGATGAGGACCATGCCGGGGCCATACACCCACTCCTCTTCGGGCTCCTCGACTGGCAGGGCCTTTACATCGGGCTCCAGATTGTCAGAAGCCTCGTCCCGGGAACGCTTTCTGCCGGCTGCGGCAGATCGAACTGGCTGAGTGGCCGCAAATTGCCTGGGAATTGGGGCAAATCGAGGTGGTGTGTGGTGTCCGAAGTTTGCCATGCCCAGGGGCTGGTGGGCAGGTTGAGGGGACATGGTAAGGACGGGAGAGGAAGAGAATTGGGGGCTGAAGTACGCCATGTTGAAAGCGTTCTTGGTAGCAGGTGAACTGAGAAAGGTTGAGAAAGGTTAGTAGTCAGTGCTGTCACAAACCATCTATTGCGTATTCAACAACACGCGGCTGGTGATGGGTTCCTAGGACGTCGAAGCCGGGACTCTAGGGCAATTGAGAATGAGAAGAGCGTCGAGATGAGACAAGCCGAGTAGGGACGTGAAGTGGTGGTTAAAGGGTATCAGACGCGAAAATGTTGGCCCGAGAGAGGCACAAGAGGCACAAGAGGAAAGCAACGGTACGCGACAAGTGATGGGTGGTCGAGGATGGTTGCGAAGGTCGAGGCAGGAGGTTTGACCAAGAGGTGAGGACTGAGGTTGGAGGAAGACCACAGGTAGGTTCAGGTCTGACTGGATGGAGGTGGAGGTGGAAAGGTGGATGGAAGAAGAATAAGAAACGCGAGAGGGATGCGAGGGGAGGACGGTAAAAGAACC
Organism: Fusarium nematophilum; assembly: GCA_033030565.1. NCBI lineage: Eukaryota > Fungi > Ascomycota > Sordariomycetes > Hypocreales > Nectriaceae > Fusarium > Fusarium nematophilum. Next base: position 62,148 of record JAVIXY010000041.1, on the reverse strand, counting down.
TGAGAGGAAGAGTAAGAGGAAGGGGCGTGAGTGGCTCTTGGCTCACAGCTGCAGGAGATCGGAGTGAGGCTGCATGGGTGTTAATGGCAACCTGGGGTAAAAAAGACTTTGGCACTGTGCATCGGCCTCGCGAACGGCGAACTCCGGACCGGAATACTTTGCGCAGATATCCGGCTGTCGAAATTATGCACTTTCTACTAACAGTGGAAAAGACCAGAAACGGGCTCCCACAGCTGACTCCGTGCGATGATTGACAGCACTGTATGCACGCCATCAGCTTATCGCCCGCTTGTTCCAAACCTGCCGGGTCTGAAAGAGGCCTAGCACGGAACTAAGGCAGTTTGCACCACGAGGTACGTACCTTCCAATGGAAAGCCCCAATCCGCGCTTGTCCCCTTCTGGATTGCGTAATTGTTAAGGGTCTCAGACCTACCATAGCCGTAAGGGGCATGGCGCCAGAGGCGGGCGCGAGGGGGCTTGACGAGGCGCCGAACGCCCGTTTGGTTGGATGGTCAACATTCGGCTTGGCTTTTTGAGTTGCCCCGTGCCACTCCCATCCGCCCATCTCGTCCACGCCCGCCAAGCCAAGCCCCGGCTTCTGCTCAGGTCCCATCCACCAATCCAGAAATCCTCCCACCCAGATCCACTCCAATCCGCCCAGCCCGAGTCAGTTTTGTTGCTCTCTTGACTCTTGCAGTGACGGCCCAGGTTTCATTGGAAGTTTGTATTTCCGCTGCCGACTACGTCAGGTACGTACCCTCCGATGGGCCCCGCCCCGGCGCGCCTGTCTACCGTAAGCCTCAGGCCACATTCAGGCAAACAGCAAGGTTGAAAAGGGACTGGAATTTTCCTTGCCGCGGGTGGCTGGTCGACGGTTGTTCTGGGGCCGGAGAATCAGAGATTACCCGAGATGGGGAATGGCCTTCCGTCTTTGCTGGAGCAATGTGTCACTTTTTGTTGGTTCGACTCTCAGGAAGAAAACTGGTACGTATTGAATGTAGCTTGTGCTAACAGAAACAAGACAGTCCGGTCACGGACGTGAAAACTTTGCCGGCCATTGTTATGTGATACTCCGTCCATCCCAGCCTGAGGTAGTACCAGATATTTCTGCTGCTGTTCATGATATGGGTGCCAATCTTGTCAACCCGCACAGCTGCAACGGTCGACGGTATCCTTGTTCTTCCTTCTCTTTTCCCTCTTTGGTAGCTCAGGCTTCGTCGGCATTCTCGCTCCCTCCATACAGCCCTTGAAACCCAGGAATTCTCAGTCCAGCCGGGCTACCATTGGGTCTAGTACGCGTCCTTCTTCCCGTGGTCGGGGTTGCCTCCGTCTCGACTCTCTGATGTCGCCCTCTGACCGGTGCTGTGTAAGACCCGTCGAACCGACTCTGGTGGCGGGCCTCTGGCAACTGTCTGGGCGTCTGGGGCTGCTCTCGAACGGTTAGGCGATCGTTGTATACTGGGAGATTTCGCCCTGTTGGTCTCGTGTCCACCTCTACCGTGGATGCTGCGACCACGCCCTCGGAGTCATCTGTCGTCGTAGCTGGCCTTGCCGAGTCCTGAACGTGGTTGCCGTTCAATCGGCCGTCGTCGACGGACGTCTCGGGATCAGACTGCGCAAGAGAATGTCAACCTCTATCAGCCTCTGTACTGCAGTAAAATCGTGCGGTTTGATGGGCTCGGCAGCGCATCGAATCCAGTGATGTCTGCTAAATAGGGTATGTGCAGGCCACTCACGGATGCTGTTGGGGGTGTTGTGTTGTGAAAGGCCAGGCCCTGACCAGCGCTGGTCTCATCCGAGCCGCCGTGGTGCTGGTGTGATGAACCCGACACCGCCTGTGTCTCTATGTATGGTTACACTTTGCCAGGATCGCCCCCGGGGATGTCCATCGACTCACCTATGCCATGCCTCGGTCGGAAGGCGATCGTCCACTGCTCCGCGCGTCGTGGTGGGTTGTTCAAGTCAGAATCAAAGACCCTTGATTCGGCCTCCCCATTTTCGGAGGAGATGCTTGCAGAATCACTATCGTGTTCTGGCAATGGCTCTGGCGACCTCCCTCTGTGATCGACTTGGGCTGGATCTCGGCCGAATGAGGCAGTCGCTTGATTTGCTTGGTTTCCGGTAGCGAAGCCTGGTGTTGGGCTGGGACGGCGTCCTGGAGCATCATTCTTCAAGGCATCACCCTGATCGAGTGAGCTGGTTCTGCCGAGTTTTCTTCCGTGGCGATGCGACTCTCTGAGGTGCTTCCTGTATCGACATCGGCGTTCGGAGTCACTGAGCTCGCGGCTTGTGATGGTAATGGTTGTGGGTCTCAGTCGCAGCATGTCTGGTGTCCAACTGCGAATAGCATCATGGTCGGACCCGCAGGCAAGGCAGAACAGGGCCACGAGATATCAGTCAAATGTAGACTCCATCCCCGCTCGGGCCTGCCCATGGATTCGTCCTGGCCCATCGGGCAACCTAGAACCCCTCGGATTCGGGTTAAGGAAAGTGGTACCATCGAGACTTCCGATATCAAGTAACTTCACCGACAGTGTAGGGTAGGATGGATGCGACAAGACGTTTACTTGCAAGGCTTCCGCGAACAGACATGCGCGTCTTCACACGCATCCATACCCTTGCTCACGCCCGCATTGCACGGCGCGTTTCAAGGACCGAGATCAAGCTCAGAAGCATTTTCTGCAGTCGGAACACGACATCGAAGAGCTGTGGATATGCTCTCTCCCGACATGTTCTCCAGCCGTCCTGGGCAAACGATGGAACTCGAAACATGCTCGCTCACATTGGGCATATCATGCGTAGAAGGGCCATATTTCCGCCAACGACGACTATGGTATGCTTCCCTAAGAGCCACGCAACCTCCCACTATTTTCCTCCATGGTCAATTACGGAAAGGTCGAGTTCGGGTTGAAGCCCTAGGATTCCTCCGATACCATGGATTCCTAGAATGTATCCTACGGTGAGGAGACAACGGAAGACTCACAGGAAGTTAGGGAGACAAGGCTCTCAGAGATCTTCAGGACGTCTTGTCATTCCGAGAACGCACTGGACCTACCAATGACCAGAACGTTATGACCTGGAGTGTGTACTAGTTGCTATCTCATGATTCCCTCAGATTCTTCAAGGCTTGATCACTGACCATGTACACAGCTGACACCTACAAGCACCTCACGGTATCGCTCAGAACCCTGGGGCTCAAATGCCTGGGTCCAGCCCGTGGCTACTACTGGGCGGAACACGAGCCATGCCCAGATGCCGCGACCATCGACCTAGACACTGCGAGATTATGCTTGGTGAAGTATTCCACAGGCGGTATTTTCCTGGCTCTAGACAGCCGCTGCCTCGATTGCCATCTTGGCGTCCTTCCCAGAGATCTGATGTCGGTTTTCAAGGAGAAGAAAGCAGCGGCAGCCAAGTTATGCATAGAAGAATGTTGGTAAACCAACTGTATCCAGAACAGGCAGATGCCGCAAGCATCTGGACAAGCTGATCAAAGATCACTGGAAGGACGAAAAAGAAAGACGAGAGGCCGGCCTACCAACTCCTAGGTCATTGTTCCAGTCTTCAACCCGCCGCAAGTGGAAGGCATCGAGAGAGTACGACACACTAGTTCTGAACCGCGTCAGGGAGATACGCCAGGGTAAACGGCCCAGCTCAGACCTTGTGGTCCTCGATGACGAGTATTCCTCCAGGTTCAACCAGCTCTATGAGTTTTCCATCATTGATCGAGTGTTTAGGGACTGAAGGAAGTCGGAATCACACAGGACACAGTCGTACTTGTGTGGGCGAGCACTTTGCGCGACTTGACGATGTTGAGAGAGTTCCTCGAAGGCGGCTGCTATCACGACATTGCGCCTCCCGATGGCCATTGCTTTTTGATGGTCAATTACTTTCGCAAAAACCCTCTCCCGGAGCCGCCAGGGTACATCTATTTTCCATTCAAGCTGCCAACCCTCTTCCCTGTCTTGTATCCTTGACATCATCTTATCGGGTTTAACTACCAGGCGCTTGCCGACTGCCAACAAGCTCTTCACGTCATCGATACCTTCAATTATCTCCTCAGAACTATCTCAAAGCGAGGGGCAGGATGGGACTCGGAGACCTTTTTCGTGTCATCACAGAGACCCATCACAGACTACTGCGGAATGAAGAATAGTCAGCGACCCTCGATCCCGACAGAAACACTGGCAGCTGGTATTGAGCCTTCGGGACCGAGAAAGCGCAAGCGCTCTGCATCTGAGAACGACGATGTGGACACATCCGAACGAGCCCGCCCAGCGTCTGATGGCGACAGCGCATCGAGTGTGATGTCAGGAGACGTAGACTAAGACGAAGCCGGCGTTGTCTATGAATAGACGGGTTCGTATGCATCCCAGGTGGGTGATCGAGGTCTGAGCATCACAGCGAGCCTGAGCAAGAGCGGCGCTGCTGACTAACCAGGCCAGGATGCGGGTTGCCTGGATTTCGTGGAAGACTACCAACGTAGGTAACATAAGGATAATGACGAAGAGGTTGCTCGGGTAAGTATCGAGGCTTCGTCTGGGGCCTGTGGTCCACGCCAGCAGCCTGACCCATGCATGGCTTCACCCAGCTTACTGCGCAACTCGTCATCACGAGGGCATCTGCGCTGGGGGCCGACACGAGATGCTGCGCCGCGATAGCATAGCCAGGTCACGAAAGCAAGTTCTACGTAGCAAGTCATCGAATATTTGGCCGACAGCAGAACTCGCCGGGCGCAAGGCAGATGCGCCAGAAGCCTCGTTAACCAATGCCATGTCTCCCACGTCGTATGATGTCCTGGCAGAAATCTGGGTTGAAAGCTGCAGGAGGCTTGGGTATCTCTCGCATCGTCGTAGTTCGAAAGGAGTCCGAAACTCGGCCAGACACCAAATGAACGCGTAGAAGAGGTCTATTACGAGCACGAAGTCCGGGTACAGTACACGCAGTATCAAGCAGATTTTTCTTCTCTGTTTAAATGATGTGGCTACTGGATCTAATTAATTTACATCCTATTTTCGGCCTCTCAGGGATGGCCGTGTCAAGCCTGGCAACCTGCCACCCTGGGGGTGCCCAGCCTCTCCAGCGATGCCCCTGATGAGACCGGGTGAGACGGGAACGCCTCAGTGGAGGATGTGGCCTTCCAGTCCCTGGGCGTTTTGGTCGGGTCGGGTACCTGAACGATGGACATTATTACGGGCTTTATGAACGACCTAACCACTGTTCATATGGACTGGGCTCTCCGAGGTGGCCTCTTATCCCCACACTGGCTATCACCCACGACATCTCCAAAGCGAACGGTAATTGCAATTGCCACCTACTACGGATCTATCCCTTGTCCTGGCAATTGAAATAACAACAACCCGGGTACGAAATCTTGGTTGACTGCTGAAGCACATGGCAGCGGTCGGAATGGGAACCCGAGCTTTTGGACAGATCGGCCGCTCAGATTTTTGCAGGAAAGGTACCTGGTAGGCAGGCTGGTAGGTAGGTAGGTACCTTGCTGCAGCGCCGCGGGCAGTGCGTGCCAGCCTGGTGCAGCACTTCAATTTGGTCACTTCTGCTCAGGTACCTTACTCCATGGGGCTGGGCTGGGCTCTCCTTTGCATCATCCCAGGCCCAAGGTTCAGGTCCAGGTTGGCAGCGGCCTAAGGCGTCCTCCCGCCCTCTGCAATCTCGTAATCTGGGCTGGGCCTCGTACCTGATCAAGTACCTTTAATGTCATCCTGTCACTCTTGTTCAGTTTCGTTTATACGCCTTTAAACAATCCCTCCCACTCCCAGACCAAGCACCACCGGTGATGCTCCACGGTCCACGCCGCCGTCAGTGGCCGATCGTCCCTCGTCCACGACTCGCGTCTCTTCTCCCGGAGCGAGTCGAGCCAGAGCCTGTCCACTTCCCCTGAGCATCCTCCCCCCAGGCTCCTCGATCGCCACAATGAACGGGGATCTGAGCCTCTCTCAGGCCCTGGGCGGACTGCGTATCGCCAACCCCGACGATGCCGCTGAGGCTGCTTCTGCTTCTGCTTCTGCGTCTGGTCCTGGGCCTGCCTCCGTCGCTCCCATCACCTCTGCCTCCGCTTCCACACCACCATCAGCTTCCCCCTCTACGACTCAACCGACTACCACTACCTCCACCTCCACCACTACGACTCCATCCTACGATGCCATTCACCTCGACCCTGTAGATCTCGGCGTCGATACCTTCCTCACCGACCCTCGACTCGGTCTGTCTGCACACCAATCCGACCTATCACCAGAACCTAATCCCCCTGCTCCTCCTCCACGGCCAGCCCCCCAGCACCAGCCCGAGATTTCGAGGTCCTCCGTCTACGGCATGCCCAATATGCCCGATCCCAGACCCGGCCCGTCCTACCCTGTTCGAGAGTCAAGCCAGCGAGACCCTCAACGTTCATATAACTCAAGTCGACCGACATCATCTCTACCTCCCGGTGGTAGCCCATTGCCCCCTCGGAGGAGCTCAAGAGGTATGGGAGTGGGATACGCCTCTGCTCCTGGAAGTTCCCAGCCAAATCAAGGCTACGCTGGCGACGCCCCGGTACCCTCTAGCAGGGAGGAATGGCAGGAACGCGGTGCCGCTGTTGGTGTTCGTCGAGAAGTCGACGCAAACGGCCGTACCGTCGTTCGCCAAGTAAAGAAGGGCGTCCGCGACTTCTCCTTTGGGCGCATTCTGGGCGAAGGCTCATACAGCACTGTCTACATGGCAACTGATCGGCAGACCCTCAAGGAGTATGCTGTCAAAGTACTGGAAAAGAGACACATCATCAAAGAGAAAAAGATCAAATATGTCAACATCGAAAAGAACACGCTCAACCGACTCACTGAGCATCCAGGAATTGTCCGACTATACTACACGTTCCAGGATGAGACATCTCTATACTACGTCCTTGATCTATGCAATGGAGGGGAGCTCTTGGGCGTGCTAAAGAAGACAGGCACTTTCGATGTCGAATGCACCAGGTTTTATGGCGCACAGATTCTCGATGCCATTGATTACATGCACTCTCGAGGCGTCATTCATCGAGATTTGAAACCCGAGAACGTCCTCCTCGATGATCAGATGCATGTCAAGATCACCGATTTCGGAACCGCCAAGTTGCTCAAAGATCCTCGTGAGGATTCATCCGCCAGTGGTGCCCCAGACCCTGGGCGAAGAGATGGAGACGATGATGGCCGCGCCGCATCATTCGTCGGAACGGCCGAGTACGTGAGCCCTGAGCTCCTTACACACAAGAACGCCTGTAAGGCTAGTGACTTGTGGGCGTTTGGATGCATCATCTACCAGCTCCTGGCTGGCCGGCCTCCGTTCAAGGGAGGCAGCGAGTACCTCACGTTCCAGAAGATTGTCAATCTCGAATATGAATTCCCACCAGGTTTTCCTTCCGCCGCACGAGACCTCGTCGAGCGCTGTTTAGTCCTTGATCCTGCCAGGCGACTCACTATAGAACACATCAAGAACCACGAATTTTTTGATGGACAACCTTTTGGAAAGGGACTATGGAGGTCTAAAGCTCCACGCTTGAGACCATATATCCCGCCGGCTCAAGAACCCACTGTCATTCAGCTCAATGGCTTTTCTACCACCCCTACACCGATCGCCAACGCGAGGGCCCCCCCTCCGCCTCAAGCAACTCCCTCCAATGGAAGCAGTCGACCGTCACGCATAATCACCGAGCTACCTCCTCCAACGCAACTCGACATTGAATGGTCTCCCGTACTCACAAGGAACAACGAGCGCATTCTGAAACTGGGGGATCTGATGGTTGTGTCAACGCCCCTCCCTTCCAGCCCCCACGGGAAAGAATCGGGGGAGGGACATAAGAAGCTGTCACGATTTTTCATAGGCAACACGACAAAGAAGCGCCAACGCCTGGTCATGGTCACATCCAGTGGCCGGATCGTGCTTGCCCCAGCCGGCGGAGAGGAGAAAAGGGCAAAGCAAGAATTGTCACTGCTTGGCTCAGATTGCTCCTGGAGAACCCAAATTGACGCAAAGGGCCAAACTGTGTGGTGTGTCGATACGGTACGTGCATTTATTTCATCATTTATCCGCCTCACTAACCGACGGGTCCTAGGGTGGTCACCATTATACATTCGAGGAAGCCAAATCCTCAACGCCTCCTCCTGAAGGTGGTTCTGCCGCCGCTGACTGGGTTGAGTGTCTCGAGCGAGCAAGAGACTTGGCCTTGTCACAGAGTATGGCTACATCATACGGAGGCGACACCGGATTTGCAGACATGTCGACTCAGGTATCGAGCCCTTCAAGTACATTGGGGGGCCGAGGTAACTACTCTGAGGGCTTTGGTGTGAGCGATCGACAGGGACGCAACCACTTGAGCAAAAATCAAACGGGCAACGAAGATCCTGCACCAAAGCGCAATCGTTTCAGCAAAAGACAGTCACGGAACGGCCTGGGCTCTGCATTTTGAAGGCAACCCAGCGACAATAGAATACGCAAGGTTCTGCGGGTTCATGATGGATGGATTCATATGGTCGATCTCCTTGGACATTTTGCCTCTCAGCTATCACATTCAGTACAGTTCATGGCATTGGAAGCGAGGCGCTTTACTGCGGAGTTTCTTTCTGGAGGGACTGATGGATGCATTGTTTTGGTGCAATTTTTTTCTAGCGTTGACGGCGGCATGGCCACAGTGTCAAAGCCACGGCATGAATCGCGACCAAGCTGAAGCTTGCTGGACTGTCGGAGAGCTCCGGTGCGTTTCGTTCGTGTCAGGAAGACGACACTGGGCGGAGGCACCAGTTCGCTGGGTCTATCCCGAGAGAACCAATATTAAGAGCACCGGAGAGCGAACGAATCCCGCAAGACTGCGATGGTTATGCTGAGGATTGAGCACTCTTGGGAACAACGGCGATAGAAGGTAGCAGCATGGTGGTCTCTGAGTCTGGCTTGAGGGTGACTGGGCCAGTGTCAGCCTCTTCTGCCTACTGCTACCAACCTTTATGTATGGGTCTCTGTACCAAGGCAAGGTAATATCCTGAGTAATGGCTATAGAAATACAGCTATAGTTGAAAAGAGGGAGTTACGCCCTCCAATACTTCGAGATTGAAAAGTGAACTGACGATGCCCGCAACTGAAACGTGTCTGGAGGGGTGGTCTTGGGATCGCAATGATCAATAATAGCGAAACTTATTAACCTATATCCTGGCACAGGGAAACCCCCTAAACTATACTTTTCGTCTTTTTAATAGTAGTTGGTCCTAATACTGAAGTCTTTTAGCACAGGCTGTTTGGGAGGTCGACACGATCACGTGACTGCCTACTTTCTTGTGCTAGTGTTTTCCACTCACGCACGTCGCAGTGCGATGCGACGCGCGACACGATCATTTACAATCAACGTCTAACTCCACCAACCGACGCCAACCGATTGCGAACCAGAAACTAGGAACAACGACGAGATGCAGCCTCAGTATCGCGCTTATGCGCAACAAGTACCACAGAGGTCGCCTCATGCGACAAACCAGAGGCGAGGTGGCATCGGTGCGTCCTGCTTTCCACTTGTGCTGTTGCTTAGCCCGCCAACTAACATGAATGTCTCTCTCAAGGTCCCATGATGTCTTCTGGACCTCATCCCTCAGTGCCTCTTACCCAAGCTCAGATCGCCCAGCAACAACAGGCCCAAGCTCATGCCAGCGAACTCGCCAAAAGACGGAGCCGAAAACCTACCGACAAGAACATGCCCGAAGGAGTCGAGGACAGCATTATTGATGCTGAGGGCGTCCAGCGATACAAAGACTTGAGAGATGTCGAACGTCGGTTGGATGCTACAATTACGCGCAAGCGTCTGGACATTGTTGACTACACCAGTCGTGGCTCCAAGGTTGGACTCCTCGTGGGATAGCTGTTGAGATCCTAGGCTAAACCAGACTTTTAGCGGTGCAGGACCCTTCGCATTTGGATTAGCAACACGGTCGAGGACCAGATTTGGCAGAGCAACGGACTCAGCGTAGATTCCTTTGACTTTACCCCGAGCATGGAGGCATCTTACCGCGTCAAGATCGAAGGCTGCCTTCTCGACGACGATACCGAAGAAAACGGAGAAACCGAAAACAAGGAGGCGGCACCCACTGGAGATAAGACGGAGCAGGATGCCCAGAAGTCCAAGACGCAACAAAAGCCCCGATTCTCCCACTTCTTCAAGTCCTTGACCGTCGACTTCGACCGCTCCCGATTCCGGAACGGCGCCGAGCAAACAGTCGAATGGAAGAAGCCCGACGCTCCAGCCCGCAACCAGCCCGCTGCTAATCTCCCTGCGGCCGCCGACTTCGATGAGCTGACATTTAAGAGAAACGGGGACGAGAATATGAACATCACCATCAATTTGTATCGCCAGGAGACACCCGAGCGATACCAACTTAGCCCTGAGCTTGCCGAAGTTGTTGACATGAATGAGGGTACACAACAAGAAGCTGTGATGGGCTTGTGGGAGTACATCAAACTGCTTGGCCTACAAGAGGATGAGGAGAAGCGGAATTTCCGCTGCGATGAAGCTCTTAAGAAGGTGGGTCTCTATTATGCCGTCAGGAGCAACACATGGTTAACGCTCGAGTCTAGATTGTGAGGCAGGGTGACATTGGCCACATTCCGATGCTGAACGAATACGTTACACAGCATCTTCGCCCTCTCGAGCCTATCCGCCTGCCCTACACCATCCGGGTCGACCAGGATTTCCACAAAGACCCCCAGCCCACCATCTACGATGTCCAAGTCCCGGTAGACGACCCTCTCCGGGATTCGCTGCTTCCCATGCTCAACAACCCGCAGTACGTCGCGATGCTCAAGGAGGTGACGGGACTCGACGACCAGCTGGCTCGGGTTGTTCAGGCCATTGCCGTCTCCAAGGCCAAGCACTCTTTCTTCAAATCCCTGAGTGAAGATCCTGCCAATTTTGTCAAGAACTGGCTGAGCTCGCAGAAGAGGGACCTTGAGGTGATTATGGGAGAGGCACCAAGAGGAGGCGGCGAACATGCCTCGGGTGGTGAGTGGCGTCGGGGCGGAAAGGACAGCGTCTGGGCAACCCAGAATGCTCGGGAGAGTGTTAATGTCCTACTCTCGAAGCAGCGCTGAGCCTGAGCACACAGCCAGACATGGGTTAGATGAGAGAACAGGGTAGCGCAAGGCACCAGGAGTTTGAGTTTGAGTCAATTTGACCATGTGTAGGACTCGACCGGCGTTAGGAGGATCTTTTGTATAATAATATCATGAACCAAGATTGGTGTGGTTCGGGACGTGTCCTGATACAACGCAAGGCTTCTGCCACGGGCGTTTGCGATATTGTAGTCTTTCAAAAAGGAGATCTTGCAAATGCCAACAAAACTAGACAGAGGGTCGCGCTCCTTGACCAGCATAGTTGGCGCTGTGAAGGGGGGGGGGAATAAGATGAGAACGCCTCGTGAGTGCGAAATAGTACAAAGTTGACAAGAAAAGCTGGAGAGGAAACGAGGCCGCCACAATGGCTTTCCTCTTGGAGTACTTGGACCATTACCGCTGAGGAGGCACGGGAACCGGTGGCATGTTGCGGATCTGCTTGATCAAGAATTCCCTTTCATCAATGAACTGCTCGTCATCCGTCCGGTCTTCGAGGAAATGGGAGAGGAAAGTAAGGAGTTTCTCTCGATTCATGAGGAGGATTTTCTGGACAGCGATTGACTTGTGTGGATTTGCAACAAAGACCTTGAAGACATGGAAGCCTTCATACTGGACCATCTTTCTGTCATCGCGCAAAAGGTTCATGCATATCTTGAGGTGCTCCCCGCGGTCGACATAGGCGGTCATGACGCTATAATTTGAGCGGTCCAGAAGGATCTCACCGAGGAGCTTGATGGACTGGCGCTTCGTTACGTAGCTGTTGGACTGGACCAGGATATTGTTGTACTTGTCGAAGAAGAGATCGAAGTTTGCAGACAGATATCTCGGTACAAGGTCTTTGTGGCGTGTCAGGAGTTCCTAGAGAGACCAGGGTTAGTGTGGTGTTCAAGACCATTAGCCAAATCATGGCCCAGAGGGGGGTTCTTGTCTCACTCGGAAAGTGGTGAAGGCATCGGCCGCCACCTCAAAGGAGCTCTTATCAACCCAGTCAAAGAACCGCCAGAACACGCCCCTCCCGCTCTGAGGGCGGTCACGGTCGATGGCGTTGAGGCCCTTGGAACTCGACCCCGGCTCGTCTCCGTCGTCGTAGAGAATGATGGCGGCGGCGGCCTCGTTTTTGAGCAGCTCCCGGAGGACGGAGCCCGCGGGGGTGGCGCTCTCCTTGTGATCGTATCCACGGCACAGCTCTACCAGGACTTGTGGACGGTTGCACACAACGTATGACAGCGCAATGGGATCGCTCTTGGGGGCGGCGGTGGCGGGGCGGAAGCGGAAGACGTAGGAGAAGATGACTTGGGTGTCCTTGCGGGACTCGAAAGGGAGGCGGAAGAGGTTGACAGCGAGGAGGTGGAGGAGGTCTTCGTCGATGAGGCCGGTCACCAGTTGGTAGATTTGCTCTGGTGAGCTGTCGGCTTCTATTGACATGGGGAATCCGGTTAGTTTGGCCGACTTAGGATGCAAGGGGAGAGGGATGAACACACCATGAGTGCCCTGAAGGATCACCTTCATCTGGCTCAGGACTCGAGCAAGCTCCTCGGCCTGGAGGGGTCAGCGGTTTCTGCTGGGTCATGACAAGGTAATGGGCTACTACCTTGGATTGGCCATTAGGCCCCTCGAGCTTCAAGACATGCTCGCGGGCTTGCTTGGGTAAGTCGGCGACAGTCCTTGTCCTGGCCCTTCCGAATAAGAACGACATGATGATGGGGGACTATGCAGCAGCTCGGATAGCTGCCGAAGAAGACCTGCCAGCGGGACTTGAGCAAAAGTCGTTGTGTTGTAGTATGGCGAGACAGGCGGACTCGCGATCTTTGGGCTCTGTTATCGATAGTCGCTTGTATTTCGCAGGGTTCTATAGACCTAGTCAAGCTGGCAAATGTGTCTCGGGACGACAAGTGACAAGGTAATCCGGAAGAGTTTAAAGAATGACAGCGTTGGGCCGAGTCATGTCAGTTTTCAACATGAAGGGGTGGAAAGCAACAAACAAGCAAGCATCCATCTAGGCGGCTTCGCTTTGTTGTTTGGTTACGGCGGGCAGCAACCACGCGCACGCGCCACATGAAGCCAGCAGCCCCTGTTGATTTAGCGTGGGAGTAGCTGGAGCTTCAGGTGTCAACCCATTGGGAAGAGTGTGGATTATTGCAAGGGGAATGGCAGCTGAGTCGGGGAAGCTTGTCTCCTGGAAAAGCACCACCGCTAAGCCGAATAGAGCATGAATGGTTCAGCAAAAGCTGGCTGGGTTTGGAGATGGTGTTGAAAGACTATGGCTATTGGGTCAAAGAAAAAAAAAAATAGGATACTACGGAACGACGGTACTTGATTATTTGGTAGACGTTGGATTGTACCTAACCAACCGCTCAGGGGTCGATGGCGGGAAGTGGTGCGGTTTCGGGGACCACGGGACGCCCTACTCAGGACTCGCCTGTATCACAACTCCCTACCGAGATAGACACCTATGCTACGATTTACGCGATCGCTGATTAAGTCGTTGATAAAAACAGACGAGAAGAATGATTTAATCCAGTGTTTCTGCTAGATCTGTCATCTCTCTATCGCCATATTTGTCAGTGATTGCAATACCGGCTCAGACACTGAATGGCAGCGGCGAGGCTCCTGTAGGTTTCCATCGTCAGGGTGTCCAGGATCGGTGGAGGGGCGGCCCAAACAAGGAAGGCAACGCGGGGCACAGATTCCCCCCACCTCCGGTCGGTCGTCTTGACTCACCCACCATCGCGAGGTGCCTTTTTATCGAAATCTGCCCCTCCATCCCAAGACTCGTCCCTGGTGGAATCCATCTTCAAGGCCATCCGCGTGCTGACCTGACTGCCAGGCGAGACTTATTGACTGTAAGTGGCTCTGCACGACCTTGAATCCCTTGAGAATCTATCTGCTCGCTCTATCGTCACTCTCATATTCTGCAGATCGTCTTGAACTGACCCCTCCCTCGTTGCCTCAGCAGCCATCCCGTCAGTCATCATGTCTATCGACTTCCCCAAGGAAGAGGAGAAAATCATTGAAAGATGGCGCGAGATCAACGCCTTCCTTCGACAGGTATGTTCTCTCCCGTAGTGCCTTCTCGCTCTCCTGGCTTCCTGCGGCCATGCCCACTCCCTGTCGCGCATCCTGTTGCTCGAATGCCTCTGATCCGGGTGTTGACTCACTCACAGGTCGAACTGTCTGAGGGTCGCCCTCGCTACACTTTCTACGATGGCCCCCCCTTCGCGACCGGTCTGCCTCATTACGGCCATCTTCTCGCCTCCACTATCAAGGACGTCATTCCCCGTTACTGGTCCATGAAGGGCTACCATGTCGAGCGCCGCTTCGGTTGGGATACTCACGGACTGCCAATCGAGCACGAGATTGACAAGAAGCTGGGAATTTCCGGCAAGGCAGCAGTCATGGAGCTCGGCATTGCAAGGTACAACGAAGAGTGCCGTTCTATTGTCATGCGCTATGCTACCGAATGGCGACACACCATTGAGCGTTTGGGACGCTGGATCGATTTTGACAATGACTACAAGGTAGACGCACCCTCGTCAATGCTCTGTTCTATCCAGATGACTGACTCTATCCGAGACTATGGACCCTAGATTCATGGAATCCGAGTGGTGGGTGTTCAAGCAACTGTTCGACAAGGGCCAAGTTTACCAAGGGCACCGAGTTATGCCCTACTCTACTGTTCTCACCACCGCCCTGAGCAATTTCGAAGCCAATCAGAACTACCAGGATGTTACTGATCCCGCTATTGTCGTCTCTTTCCCTCTCGTTGATGACCCCGAGGTCAGCCTGCTTGCATGGACAACTACGCCCTGGACACTGCCTGCGCATCTTGGCCTGGCAGCCCACCCCGACTTCGAATATGTCAAGATTCTGGATGAGAAGACGGGAAAAACCTTGATTCTTCTCGAGAAGCTCCTTGGAACACTCTACAAGGATCCCAAGAAGGCTAAGTTCAAGGTTCTTGAAAGGATCCTTGGAAAGAACATGTTGGGTTGGAAGTACTTGCCTCCTTTCGACTACTTCTACGAGGACTTCAAGGACGTGGCCTTCAAGGTCTTGAATGCTACCTACGTCACTGCAGACAGCGGTGTGGGTATTGTCCACCAGGCTCCCGCTTTTGGTGAGGATGATTACAACGTCGCTGTTGCCGCAGGCATCGTGACCGAGCAGCGGCCACCCCCTGACCCCGTCAACGATACTGGTCACTTCACCGACCCTGTCCACCACTTCAAGGGAATGCATGTCAAGGAAGCCGACAAGCATATCATCAAGCACCTCAAGAACGCGGGTCGCATTGTCAACGAGTCCCAGCTTAGGCACTCGTATCCTATGTGTCCCCGTTCCGACACCCCTCTCATCTACAGGGCTGTTCCCTCGTGGTTTATCCGCATTCCTGAAATTATCCCAGACATGCTCAAGAACATTGAGGGCTCTCACTGGGTCCCTTCTTTCGTCAAAGAGAAGCGGTTTGGTAGCTGGATTGCTAATGCTCGTGACTGGAACGTTAGCCGAAACCGTTATTGGGGTACTCCGATCCCTCTCTGGGTTAGTGAAGACCTCGAGGAGAGAGTGTGTGTTGGCAGCGTTGAGGAGCTGCGGGAGCTGAGCGGATACGAGGGCGATCTCTCCGATCTTCACCGCGACAAGATTGATCACATCACCATTCCCAGCAAGATGGGCAAGGGCCAGCTGAAACGTATTGAGGAGGTCTTTGACTGCTGGTTCGAGTCTGGAAGCATGCCTTATGCCAGTCAGCACTACCCTTTCGAGAACGTTGACAAGTTCAAGGAGTCCTTCCCGGGAGACTTCATTGCCGAAGGCCTCGACCAGACTCGTGGATGGTTCTACACTCTGCTCGTGCTGGGAACCCACCTTTTCGGTTGCTCTCCCTTCCAAAACTGCGTCGTAAATGGTATCGTGCTTGCCGAGGACGGAAAAAAGATGTCGAAGCGACTCAAGAACTACCCTGATCCTTCTATCGTCATGTCGAAGTACGGATCCGATGCTCTTCGCCTCTACCTCATCAACTCTCCCGTCGTCCGAGCCGAACCGCTCCGATTCAAAGAGTCCGGTGTCAAGGAGGTTGTTCAGAAGGTTCTCCTGCCGTTGTGGAACAGCTATAAGTTTTTCGAAGGCCAGGTTGCTCTCCTAAAGAAGGCGGAGAATGTGGATTACATGTGGGATCCCAGCATGGAGTCCAGCAACACCAATGTCATGGATCGGTGGATCTTGGCCAGTTGCCAGAGTCTGCTGCAGTTTGTCAACCAAGAAATGAACGGTAAGAGGATCATTCGGACTCCTGATCTACCTTTGCTAACCGGATTGTCCTGTCCTAGGCTACCGACTCTACACCGTCGTTCCACGACTCCTCGGCCTCATTGACAACACGACAAACTGGTACATTCGATTCAACCGCAAGCGACTCAAGGGTGAGAACGGCCTTGATGACACTCTGCACGCACTCAACGCGCTCTTTGAGGTTCTCTTCACGTTGTGCCGTGGCTTGGCGCCTTTTACGCCTTTCCTCACCGATAACATTTACCTCAAGCTCCTGCCTCACATCCCCAAGGAGCTTCAGGCTGAAGACTCCCGCAGCGTGCACTTCCTTGCGTTCCCCGACGTCCGACAAGAGCTTTTCGACGCCGAAGTCGAGCGACGAGTGAGTCGCATGCAGCGCGTCATTGAACTTGCCCGCGTGTCCCGTGAGCGTCGTACCATCGGCCTCAAGACACCTCTCAAGACATTGATAGTGATCCATCCCGACCCTCAGTACCTCGAGGATGTCAGGTCCCTGCAGGGATACATCTCCGAGGAGCTAAACGTCCGAGACCTGGTGCTCTCGAACGACGAGGCCAAGTACAATGTTCAGTACAGCGTTACTGCTGACTGGCCTGTTCTGGGAAAGAAGCTCAAGAAGGACATGGTACGCGTCAAGAAGGCCCTGCCTACCCTCACTAGCGAGCAAGTGCAAGGCTACGTTCGAGATAAGCAGATTCTCGTCGACGGTATCCTCCTTGAGGAAGGTGACCTGGTTGTGCGAAGAGGAGTCAAGGAGGACGATTCGTCGAAGAACTTTGAGATCAACACTGATAGTGAGGTTCTTACTATCTTGGACACGGAGATCCATCCCGAGCTGGCCCAGGAAGGTCTTGGACGTGAAATCATCAACCGAGTACAGCGACTCCGAAAGAAGGCAGGGCTCCAGCCCACCGACGATATCAAGATGGAGTATCGGGTGGTTTCTGACCCAGAAGATGTGGGCTTGTCGGATGTTTTCAAGTCGCAGTCGGCTGTTTTTGAGAAAACCCTTCGCCGGCCTCTCGAGGAGGCGGGAGCCGAGCTTCAATCCGAGGGCATCATTGCTGAAGAGGAACAAGAGGTGCAGCAGGCAACATTCCTGCTGCGACTACTGAAGCTGTAAAAGCTATTGGACTTTAGACTATGTAGAGAAGACAAAATAAATGAGATGATGACGAGTAACTCTTTTTGATGTCTGCTCTACTGCTTTTTCGATGCCGCCTGTGAATCGGTTAGGAAAGCTCTCTAGCATAAAGACGATGTGGAAAGAAAGATAGAGAGACTAACTAAATAACAATCCTTGAGCTTCATAAACTCTTTGGCGCACTTATCTTTGTGCACAGCATTGTAATCGGCGACTATACACTTGCCATATGCCGCGGCCTGGACGAGCACGGAGGATCAGTCAGACGGAGACGTACAGAATACAGAGAAGCAAGGTTCATACCTCAACAGAGCATTGAGATACCGCCTTGGCAAACTTTTGGATTGGGCGAGCCTTTTTTTGATCCATGGCAGCGTGATTGGAACGTTGATGCTGACGTCGAAACAGGAACCTCTCGTGCTATTAACTAATAATAAGTCCGTATCCATGCCTGGCACTGGAGTACGGATAGACTCATGAAAATGGCGAGTTATGATGCTCCGTACAGTGCCAATCCGAGTCAAATACGGCTGTACAACGCGCACCCAACAACTCGCCTACCTAGCCACACCCCTTCCGTTTGGTGGGGCTGCCGTCCAGCACCAGCCACCCCACTTTACGCGATCAAGCTTCAGCGCACACCCAGGACCAGCGCGACCGCGCAGCTTCGCGTTTTCTTGAATCTCACATTGTGCATTGTTTCGACAACAAGCCCCTTTGGATACGATTGTGCGACTCTTTTGACCAAGCCATCTTCGCCTCGACTTTGCGATCCTGAACTTACCTCTTGACGCTATACCGTAGTCCTCACCCGCTCTATCCGAGTCACTTCACCTTCTCGTGCGCGAATCTTGACCAAACTCGTTGACCTGTCGCCAACTCCCTAGCAACCACCCGCTCGGAATCGCCCACCGATTTCTTGACTATGGATCAATGACGGAAGGAGGCAGCTCGCCGACATTTCACTGCTCATGTCCTCCGACCATTCACCCCGTGGCTCAAATGCGCATTCGTCAGTGGCATCGATGTCGCCTCCCGCGCATCGAACGGCCTCACCATCGGACGATGGCCGTTCGAGTAATGCAAGCCGGGCGGCTTCGAGCCAGGACCCCTACTACTCCAACGAAGGTCCGTCACGTTTTTGCGACAAACAATTGCCCTCAGTCTAACGGATCCAGACATTGCTGCTCTACACGCAGTTGTCGTTGCGGCTCAGGAGTTGCTGGACTCTGCGCCCGAACCGAAACCTCTCCCAGCAGCCGCGCTCTTTAAAGCCTACGACGCAGTCCTACCTACCTATGGCATTGACCCCGATACCGATCACCACCTGTCGACTTTTGTCTTCCGAGTAGGCGGCGAGAGAGGCGATGGTACCCTGCTCGCCAAGTTCCAGACTATCCTTGGTCGGATGGGGATTGTACTCGAGTTTGGCGAGAACACGACTGCATCATCCCGAACGTCGCCATCCGCATCTCCCGCCTTTTCGTCAACAAGCCGTCAAAGCAATGGTGCCGTCCGGTTAAAGAATGACAATCTCACGTCTGGAGGAGCGGAGGTCCCCCGACAGCCGTCCCTACCATCCAGCTCCCCGAGGCAGGAGGCTACGGAGCAAGATGAGATGGATTTCTCCGACGAGGATGAAGCAGACGACGCCTTCGAGGAAATGCGGAAGAAAGTCCTCTCTTCAGCGATGAATCGCTGGCGATTACTGATCGCAAAACGAGGGGCACAACAGGCTCAACGGATCCCCTCCATCCCCAGCATCCCCGAGGAAGCGTCTGTTGAAGTCAGGAATTTTGAGGACCGCCCCTTTCCGAATAGACCAGCCATCGTGACTAGGGAGGCTTCAGCTTCCCCAAAGGTCAATGGCGTAGAATCATACCATCAAACAGAAGGCAGGGAACCTACGAACCCAGCTGCGCGCCCATTGTCTTCTCCCTCCTTCATCAATCGACCTACTACGGCTTCTACTCACTCGGAAATACCAGTAACGGTCCGCACCCAAACTAGTGAGAAAGAGGAGATAATATCACGGCACATGGACGGCTTGCCTCGTTTTGATGAGGAGCCAACTACACGCCCTGGTAAATCTGAACCAGCACCATCTCATCACTCCCCAACCCACCCTGAACAAGAAATACCCGCTCCTCCGAGAGTGGCTCGGGAAGATGCTACAGGTAGCAACGATCGTTCGAGTCAAAGACCTTCCACGCCTCCAGACCGCACGAAAAGTACAAGTTTCCAGCATCAATCCGTCCAAGGGACGGTACCAGATCCTGCAACACCTGTCCAGCACACTGATGCAGAAAAGGAGCACCAGCGACTTCTAAGGCGGGCCAGCCGAGCTCGTGAAATATACCTGGCGAGCAAGGTATTCAACCACTGGGCTGACCGCACAGCCCGCCGACTTGAACGCGATGCTGTTGCAAGAAGGCATATGATTAGATTCCGCTACTTCCGGTCCTGGAGTCAGGCTCCTGCTGTGCGTGAACCTACGGCTGAACATATGAGGGCTGCCGTTGTTGTCAAGAAATGGCGACGGATTACAGGACAAGAGAAAAGTCTGGAGGCCACTGCTAAAGCAGCTGCTCGTGCATACGAGCTGAAAAAGATGCAACAAGTCCTTGATCGTTGGTCGTGTCTCCGTCTTGAGCATGTTGGCCGTCAAATCACCGCCTCGCGCAGCAGGACCAGTGCGATTTCAAGGTGGATGTCGCAAGCATCCGACGGCGAAACCCTCGATGAAGCTATCAAAGCACAGGCTGCGCTTCGTCACCAGGCAAATGCCATCCATAAATGGCAAGATCACACCGAGAAAGAAACTGCACGAGGTGACACCGCCGTGCGCATCGGCAATGTTCATCAATCCTTCACTCATTTGCGGGAGTGGTGGGACCAGGCAGAGATTAGCCGACGGGCCGCCATGTATCGCCAGCATCTCTTGATTAAGAAGGCAAATTTTGCCTTTGATCAGTGGAACCTGCAGGCGAGAGCCCAGGCTTTCATGTGGAGGCGTGAATATCTTCAAGCCACCCGAGTGTTTGATCGGTGGTGTGAGCGTGCTGAGCAAGACAGGGACATGGGACGGAGAGCGGAAGGCTTCTACGAACAACAGGCAAAGACAAGAGTTCTGGGATGTTTCCACCAATTCAAACGACAATCATCGCATCTTAGTCGCCTGGAGGGTCGAGCACGTCTCTATCTTGGAGCAACCTCTCTACTAAGGTTGTTCGACAGGACAGTTAAACAACGCCAGGACCGGGACAAACAGCACGTGAAGCGATACCTCATGGCAAGATACACCCAGGTGTCCTCGGCGAGGAAAAGGCGCAACTTCTTCACGGCTCTTGATCGATGGAGGAGGCTGACAGCTGGGGATCGCGCACAAAGCGCAACGGCTTGGGAGCTCCAAGCTCGAATACAATCTAACCAACGAATACACGCTGTTGAGGCGTGGGCCGAAAAAGCATTCGATGATCAAAGGCGCTTGCAAGGTGCTAAACTGCAACATGCACGCGGATGGCTAGGTGCATGGAAAGATCACACCGGCGATCTTGAGGAGCGAGACGCAGAAGCCTGGCAACTGTGGGCAGTGGACAAGCAGCGCTATTGCCTCAAATCCTGGTCTATCGCCTCGTTGCAACAGAGCGGACAAGCTCACACAGCGCTGGAAGTAAAGAAGAAGCACGAGCGTGAAAGACGCAACCGCGTCTTGCAACAATGGAGGCAGCGTGATGACAGGATCCGGCAATCCGGCCTTGGTTTCACCTCCCAACCGACACCGGCCGCGCGCCCCCTTGCTTGGCCCCGTGGAAGCTGGAGAGGCGTCTCTGCAAGACGGTCTTTGGTCAGTCGCAACGATCAGGGCTATGATTATTCTAGTACTCCCCTTGAGACGCCAACGCGATGGACTGGACAGCCATTCTCAATGTCCAGTATTATACCGCCAGGATCAATGGCTCCGCTCAGAGAGGCAGACGAGAACGATGCTGCATCTTCTCTCGCTGGCGACGATGACGACCTCGACTTCGCTGCGTCTCCCTCACTAAGGCCTGCATCACGGGGACCTGGGCAATTTTCAACCATGCCCTCGACAACTCCAATGGCGCCTTTACCCTCACACTTGGAGCGTGATCTTCGAGAGCATTACAAAGAGCCTGGACAAGGCGGTTTGAGCAGAACCAGTAGGCCTGGCTCGCGTATACCCAGGTTTGAGGCGGCACGGCCGTCTCTTCAGGCGCCAAGGCAATCCGAAATGTCCGAATCCCTAGGCCTTGATCGACTCGGACCTCCGCAGCGTTCCCTCGCCGCAACGAGGTCGTTTGGATTCCGACAGCTGAATAGGCGAACCTTGGGACCTCGACCTAACTCTCCTGAATCAAACCCTCAGCCGGCAGCAAGCAAATCAGTCGGCGCCAGACCATCTGGTCCACGGTATGGCGCAGGGCAAGCGGCTAGGTTTATGCCAGCAACAAGATCTGTGCGTCTTCAGGCACCAAGAACATTCTCGATTACGACACCTCGGCCGGCGGAGGCACCAAGGGGGGAGCTTTCTGGGAGCGGTCTTCAGCATGGTCGCATCAACGCGAACCAATAATCCAGGATATATACTTATTGACTGTTGCCCGTAAATATGGGAAGACAGAGGCATGTGGTTGGGGGAGTTGGTATCTTCTGCTGGTGCATTGGAAAGAGGTGGACTGGACGTGTTATTTTGAATGTGCTTGTTTGATGTTGGATGACTTTGTTCATTAAAGGATACCCATTTTCTGTTTTTAGGTATTATATGAGGATGCATGACGGCAAGAAGCCACAGGCGTTGGGATGCTCGAAAAATCAGCTTGCTTCTTGGCTACAAGCGCGGTATGTTTAACTCTGATCAGTGTGCAGCGAAGTACGGATATTGGTCACCAAATAGTCTGAGAACTGTCTCGATTTCTGAAGTCCGCTACGTTGCTGCAGTAATATTGAAGCAAAATAAGGCCTTGGTATTAGCCATATCCACTGCCTCGGCTTTAGAGGTGAAACCTGTTTTACACATCCATTGGGTTTTAGCCTCCATATGACCTGTCGTCGGCTTTAGCGGACGTGGTGGGGGCCCGTAGAAGCTGAGCAGGGGTATTTGGGGGGGTCACGTCACCTCTCATCACGCTGGGGTGGTATACCCGTTTATTGCATTGACTCTGATGATCTCAAGCTCTGACAAGTGACAAACTCGCACGCGCTTCAAGGCCGCACAATCGGAGCGTCCAACTCTTTCTCCCGGAGATGTGCGCGACCCGTTATTCCTAATAGCATGAAGGCTGTCCTGCCGGGTAACCCGCGCTCGAGGCTCCAAGGGCTGGCCTCGGGCTATTGGGACTCCCGACACATCAACGTAGGTGCCGAGCCTCCTGAGCTCCGGACTCGGCTGAAGACGGTAACCATTCACAGACATACATCACCGGCGGCGCTTTTGCGATTCTCGATGGAACTCGAGGGATTCTACAAACAGTCTACGATGACGGCGAGCAGCCCCTGGAGGCCATCGCCTTTGACGAAGCTACGGGCAAGATTGCTACTTGCACATCGACCGAAGTTCGAGTATACAAGCCGTTTGGGACGCGCGAAGATGCCTTGAAGGTTCAATCCCCGAAATCCACATGGACCGCATGGACAGATGAGCTCACAGCTTGGTAGTGGGCCCTGGAGTCGACCTTTAACATCCCGTATCCGATCCCCGATACGCCTTGCACCTTGTCATGGGGCAGCTCCGAGGAGCTCCTGGTGGCCACGAGCTCCCTCTCTCTCTTCGACACTAAGAACGAGCCAAGATGCCTATGGCAAAAGAAGCTGCCAAGTCCGGCCAAATATGCTATACTATCATACGACTCGGGATACATCGCCTCGACTGGCTACCATGACCATCTGGTCAAGGTCTGGCGGCGACTTAACTACGGAGCGGATGAGGTCCGCTTCGACTTGACCTACCTTCGACACACCAATATCGTGGCCTCTGTGAGGTGGCGCAGGCCGTTCCACGTGGAACAGGCGGCCGACAATGTCCTCTACACCATCTGTCTCGACAAGTGTATTCGGATCTGGACACCGACCGAAACCGCAGAGGGGAAACACTGGCAACTTTGGGGTCAGGTTGACACTTGCGCGCCATCGCAGGAAGACCCATACCCAGTAGACATTCGCTTCGCCTTGATCCTGGATGGGCGAGACTTCACCGCGTCCGTGGAACAAGCAGTCCAGGCCCGAATGTCCGACGACTCGAGTACCGACGACCCTGTCGCACTGGATCACCTGGTCGCTGTCGCAAACAAGAACCCCGAGATATGCATAGCCCTCGATGGGCGAGGGCTCATGTCGGCATGGGCTCTTGAGAACGTCGGCAGCAGCACTGCTGGCTCTCCCACGCTCTTCAAGGTGACCCAGGTCAAGGATTCGCATTTTGAGCTCCTCGGCAACTTCCTGGCATCCCAAGACACGCCACACACCGAGATTCAGACATACTGCGACAAGACGAGCGGCAAGGTACACTTCTTGCTGCACTCGTTTGACGGCAGGATAGGCGTCTTCACAGGAAATGTTGCGGACCTGTTCGATCCCACGACCAACGATCGGCGCCTCTCTCTACACACGATATGGTCTGGACACTCTGCTTCCATTACCAAGATTGTCCGTAACTTCAGCGGACGATCTGTCGTTTCGCGGACGCGAGATGGCGAAAGCATTGTATGGAAGCACCTCCTGAACCGGCACGAGCACCCGGGTCTCAGCGTGACGAGGGCGAGCGTCATTCCGGAAAAGGGCCACATACACCGAATATGCGTCCTCAGAAAGGGTCGTTTCGTGGTTTTTCTCCGCCATGGGACGGTTTCGCTCTGGGACTGTAGGTCCAGCAAAGCCACCTCGCTCGCTCAATGTCCGTACCAAGTGCCCGGGAAGCCTCTCTGCCTCATCATTTTACCTCGATCAGATGTGAAAGAGTACACTGTTGCCCACATTGCGACGGTGGCATCAGAACGCCAAGGTATTGTGTGGGAAGTCCGCCTCCCTCGCTATTTCGATGATCCAACGACAACGGTCGGCGCCAGTATACAAGAGTTCTGTCGCTTCGAGTGGAAAGAAGCGGAGAACTTGGCCTATGTTCTCCCGGTCGACCCTGCTGGATCACAGCCCATTGTCTCTGGCTTCCTCGATATCTTTGCTCGAGATGTTGCCATCTCTTACAGCCAAACCGGCCGAGTTGATTTCTGGACAGCACGGATTGACCGAGAACAGCGCAGCGTCGGGTGGCTATCTACATGCACTACGGAGACAGGCCTCTCTGAGCCAGCGCTAGTCAGTGGAAGTACTCTGAAAAAGGCGGCGCTGGTGAACTCGTCGAGATCGCAGCTTACAATCTGGGATATTGGCAGTTCTCGCCTTGAGTATGAGAACGATTTTGAGGAACACCAGGTGATTCAGGATCTGGATTGGACATCCACGCCTGATGCGCAATCCATCTTGGCCGTTGGCTTCCCGTATCGTGTTATTCTTCTTTCTCAAATGCGCTTCGACTATCTCAACAAAGGCCCAGCCTGGGCCCAAATCCGGGAAATCAGCATCCGTGAGGTCACTCCGCACCCGATCGGAGACTCGACTTGGCTGGGTGACGGTCACCTGGTCATTGGAGCCGGCAACCAAATGTTGGTTCAGGATAGGCATGTTGGCGTCTCCGACTCTCTCAAGACGGATCTTCGTTTACCGCCTCGGAAAGACGGCACGTGGGATTTATTCCAGGTGGTGCAGCGATTCAACGGCCCCCTACCAGTGTTCCATCCTCAGTTTCTCAGCCAATGCATCCTATCTGGCAAGGGCACACTCGTGCGGCGCATCCTAGTGGCTATGCACAAGATTTTCAAGTACTATATCGACGGCGAGACCCTTGATGATTACTTGGGAATGGAATTGGGCAACTTTTACCTTCCTGATGTGAGTGAGGGGCGCGGGACTATATGGCATGACTTAATAGCACTGACACCGCTTCCTAGGCAACTCACACTCAAGCTGTTGACAAGTCTTCTGGCGCATACTTGAATGGAGACAATGCAGACACAGATGAGGATGAGGATGTTTTCAGCGAACAGACTGCGGTCGCGATCAATGAGAAGCTGACGAGGATCAATGTTGCCCAACTCTCTGGCCACGAGCAGATCCAACTCGCCGACATTATCGAATGCGTCGGCCTCGTTGAGCGGCATCGGCGCTCAATGGATGAGAATGGCGCCCGATTCATGCTGTTCTTCCGCCAGCATGCCCTCCGAAAAGGACGAACGAACGAAATGCACCTCTCTTGGCGTGAGATTAACTGGGCTTTTCACTCTAATAGTCAGGATATCCTAGTCGACTTTGTATCGCGACAAAACCACAGCAGTGTGCTGTGGGAACACGCTCGCGAGAGTGGGCTCTTCATGTGGCTTTCAGACCCGACTGCATTGGTACTTCTCCCGTCGTCTCCCAAGTTCTCACAGCGATTGACACGTCACAGAAAGCTCAATTCGAGGTTATCGCCCGAAACGAATACACGAAAGGTGAGATGAAGAACCCGGTGGACTGCAGTCTGTACTATCTCGCACTCCGCAAGAAGACGGTACTTCAAGGCTTGTGGCGAATGGCGAGCTGGAACAAGGAGCAGGCGGCAACTCAGCGCTTGCTGTCGAATAACTTTGAGGACCCCAAGTGGAGGACAGCAGCTCTCAAGAACGCGTATGCGCTGCTCAGTAGACGGCGCTTCGGTAAGACAGGAAAGAGGCCACCTAGGTAGCTAACAAAAGCTGACTTGGGGCAGAATATGCGGTAGCGTTCTTCCTCTTGGCAGACCACCTCAGTGATGCTGTCGAGGTTTGTCTAAACCAGCTCAAGGACATGCAGCTGGCTATTGCGATAGCTCGAGTTTACGAGGGCGACGATGGCCCTGTCCTACGGCGACTGCTCCAAGACGTGGTACTTCCACTGGCAGCTCAGGAAGGCAATCGTTGGCTGGCTTCCTGGGCGTTCTGGATGCTCGGTCGCAAGGATATGGCTGTGCGAGCACTCATTGTACGTTGCCTTGGATGCTCAATGCGTGGCATCTCAAGAGCTAACCTGATGGATAGACCCCTGTCTACACTCTTCTGGAAACTCCTTGTTCGCCCGACATCAAGTCGCGGCTGTTCCTCACCGACGACCCCGCTCTGGTAGTGCTATACTCGCACCTACGGCACCAGACATTGCAAACATTGAGAGGAGCTTCCAAGATCACGCCCAAGGTCGAGTGGGAGTTTGTGTTGCACAGCGCCAAGCTGTATGACCGGATGGGTTGCGATCTTTTGGGTTTGGATCTCGGTAGGCTCTTTAACGTCTGGGATCGCCAGGATGAAGCACGCTGACCAGGTAACAGTACGAAACTGGGAGTTCCAGCAGTCTGGCGTTGCTGGCCTCGGGGGAGAAGTCAACCCGCTTAAGCTTCTTCGTCGACGAAGCTCTCTTGTTGTTGCTGACTTGCCGACTCCCCTCCAATTCGAGGGGCACCGTGACAGCAAGAAGACTGTTAAGCCACCGCCAACGACGTTTGAGGAGCCTGATGCGAGCTCGCTCCTGGATAGCTTTGGGTTCTGACGCAGTGTATAAGATAGGTGGTTATGTTGAAGGGGGTAAGGGAAGACGTGATCGCTGGCGTAGCTTGATGGATCGTCGGCTACCACCGGTTCAGTGGTGGGCTTGTCTTCAGTTAATCGGAGTTTTGGGTGGGCAAATCCATGATGTAATAAGCATAGCTCTTTGGAACTCCTCTGGAGATGTTGATCAAGCTGGGACCTCAAACAGCAATTGCTGCAATCATTTCGACGGTAGATCTTGGTCCCCAGTAGCACGCGCACGCGGGGACACGGGATTTGAGACTCGAAGCTTGAGAGGATATTTTCAAATATACCCGACTCGCCTGTAGTAATTTATTTCGACTCTGAGGCTTGAACTCTCGAAGAATTGGCTACCCGATAGTTAGCAAAACTCGTGTTAGTAGTTAGTCATCGGAGGTGGAGGCCGGTCTTCCCTTGGAAGATCGGAATGTGGGGTCAGTCAGAGTGCGGACCGGAGCTTGCTGCGTAATCAAACCGACGTCCTCCATCGCATCGTCGCGACGACATCGGCCCCTTGCGTGTTGGCCCCCCTCCCCAATCGCCAATTGTCAATTGCAAAATAATGGCGACACGGGTGGTTCCTGGGCGCAGCTTCACGCTGCGCGGCGTCCTGGTCGGACTTGCCGTAGGCACGGTCATTTGCTTCTCCAACATGTACTTTGGCTTGCAGACGGGATGGGTATCTATCATGTCGATGCCTGCGAGTCTCATGGGCTTTGGCATCTTCAAGTTGCTCGCTCCTCACCTGAGGTTTCCCTTCTCGCCCGTGGAGAACGTCCTGCTGCAGAGCGTTGCGTGTGGAATGGCCATCATGCCTCTCGGGTGTGGGTTTGTTGGAGTTGTAGGTCGCCGCAGCTGAACGTGCTGTTCGGGAGAGTTCTAACCGAATTCTAGATTCCGGCATTGAACTATCTCTTGGCTCGCGATGAGCAGGGCCCGATCAATTTGAGCACATGGCAGCTCATCGTTTGGTCTCTGGGACTATGCTACTTTGGTGTCGTCTTTGCCGTTCCCCTGTAAGCCAATATCTGCTCTGCCGCCATCATGTCGGCCCAAGGTTGCTGATGACATGGAGACGTCGCCAAGTAATCATTCGGGAACGACTCAAGTTTCCCAGTGGCTTCAGCACTGCCGTGTTAATCTCGGTTCTTCATAGCAAAGGCCGTCAGTCTACGAAAGACGAGCTCGACGCCGCTGCCAAAGGCCGTTTCGCAAGCCTTGTGCCTCGCGATGAATCTGTCCAGCAACCCGAAATCGGCCCGGCCGCAACCGACCAGGAGCATCAGCAGCAACCTGACGAAGAGTCGACCGACAAGGGAGACTGGGCAGCCAACATGCGGCTCTTATTGTTGTGCTTCGGCGGGTCTGGCCTTTTCACTCTTGCTACCTACTTCTTCCCTGTCCTCCGCAACTTGCCTGTCTTTGGCTCTGTTGCTGCTCATACTTGGCTCTGGACCTTCAACCCCAGTCTTGCGTATGTTGGCCAGGGCATCATCATGGGCACAGAGACCACCCTGCACATGACGATTGGCGCTGTTGTCGGCTGGGGTATCCTCAGTCCCCTGGCCAAGTCGCGCGGCTGGGCTCCTGGCGATGTCGATGACTGGGAACATGGTAGCAAGGGCTGGATTATCTGGATCTCGTTGGCCATCATGTTGGTTGATGCTATTATCAGTCTCGCGTACGTTGCGCTTCGCCCATTTCTGGCCAGTGACAAGATTACAGGCATCGTCATTTCGCTGCGACATCGAGTCCGAGAGCATGGAGTTTCTGGACTCTGGAAATCGCAGTCTCACGAGTACTCTTTGCTGCAAAACGAGGATGTCGACGCAGCACCACGACATGGTGATGCTGTCGATGAACACGACCAGCTGGAAGACGATTCGGAGGATGACGCTCCCCCACACCAGCGCATCGGGGGCAGGCTTGTGTTCATTGGACTCCTCGCATCGATCGCTGTCTGCGTATTGACGATCCATTTGGTCTTTGGCGACCTTGTGCCGCTCTACGCCACCATTATTGCGGTTCTCATGGCCTTGGTTCTCAGCATCATGGGCGTGAGGGCATTGGGCGAGACGGATCTGAACCCGGTGTCGGGCATCAGCAAGCTCGCTCAGTTGTTCTTCGCCCTTATCATTCCCCAGTCTCACAAGTCTAGCGTTCTTATCAACCTGATAGCCGGAGCTGTGGTAAGTGCTGCCAACCCCGTTCCGATAACTAGGTGATCGCTGACTCTAGCCCTCTTTTGTAGTCTGAAGCTGTGAGTATGACCTTGACGCCACACGCCCAAAAGACTGGAAATAGCTAACGCTCGAACTAGGGCGCTTTGCAAGCAGGTGATCTTATGCAAGATCTCAAAACTGGGCATTTGCTGGGAGCTGCCCCCAAGGCCCAGTTTTGGGGCCAAGTCATTGGAGCCACCGCCGGCGCTGTGCTCAGTGCTTTCATTTATCGTGTTTACACCAAGTCAGTACTCCATGATCAGAGACTGCTCGAGATTCAAGCGGAAGTTGTTAACCTGGTCTGAACTGCAGCGTCTACGAAATACCCGGCGATCTCTTCCAGGTCCCAACAGCGTATGTTTGGATCTTCACGGCAAGGCTCGTCACCGGCTCCGGCTTGCCCTACAAAGCCAAGGAATGGGCCATCGGAGCTGCCGTGCTCTTTGCAGGCACAACCATCGTCAGGACTCTCGCCATCGGGAAAAGGTGGCGTCCTCTTATCCCTGGCGGCATCGCTGTTGCCGTCGGTGAGTCAATGGTGTGCCACAGAGAGAGAAGTATCCGGCTGACAGAAAGCAAGGCATGTATAACGTCCCGTCGTTCACGCTGGCTCGAACCGTGGGCGGCTTGTTCGCATGGTATTGGGTTCACGTCGCGCGACGAGCGCAGACACCGCTCATCATCCTCGCATCAGTATGTACTCTCCCAAGCAACCTGGAGGCCTATCCTAATCCCGACCTAGGGCTTCATTCTCGGCGAGGGTTTCCTGAGCATCGTGAACCTCTTCTTGCAGGGCCTCAGCGTACCTCATTTCTGATAGTGGTCAACCTATGGCGACCTCCTGCAAGGCTTCTGCTCCCTGAAGCATCCGATGCAGCTTGACAAGCCGACAGCACGTCTATTTCAACTGCCAAGAATGCTTCCTTGATCCGCCCTCTGAATCCGTCCAAGAGGTCTTCAATACCAATGCCCTGGCGTTGTCTTCAGCCGCTATGAAAGTGATCTCTCCGGACAGGCTGGTTGGTGATTTGGCAGTCGTGCCCTCTTGGGGAGCAATGAGTAGTCCTTGCTTCCAGTGAGTGACCGTTCCAGCAGGGCCGGTGGTGAAAGCCACTCCACCCTGGGCCCTCTTGTCCCATGTCTCAGGGGTGGTCTCGGCTGGAGGGACTGGGTCACTTCGTGAGGTAGTGAAGAAGTTGTCAAACCAGATAAGGAAGCCATCCACGCCTTCGACCTCGCGGGTCAGGTTTGACGACCACTTGGCTGTGAATTCGAGATCCTTGGCCTTGATGGTGTGGAGATCAAGCACCTTGAAAGGATATGGTTCGCCACACACGGAGCTCTGCGGCACAGCCTCGATCCTTGCCTCTTCATAAATGCCCTCTTGCATGGCCTTCATGTCGAATCCATAAACGTCCCTCCAGAAAGTGATGTGGTCGGAAACATATTCGGGGTCTGCCACAGGGGCAATCCAGATAGTTGCAGAGCTGGGCGCGAGGATGCCATCTGGCTTGAGGTACTTGTCTCGAGCGTAGAGGACACTGGGAAGCATCGCCTCGTACAGAAGACAATAACCCATCCACTCGCTGACGATGATGTCGACCTCGTCAACGGGTAGCTTGACGTCCTCGATAGCGCCCTTGAGGCATGTAATAACATCAGATAAGCCGTTGTGGAAAATGTTCTCCCTGGCCTTTGCAATGATGTCTGATTTGTCAACAGCAATGACTTGCTTGGCGCCCGCCTTTGCGCAGAACATGCTCAGAATTCCTGATTGAACACGATTAGTGTCAAGGTCCCCAGCGGAGGAGGATCGCTCCCTGTTGCTTACCAGTGCCACACCCAATGTCCAGGACAACCTTGTCCTTGAAAATGTGCTTGTTGCCGTAGATGAAGTCACGGTAGGCGTCGGTCCGCACGGCATCCTTCAGCATGGTCTCATGAATTTCTATACAGGTTTAGCATGATGGAGACTTGGCTGTGGCGCAAGGAATAGCGCACCATGAGCAGCATAAGACTCAAAGTAGTAGGCAGAGTCGTCCTTCTTCTGAGCCGGGGCGGTCTCGGTATCATCGCCCCATCGCTGGTCGAGTGTTTGCTCAACCGCCAGGCGGTAGTTGGCGAACTGGCTTCTGACTCTCTCAAGCTCTTCCTCGAGCTCTCTGCTACGCGAGGCCAAGTCACCACCATCCTTCGGCGCTCCGGCACTGTCACTCGTGATAGTCTCGAGGACCTCATCAAGCGAGAAGATGAGAGCATCGTTTTCCAGCACTGGCCGTAGGTACTTCTCATCGTCAAGATCCTTCTCGGAGATGTGCTTTGGCAGTGATTGTCCCCTCTTAACGTGGTCACGAACAAAGTTGACCAGCTTGACGGCGCCGTGAAAATCGAGCTGCAGCTTCTCGACATGGGCGGCAAAGTCGAATCCGTGGTTCTGCTTGCTATCGTCGAGCATTGCGGCGACGGTGGGGAATGTCTGGGGGCCAAAGAAGGATGTGATGGAGACGGATTCCTCATCAGGCTCAACGTCGAGCCATTCGCCCTCGTCAGAAGCCGAGTCGTTGGTTGACATTTTCACCGGAGCTGAGAGCAACGAAGCCAAATGGAAGGGCAGTATTGAAGGGGAAAATCCAGTTTCAGGAAGCCACAACAAGGCCAAAGAGAATGGACCCAAAGCTGCCAAAGAAAGATGATTGTGTTTTGTGGGATCACGGTGATTGGAGGAGGCTATGCCCTGTTTGGGAGTTTTTCTGGGTCAAGCTCTCAGCCGGATGCAATCTGGCGAGGCACCCGTTTGAATATTTTTGTAAGGGGTATATCGCACATCGTCACGATCAGTACATCGTCACTTGGATGTGTCCTTTTTGCTTGGCTTTTCTTCTTCCTCATCCTTTTCATTCCCGTCCTCCTCATCGCTATCGTTTTCATCGTCGTCTTCGTCTTCGTCGTCGTCGTCGTCATCATCATCATCCGCGTCCGACACGGTTTCGCCTAGAGCAATGAGACGAGCCTGCGTGAACTTGGTCAGCATACAACAGCAAAAAGGCTGCTGACTAGCTATACATACCTTGAGCTGGGCGTTTTTATCCTCAAGATCCCCGAAGACTATCAGCAGGTCGTCCAGCTCCGATTGTGTAGTTCCTCTAGCATGCTCTGAAAGCGACAATGTCGACTCGAGCTGTTCTAGGGGTTAGCGACGTCAGGAGCCTGCCAATACACTGAGAAACCTACCTTCGTGATCTTGGCGAGTAGGTCCTCGGGTCCACCAGCGTTGGCCTCTTTGAGCTTTTTCTCCAGGCTGCTGCATTTCGCCACTGCTTCTTCAGCCTTAGCTGTTTGCAAATCCGCTTGCTCCTTTTGCTCCTCTAACTCCTCCAACGCTGCCTTGCTCTGTTTCTGAAGCTTCGCAATTTCGGCCTCTTTTCTCTCCCGAAGGCCTCGCATCTCGAATTCGTACTTGTCTCGGAGTTCTCTCAGACCAGCAGCGCCTAGCTCTTGGACCTTCTTTAGGTCCTCTACCCTGGTCTTTTGAGCCTGCATTGGTAATGACATTAGTTGCTCTCGATCCACCAAGATTATGACAGAGTTTCCTACCTTCATCAAGTCAACCTCGAGACGACTAATTGTCGCTTTCAGGTCTGCCATCTCGGCGTCTGTCCGGCGCTGGATCCTCTCCGCGTCCGCCTCGGCAGCCTTGCGAACTTGTGTGAGCTGTTTTTGGTGATCGGCCTCTTGAGCTGTCTGCTTAGCCTGCAACTGCGCGAGTTGCTTTTGGTGTTCGTTGTCCCGGGCTGCCTGTTGAGCTTGAAGCTGTGCAAGTTGCTTTCGGTGATCGTTCTCCTTGGCTGCTAATTGACCTTGCAGTTTGCTGTAGATGTGTTAGCCTTCTTGGAAGCAGCGACGGGGCGAGAAACTGACCGTAGCTCTTCACCGTGGTGTTTTTGCAGGCCTTCGTTGACAGTCTTTACTCGTGACATCTCGATAGCAGCTGCATCCTTAGTCCGCCGGTGATCCGCTTGTTCCTGGCCGAGCTGTCCCTCGAGAGCTGCCAATGCTGCCTGAGCTTCCTTCAAAGCATGGTTCTTCTCCTCGATCTGGCCCCTGAGGGAGTCCACAAGCTCTCTGGAAATACCCTTTTGGACGCCGTTTGTTACGACAGATATTTCCATTCCAGGCTCTCTGTCGATAGCACGAGCTATGCGGCTGTAGTTGTCCTTGAAAAACTCAACAAAGACACGGTCAAAGAGGACATCAGGAAGTCGTCCAGCGGATGATGAATCGAGCTTTTGGGGAGTGACCTCGAAGTCGCGTAGAAGCGGGTGGCTGCGAAGTTTTGATAGGCGATCGAGATACTGATCACGATCGATTCGCGACGTTAATATGGAGTGTAGTGTCGCTCGAGGAATGGGTGAATCCTTGGTCGAAAATTCATAGGCGACGCCGAGCAGCATCGCGCATAAGCCTTGAACCAACTCGCCGCCGCTTACCGCTGGAGGTTGCGAAACGACTTGAATCAAGCTCTGTACGTTGCTGCCCTCAGCTAGAAAGTCATTGACAGCATCGAGGTCCTCGAAAAGCCAGCCAATAAGTAACATGAGGTACCCTACCAAGACACGCGCATCATCTCCCCGCCGTAGGCCCGACGTGACGTGAGCCGTGATAGTCTGGATGCCTGTCACAACCTCTTCGCCATCTGAAGAATCGCCCTCTGTGAGGCTCATAGCTTTTGCTTTGGCCCCGGTATTCTCGTACAATAGATGGAAAGTGATGACGGCAGCGAACCAGCGTCGATAAGGGTCGGATGCCTCGGCCGAGGGTTGCAGCAAAACAGTTAGAACGTTGGAGGACTCGTCATGACCAGCCTGGTGACCCTCGATGGCTCTCCCCAGGAAATGAAGCCTGACTTCGGCATGGTTTGCGAAGTATGCCTGTAGACAGTCACAAGCCGCAAAACGAACATCAAACTCCTGCAAATCTTGTTGACACAAGGCCAGAT
Source organism: Fusarium nematophilum (assembly GCA_033030565.1). Lineage (NCBI taxonomy): Eukaryota > Fungi > Ascomycota > Sordariomycetes > Hypocreales > Nectriaceae > Fusarium > Fusarium nematophilum. The sequence continues at coordinate 27,717 of JAVIXY010000041.1, read as the reverse complement.
CCAGCAACCCGTCAATGACGTAGACTTGAGCGCGCCCGTTGGCCTGTCCCACCGCGGCTTCGGCCCCGTCCAAAGGGGATGGTACCATGAACTGAGCAAAGTTCTCTTGTAGAGGTGCATTCTGCCGTATCACGTCACCGCAAGTGACCAAAGCCTAACCAAGTCGTCAACAACAAACATCCCGTTTCACGGTTTCGTAAAGTCGCACCTCGGCCTTGATTTGGGTCTGCGCTTCATGGCTGAAGGCTAGTTGAAGTACATGGCGAGCAAGGCCATGCCTCCAAATGGCTGTCTGGTTCAAGGACGTCCCTGCCGAACCGCGAACAACAAACAATCGTATCACGGCGAGGAAGGCGTAGACATTGCGGTTCTTCTGCGCCTGCGCCCAAGTGGCAATTTCAGGCCCTTCGCTAGGCTTCAACACTCGAGAAAGCAAATCGGCGAGGCGGCTGATACAGCCTGATTCTCGGAAGAGGGACTGATTTGATGTGTTGGAACGCAGGAGGTTGGCGAGAAGAATTAAGCAATCCTCAACAGTCCTGCCACCTTCGGCAAGCGCGCCATCCTCTTCAATGATAGTGAACAGTCTCTCGAAGGCATTTTCGAAAGCCACCAGTTTTTGTATCTCGATCGACGTCGGCGTAAGGTAGGTCAGCAGGGTAATAGCTTCATTGCGAACGGCTTCGCGCTGGTCGTCGAGGACGGAGACAAGACGTGATATGCCTAAGGGAGCGGTGAAAATGCACTCCTCGGTCCGCTCTGTGCGTGCGGATAGAATAGCTGCGAGCAGCTGGAGAGAGTAGAGGCGGGAGTAAAAGTCGTTCGTATCGAGGAAATCGAGAAGTAAGGTGATATTCTCCTGGCGTTGTGTGAACTCGTCGGCCAGCCAGAGCGCAATTTCTTCTGAAGCTTCGGGACTGTCTTCATTGGGACTGAAGAGCATCAACAAGGTCTCGAGCACCACTTTAACTGTGTCGACATCTTCGCCATCTTTGCTGAGGCTCCCTATTAGACTCCGCAGAGCACCGGAGGCTACGGATGCCGGGAAGTCTTTGGCGAAGCTTCGGAGACCTAGGATGGCGGCTCTTCGATCCTCGAGCAAGGTTGCGGAGCTGAGGCGGCCGCTGAGGACGGTGATGGTCTCACTAACAGACTGTTTCGCTGGTGCGCTGGAAAGGGAGAACATGATCGCGGCGCCTCAATGCCATTGGGCTTGTGAAGACTAGGGGGTGTTCATGGAGCCGCTGCCGGCAAACGTGTAAAGGCCCTTCGTCTGACAGGCGAGTATTCCAGGGGAAGCTATCCTAATTAGTATATACCGTTAACCAACGTTCAACTAATTCTGGACAGCTTGTCAGGACATGGATCTCGATGCAGCAATACGCAGCGTCCCGATAACTGCATAGCCTGAGGAGGAAAAGTCAAGCCACAATAACCCCACCGAGGCGCCCCAGCCAATCCACACCTAGGTAGGTACCTTGGAAGTAACTAAGGTACTAAGGCAGGTAATCCCTGGCAGGCCCTGCTGTGCCCATTGGTCTCTACGCCTGGAAAGCCAGGTGCCTTTTGAGGCTGACACTCAGATCTTGCGCGAGTCGGCTGGCAAGCAGCTGCAGCATTCTCCTCTTTGCACACATCCTTTGTCCTCGTCACCACGAACGCTCTCCGCGGTGACCGTTTCTACACCCGCGATTGCGTTGCACTTATCCTGCGATTGTTCATGCGACAAGCTCAGGAGGAGATTTCGTTCTTTTTTTCACTTCAGGCTTTGCGCCTGCCTCCTCTTTGTTGTGCTCGATCACCCGTTCGCGCGAGTAGTCTACCACCAACCATCGGCCAGACAAGATGGGTATCCCAGCCGCTTTCCGATGGCTTTCGAACAAGTATCCCAAGATCATCTCGCCAGTGATCGAGGATCAACCGATTACAATGGAAGATGGCTCCACCGTCCCTGTCGACACCACAAGGCCGAACCCCAATGGCGAAGAGCTTGATAACCTTTACCTCGACATGAACGGCATCGTCCATCCCTGCTCTCATCCCGACGACCGGCCTGCTCCTAAGGATGAAGAGGAGATGATGCTTGAGGTTTTCAGGTACACTGATCGCGTCGTCAACATGGTGCGACCGCGCAAGATTCTCATGATTGCTGTTGGTAAGTACATGACTGTCTTGGCTGTTCGAGTCGTCATTGCGCAATGTGTAATGCTAACTAGTTTGCCATAGATGGTGTCGCGCCTCGAGCTAAGATGAACCAGCAACGGTCGAGGCGATTCCGTGCCGCCCAGGACGCCAAGGAAAAAGAGCAAGACAAGCAGGAGCTCATCAAGCTATTGAAACAGCAGAATGGGGGTACTTTATCGACAGAAAGCCTGGAAACGGTCACGAAGAAAGCGTTTGACTCCAACTCAATCACACCTGGAACCCCATTCATGGATATCCTTGCACTTAGCTTGAGATACTGGTGCCAATACAAGCTCAATACGGATCCCGGCTGGGCCAAGCTCAAAGTCATCATTTCCGATGCTACTGTTCCCGGAGAAGGAGAGCACAAGATCATGTCGTTTGTGCGATCTCAACGCGCATCTCCTGACCACGACCCCAACACTCGACACGTCATCTATGGTCTTGACGCAGATCTTATCATGCTGGGCCTGGCCACTCATGAGCCTCATTTCCGCGTTTTACGTGAGGATGTATTTTTCCAGGATCAGAAGGCTCGTCTTTGCAAGCTGTGCGGCCAAAAGGGACACGATGCACAGAATTGTCGCGGCGAGGAGAAAAAGAAGGACGGTGAGTTTGACGAGAAGGACAAGGGCGTCACTCTGAAACCCTTTATCTGGCTTCACGTTTCTGTGTTGCGGGAGTACCTCGCGGTCGAGCTGGGCGTGCCCAACCTGCCATTCCGCTTCGACCTGGAACGCGCCATTGATGACTGGATCTTCATGTGTTGCTTCGTGGGTAATGACTTTTTACCTCACCTTCCGGCGTTGGAAATTCGGGAACATGGCATTGACACTTTGACGAAGCTGTGGAAGGACAATTTGCCCGTCATGGGCGGCTATGTTACCAAGGATGGACACATCGATCTGGAAAGAGCACAATGCATTCTGGATGGACTTGCTAAGCAAGAAGACGGCATCTTCAAGCGGAGAAAGGAGCAGGAGGAACGTCGCGAGGCAAACGCCAAGAGGCGGAAACTGCAGAACGATGCCAGTGCCAGAGGCGGGCGCCAAGGCGGCACGTCGACACCCCGGAAGAATGGACACGAGAACCCTGCGGCTGGCTTGCCGCTCTTTCCCATTGCATCGTACCCGTCTCAGCCGGACAAAGCCCTGACACATGATATGGTTGTGAACCGCAGCTCTGCTCCGGATGCGAACGTTGCAAACAAGAGCGCCGCCAGCGTACTCAAAGCTCAGCTGCAGTCACAAAAGTCACTTTCCAACCCAAAGACCACAGACGCTTCCCAGGAGTCTCCTTCAGCACTTGGAAAACGCAAGGCTTCTGCGATTGAAGAGGAAGGCGGTAGCTCAACCGTTGATACTCCAAATGCTTCCACCCCGACAGCACCAGCTGAGGAGGCTCCCGTCGACGAAGTGCGGCTCTGGGAGGACGGCTATGCGGACCGTTACTACGAGAAGAAGTTTCACAAAGACCCGAAGGACATCGAGTTTCGCCACCAGGTTGCGCGGTCGTACGTGGAGGGACTCGCCTGGGTCTTGCTGTACTATTTCCAGGGATGTCCTTCATGGGAATGGTACTACCCTTACCACTACGCACCATTCGCAGCTGATTTCAAGGACATCGCCAAGATGAAGATTACATTTGAGAAGGGCCGCACATCGAAGCCGTTCGAGCAGCTCATGAGTGTCTTGCCGGCTGCGTCCCGGCACGCCTTGCCGGAGGTGTTTCATGATCTCATGCTCAATCCAGATAGCGAGATCATTGACTTTTACCCTGAAGATTTTGAAGTTGACTTGAACGGGAAGAAAATGGCTTGGCAGGGGATTGCCCTACTTCCCTTCATTGAGATGCCACGGCTTCTTGCTGCAGTGCAAAGCAAATATCCCCTCCTGAGCCCCGCAGATTCCGCGCGCAATGAGAGGGGTAGAGATGTTTTGATCTTCTCTGAGGGCCATGAGAGTCTGTATGATGATGTTTTAACCAACTTCTACTCCAAAAAGCAGGGAGACTCCAAGTTCAAGCTGAACCCCAAGAAGAGTGACGGGCTATCAGGCAAAGTCGAGAAGCAAGCTGATTATGTTCCTCATGGCGAGCTAAAGTATCCCATGGAGCGGCGTTCGATGCCGGACCTCGACTACGATCGATCTGTCAGGTATGGACCTTCTCTACCCGTTTATATCCTCTATGTGTTGAAGCTGGTTGGCTAACGTTGGATCCCAGTGTCTATTACGATTTTCCGCAAACATCACATACCCATAAGTCGATGCTCTTGCGTGGAGTGCAGATGCCCAAGCCGGCTCTTACCCCCAGCGACATCGAAATCGTTCGCAGCAAAGCCAACCGAGGTGGCAGAAACCATGGCGGCCCACCATACGGACGCCAGGACCGAGGGGGCTACCACGGACCTGGTATGTCGCGTGGAGGGGGTTATGGTCGGCCTCAGAATGGATATGGCAGATCAGATGCCTATTATCCCTCAAACCCGCCTCCTCCGATGCCTCCACCCCCGGGGGCGCCTGGATTCGGGATAGGAGTGCCTCCTCCTCCTCCGCCGCCGCACTACTACAACAATCGCCCCCATGATAATTATCGTGGTGGTGGTTATGGAGGCTACGGTCAACCCCGAGGTCCCCCCCCGTCACATGGCCCGCCTGGGTACCAAGGGCACGGCAGACAGTCTTATGAAAGAGGCAGAGGCTCGGGAGGTTATTATCGAGATGGGCGTTCTTATAGATAGTCGGCAGGCTCAGTTCAGCCCATCGGGACGAGGAAAGGAGAACACGTTCGCTGGTCTTGAGGGGCCGCGGCCGTCGCGCTTGTTGTATTATGCTGGAAGACGGGTTGTTCACGAACGTTGTTGTTTCTCACAACAGATCGCTCAGGCTATGTGAAGCTTCCTGAGCTCAGGAGATCTTGTTCACCCTGTAAACTAGGTAGAGGAATGTGGCGGAAGATTGGAATGTAGGCAAAAATGTATGTGTTTACTGCGAGTTCTGGCCTGTCTGATCGACTTGCCTTGGTCTATTTGGTGCAAGGAGATGCCAAGACTGTGACTTTTCTTTTTTCAATCTTTCACACACACACACACACACACTTTTTTGTAAGCTCAATCAATTATCTACGCTTGCTGTACTCTGGTCCTCGAAGCACCAAAGTGAGCTCCCCCACGCGTGCGACCCTGTGGGGACCGTTCGCGGGGTTTGGGACACCACCAGCCAGCGACCCTGGCTGGCTCACCATGAATTGACGTCCGATTCCGACTCCCGACTTGATCCCTTCCTCAACGCGTGCTTCATGCTGTCGCGACCATGAACGGCGACGCAAGCCTGGTCGGCTGTCTAGTCGACAGGCTCGCTACTAGGGTAAGCTTGCTGCCGCCTCAGCCTCGGGGAGGGAATCCCTCTGAGCATCGGTAGACTGACATCGGGCATCCAACAGCTCCCCCATCGAGCTGGCACCAGCGGCCAGAGCCTGCAGCAAGACGACATCGTCCACGTTACGAGAGCTACATTAGTTGAGCTTGGGAACACGGCTATATCTGCAGTCATCGAAGCTCTCTTGGTCTTGCTCGAAGACCTTGCGCGCCCGTATACTGCTGTCGCCGACCACCCCAGCCATGTCCTGGCTTCCGAGCTCTACATCCTCGCCGTTATCGCAGACTGCTGCTCTGCGCATTGGGCCTCGTTCACCCACGATGCCGACTCCAGCGCGAGGTCGAACCCTCCTCCACTAGACGAAGTTCTCGTGAGCCGCTTGTTTGACGCGTTCAAGCACCTCCTCGAACCCATCCCCGAGAACTACATCCTCCCCGCCCAGACGCTTCTCGACCGAGTCTCCACGCGAAATGTTGCCATACCTCGTCCCGACAACTCTTCCATCGTTACAGACATCGATAGTGCCCCCCCGAGCGACGAGACATTTGGAGCTCACCTGGCAGAGATGGATGCGCATGTGAAGACGGTGACAGAATATGTCACGGCGTGCAGCTGGTCCGCTGCCTTTGACTACTTCAGGAATGTCATCTACACCATCCGCACTACAGTCGTTGCCCAGCCAGGCACTTCTACTGCGGGATCTTTCCAGGATGCTGAAAAGGCTGCTCTTGTCGTTTTGCGGCTGCTCTCGTTTTTCTGGGTTGATGGCTCCAAGCTTGGTCTGGTTATACAGGAGATCTGTTCTAGCTTTCTCCATTTCCGGAAACCCTACCAAAACACCATCGCAGTAGTCACTCCATTGTTGATCATGAGATGGCTGGATCGGTACCCGCGCGAGTTTGTCCAGCTCCATGTCCTCCACAAGCGGCTGGATGGCGGCGCAGACACCCTGTTCGACATGGCGCAAGCCGCGACGGAGAATGGAAGACGCAAAGGTCTCTTTTACCCGCTACAAACGGCACTACTGTTTCTCCTGCCAGACGTCTTTGAGGTTGCGAGCAACTTGCGGGAGGCAAAGAGCAGCAGCATGGTCAAGAAAGTGTCCTTCCTTGATAGCCTCAGGAAGGCTTTGAGGAATCGCAACGAGCAGGCGGGCTATTGTCTCGTATCCTTGCTCCGCGCTGCTAGACACTTTGACGCCGAGAGCGACTCCGCCTTGGTGAGCTATGCTCTGGATGTCCAGGACGAGGTCAGAGACGCCGTGTTCCGCCGCGTGTCACCGACCGACTCTGCGCTCTTCGAGCAAGATATGATGACTGCGGCTTTTGTGAGCCTGACCCATCTTAATCTTGACGCGAGTGTTAGTGGCTTTGTTGAGTCCTGTATTGGACCCAACGCGCCCAACAGCTTCAAACTCGCTGCTGTCCAAGGCTGCTCATATTTTGCTCAACAACCATACGCTCTTAGGTACCACGAACTGTTTGATACGGCAATTCCCTTTATGAGAACGCAGCTAGAGGTAAGTGCTGGAAAGCGACATGAACCGTATCGTTGGCAACTGACCTTTCCAGGCCGAGAACTCCAAGACATCCAGCGCATCAAATCAGAGAAGCAGCGAGGGGACGGAGATGGTGTGCAGCATCCTTCAGTTCTTGGATGCGTCTCCAGCTCGGTTGCTGGATGACTTGTCCGCGGATGGCTCAGATAGCGGCTTCTTCAAATCTTTTCTCCTTTGTGTCTTGTCTCAAGACCCATCTGTGCGGAGGCTTGCTACTGGCGTCGCGGATAGACTATTCAAGGGCCACCTCGAAGCGTATCGCAAGTTCGACACTGGGCATCATTTTGGGACAAAGGAGCTTAGAGGGGAGCTCTGGAGTCGGAGGTAGACTGCCCGATCCGTTTGTAATGCTCCGCCGCTGACGAATTCCCGAAGCTCTAAGGTCTTGCTCAACTTGTGCGAGTCAATCACTTCACAGAAGGACGACGAAGGACTGCCTGACCTCCAAGAATACCTAGAGGCGCGCCTTCTACTGCTCAAGCATATTCCGGTACGTCACACGGGGTTTCTGGTGGCCATTTCAGCGTGCGATCTGTTGCTCACACATAGCAGGAACTGGCCGAAGTTCCTGAAGACGCGTCGGATGTAGTGAGCGCCTCGTCAAAGCTCGAAACCACCCTCCTCATCTCGCTCTGCTCAGCCAGCATCACGACATGCCAGATCGTCACTTCCTGCATTGGTGTGTTTCTTCAAGAGTGCTCAATCGTAGACAAGCACGCGCAGTCGGCGAAGTCATCTGCCTCCGTCCTTCGGAACGGCGACGTCTTTCGCGAAATATCTTCCCGTGCGTTTCGATTTACCGGGCTTGTGGCGTTTCAAAAGAGAGCCCGTGGCCTATTGCGCCGCATGCAGTTCCCAACGACGGGCATCCTCAACTCTTGGGAGATTGCTTTTGATCGGTGGATTCATCTTGCAAAGGATGTGTCAACATCAACCGTCGATGCCGTGGACGACAAAGCGTTATCTGAATGGCGAAACTACTCAGGATTCCTAGCTTCTCTGGGTGGCATATGCACCGCTGATCAATCCATCATCTTAGAGGAGCCCGCTCTTGGTGGCCTGAGGTGGATTGACCGTGTGTCTTCGGAGAACTACGAAGAGCCACTCCTCACCAGATACCTGAGACTGAGCATCCAGCTCTTGGCTTGTGCCAATGTACGGGTACGCGAGGCGATGCGAGACGTGCTTGCAAGTGAGGTATCGCCCGCCCTCTATCACCCCTTGTTCAGAGCCCTCGAATCTGAGTTGGAAGTTCTCTTCACCGGCGCTCTCGCTCCCGTCGACAAAGGCCAAGACAGTGAGGTGGTGTTTGCCGAACAAGCCGCATCCTTGCTCCGAGCGCTAGTGGAACGGCTCGAAAGCCCCTCTGACTTGGGAGCCGCTTCTTCAGTCCACCTCGGTGCCCTGACGCTGAACTTTGCAAAATTCCTGGATGGCGTCACTGACACTCCCAACACTCTGAGAGTCAAGATTCGAGTCTGCCACTTGTGCGAAGTTGTGACCAAAAGGAAGGAGCACCTGAACTTGCGCGATGACGTTCGTATCCGAAATCAACTACTGGAATACATCTTTGGCTGGATAGCGCGCCCTCGCTCTCCACAACACGGACCTGGCTCCCGACAGGACGATATGGCCAGAGTACAGAAAGACCTGGATAAAGCATGTCTTAAGTCGCTGGCTGACTTGACGTTTCGATTGCCCCTGCAGCCCTCCGACAGCCACACCGATGCCGGGATGAGTGAGATGAAGTCCCAGATGTTCCACACCTACTTCAACCGGTTTCTCTCTTTGTTGAACCATGAGCCTTCTGAGCTGACCAGATCTGACACTGGCATGAGCGTAACAGTTAGAGAAGAGTCCGCCTCCAATTCTGACTTGGCTATTACGATCCTTTCAAATCTGCTTAGCGCCAACATTGACGTTGGCCTCAAGCATTCTCTCAACATTGGCTATCACGATAATGTCGAAATCCGCACAGCATTTGTCAAAGTCCTGTACAATATCCTCATTCAAGGCACCGAGTTTAGCAACCTGACGGACTCTGCGGTCAGTGAGAAGTACGAAGAGTTGCTGGAGGTATGTGCAGTTTCCTCACTTATACATCTTTCGTTTAGTCGCTAACCGAAGTAGCTCTTGACAAGCGACCTCTCGCTTGCTATTTCAATGGCCGTGGCATGCCCAAGCACTGACGTTGATGAACTCACGATCTGCCTCTTGACCGTTTTCGAGCAGCGGGGGCTCATTTTTGAACTTCTTGAGGCGTTGATAAAACAAGAGATTGAGGATACTGGTTTGTTGTGCCTATGAAACTGAAAAGACAAAGTGCAACTGCTGAAGAGTGATGTAGAAAACGAGGCAGAAATACTCCGACGGGGCTGCGTCGCAACCAAGATGCTCTCTGTCTACGCCAAGTGGAAGGGGGCTTCCTATCTTCGGGCGACTCTTCAAAAGGTTCTGGAACGTCTCATGCTAACTTCTAAGGACCTGGATCTTGAACTGGACCCCGCCAGGGTCGGAACCACGGACGAATTGCAAAAGAACGCCCTGCAGTTACGCATCGTAGCGAAAGTGTTCATCGACGACATATGCGCTTCTTCTTCAAGCATGCCGCCAGCATTTCGGAAGATTTGCTATACCGTGAGCGACTTTCTGAAGCGTTTGATGAGATGGAGTTTAATAGGTTTTAGATCTCCAACGCGGTAGTGCCCAGATTCCCGGACGCGAAGTACACCGCCGTGGGAGCGTTCGTCTTCCTTCGCTTCTTTTGCCCGGCAATCGTCGCCCCTGAAGTAGAAGGTCTGGTATCAACTGTCCCGTCCAAGGAGATGCGTCGTGGGCTTCTCTTGATCGCAAAAGTTATCCAGAATCTCGCCAACAACGTCCTCTTTGGAGCTAAAGAACCATACATGTTCCCTCTCAACGATTTCTTGACTCAAAACATCTACCACGTCACAACGTTTCTTCGAGAGATCTCGGTACCCCCGCACCAATTGGAAGTCCAGAGCCCTACGGAATCCTTTGATTTTGGGTCTTGTGTAGCACTTCATCGATTTCTCTACGACCACTGGGATCATGTGCGGCAGACCCTCATTTCACGAGAGCGGAAGGAGTTCGTGAGAGCATCAGGAGACATTACTCGAGGCCGCTCCCCGGTCTTGGAGCCACTTAGAAACCTGATTGCGAATCTGGGACCACCACCACTGGCCGTATCGTGGAACAGACCTCAAGTTTCGGCCAATACTCCGCCTTTGTATTCACGTTTCCAGAATTTCATGCTTCGAAACGCGTTTCGAAGTACGGAATCGTTCCTGACAGCACGGGCGGTGTATGACGGGGGTGAAAGCAAGGTTTGTTATTCCGCGATGGTATTGCAACTTACATGAGCTAATTGCCAGTAGGATGGCTTGTCCATAATTTGCATTATCCTTCGCCATATCGAGTCGGAGAGCATCGACTATGATACATTGCTCTACTGTTATCTCAAGGTAGGCCAGCCCTCTTCCGCTATGCTGGGGCTTTGCCCTTCTTTCCCCTAAGGCCTTGATAGAACTAAGTCTGGGCACCCGTCATGAAAAGAATTACTAGTTGCCTAGACAATATGGAATGTGCTGATGTTCTATTAGATTGCTAGTAGGCTCTGGCATCGGCCATTTGGCCTATTGGTTGATGCGACTTGTTACAATGGTCGAAACGAGCCTCAAGACGACCTGTTCAAGAAGCTGGAGCTTCTGACACCTTCTGAGCTCTCCCAAAACCTCACCCGAGTTTACGTTTACAACATGAACAGCGCATTCAAGTATGTATAATTCTGCCCATTCCTGATCTGAGTTGCCCCGGAAACCTAATAATATCCGCAGGCGATGTTTTCGACGATTGTTGCGTGTATGCACCAAGAACGAACATGGTGTGTTCAACCCGAAAAACGTAGATTATCACTTGATCGGCAGTCTACAGGATTTGCAAGCGCACTTCCACCTCAGCCAGCTCCATCTGCCAAAAGAGACGATAAGTGTAGTGACGGATACTCGCTATGTCTTTCAGCCTATTACTCGTCTATCCAAGTCAAAGGGCAAGATTGAAGTCATTATCAAGGTCGGCAGTCAATTCGTGCAAGTGACGACAACAAAGAAGCAGGAGATTTTCGCCGGGTTCCGTCTCGGCACAACCGTCAACGACATTTTCCGTTTGGGTGAAGTTGACGAAGCACCCACCTCGATTCAGACCGAGGATGATTCGGCATTCGGTCTTCGGGCGGATAACGGAAAGATCGTGATGTACTTTACGAGCCCGAAAAAATCAGACGTTCTTCAGACCATCCGGGGCGCCAAGGCAAAGCACGGGAAGGACAACAGGGCACACAAATCGGTCGAAAGGCTCATTAGGCCACAGGATGTGCCGGGAACGCTCCTGAACCTCTCGCTGGCAAACTTGTCCAGCCATGATCATATCCTCAGGTTGTCATCGTACAATTTACTCGGAGCGCTTTGCAGAGCATTCAAGTTCAGTTCTGCTTCGAGGATAGTCTGCACCAAAGGTAAGCTGTTGGCTTTGATCGGCTTTTTCTTCTCTCCTTTCATGAACGAAGTACTCATCAAATATCTTAGATGTTTCTGTTCCTTTGGATCCTACTCGTTTCGTATTGGATATCAGCAAAGAGCTGGCATTGACAGAACCCCAACTAACGTCAGATTTCTTGACTGAATTTTTTGTGGGATGGGAGAGTTTCCCTGATGAACAAAAGCCACTTAGCCTTGCGTACATGTCTCCCTGGCTCCCTGGCCTGAGAACAAACATCTTGGCTAATGAACCAGATGGCGAAAAGGGCAGGGAAAAAGTGGCCGCTCTATTCCGGAAGCTGATCGATGTCACGGTTCAAGATCATGCCCTAACTTTTGCCCTGGAACAATCTGTGTGGCCAAGAATCATTCAGGACGAGATCTTGCTTGAAATATTCCTGGACGAACTCTTGAAGACAGCGATGAGTTATGGCTCCCATGACGAACCGCTGGAGGTCATTGCATCTATTGTGGTTGGAATCGGGACAATCACATTGCGCGGCAAGATCCTTTCGAGACTCCGAAAGGCCCTCAACCGATCATCTCTGAGACCGACAAAGTACCTGCCAGACAACGCGGTCTGGGCTGAGATCTGCATCCTGCTCCGGTTCTGCTTGGCTTTGTCGTTCGACAACGGCGTGCAGTCTCAACTGTTCTTGCCAGAAATCTTCCACATCGTGACGATGCTGGCCAATACTGGCACACAGGACACCCGACTACTCGTTTACCGACTATTGGTCAACTCGGTTCACGCTGTATGCACGTCGTTCACCCTGGATGACGCGAAATCCAGCAAACTTCGAGCAAGCCTGGATTTCCTCTGTGACCCGCGAAGCGACATCTTCACGGCTCCTCCAGCCTTCCCGCGCGATGGTGCCTCCGTGTCCACTTCGCAAGAAGCAGGCCCGGCTCTTTCGGCTACTGAGAACCTTGCTTCTGCTCTGTTCGAGATTTGCTCCGTTGCTGCGCCCACAGTGGATTTGTCAAATACCTGGCGGTCGAGGTGGATGAGCCTTGTGGCAAGCACCGCCTTCCAGAACAACCCCGCCATTCAACCACGGGCTTTTGCAGTCATGGGTTGTTTGGCCCGAGAAGAGGTAGATGACGATTTGCTCTACCAAGTCCTCGTGGCTCTGCGAAACAGTGTCAATCGGTTCGGAGAGGACCACAACAGTGAAATGTTGGTTTCTATCGTGACCTCCTTGTCGAAAATGATGGCAAAACTCCCCTCAGCCTCACGGTATGGCCTGCAATTGTTTTGGCTCGCGATGTCGCTGGTCCGATTAGTCCCTGCGACTCTGTTCAACTGCACCGCCCAGTTCCTCGAAGCAGTTCTTGCAAACATCAGCACCGGCGAAGATTTCCGTGGCAGCAACATGGCTCCCCTCTTGCTGCAGGGGCGGGTTCCGCTTGATGAAGCTGCGCTGCCGTTGGAAGACGTGTATGGCATCCACTTCAACCAAGACAACTTTCATTTCGCCGTCTGCGCGTGTCTGGCGCGCGGCCTGACGGACACAATGACGCGGCAAACTGCAATGCGAGTCCTCTCATCCTTCTTGGAAATGACGTCAAATAGCGATGGCGAAGAGTCGTCGAGGGATGTCACGCAGGATTCACCATATCTCGCCCTCTTGTTGGCCCGGGCCGTGGGGCACGAGGAATTCAAGGACAGCCTTTGGTCTGCGGGCATCAATGCTGACGAAGTCGGCCCCACGGTTGAGTCGCGCGGCTTGCATGACATTGGCACCATGCCGGACAACAAGCTGCTGCTGATCACGGCAATTGAGCTCGTTGACTTTCAGTATCTGGAGGATTCTGTCCAGGCACGAAGCCTCAAGTGGCTGAACGAGCTGGCCAATGAGCGACCGTCTGTGATTGTGTATCTGTAAGTTGACGCCCTGCTGCAAATGACTGGACTGTAATGCTCACGACGAGGGACAGGTGTGGAGCTATTAGATCTTTACTGGATGATACATTACTACACGGACAGAACTCGACGACCCTGGGAGCCGCGCACACCTTGCTTCGCACCCTATCATCCAACCAGCAGTTTTCACGGGCGGCGGGCTCGATGACGGCCCTTACCGAGACCCTTGAGAAAATGGGATTCGGCGGCCTGTGGCGATCATGTTCTTTTGGATCGATGGAGGATATTAATCGCGATTATCTTGAATTAACCGAAAAGTTGATAGAGGTATGTGGCTGTGGGCGACGATCCGAGAGATTTGTGCTGACCAACCCTGCAGCTGATCATCATCTGAGGCGCTGCCGACGAATTCTTTTTTTTCTTATCTGCGCAGGGGTTGCTGTACCTGTTTGGAATGATTTACACGGAGGAAATGAAGGGTCTCGCAATTGGCGTTAGATTAGAGCAACTGGGCGGCAAAGGCTGTGACGTTTGTCGGAAAGCCTCGTCGATCTTGGATCCGTTGTTTTCCTTGAGTTTTACAAGAAGCAATGAAAATAGGTGCGACAGCATGATGATACACTATCTGGCTTGAAACGGGTTTATCGGCTGCCCAGAAATTCGATTTAATGAGGCTAATGAATGGAGAGCGTGTGGTGTGACAAAGATCCGTCGTGTTGTGTCGGGTGGCTAATTACTTTCGCTGAAACGGACGCACAACGTCACGCGGATTGGTGGCAAAGGAGCAGACGGCGACACCGCCCGTGTCCTGTTTTTCTCGATGCTGAGCCGAAATGGGAAACAGTGGTTCATCGGGTTTATCGAATCGGTAACCCCAGACCGGGGTATTTGCCCTGAGCGATCCGCGGCTGCAATCCAACCTTTTCCCGTCGGAGACGGTGAGGGCAAGCCGGGGGGACCTATGGTGCTTGTGGGCTTGTGGGCTTGACTGGTGCTTTGACTGAGGTCTTGCCTGACACTGCTGACCTTGTCTTCTGACAAGCTATTGACGAGGAGGGAAAATGACGCATCACCCGATGTATTTTACTCGTCGAACTGTCGCGGTTGTGCGGAGTCTCTCAAACTGGCCGGCGGCAATCATGATCGGGGCATCTCCCGCCGCGAGACCAACACAGACGCGGGGTTCTATCGCTCATGCTGCCATATTCCATGGATGTCGGCCGACGACACCGGAAGGCATGGGAGACTTTGAGGCTTTGGAGTGCGCGACATGTCGCTGTCAGAGCGCTGTCCCCTGTCAGAATCAGGGAGAGTGTGAAAGCCAGCGCCGAGACTGAAGGGCGCTCTGCTGCCTGGGCATTTCTCGGTGTTTCCTGGCGCCAAGTGCCACAGCCAGCGGTACGCCCTCGAAGGGTGCGAGCCGGCGGCATACAGGTGCTACAGAATGTCACTCGACCTGTCTTGGGATATCTTGGAAGCTGGCCTTGGCCGCGCCACGGCTCCACATGCCCAGGTGCCGAGCATCTTGGCTGGCTGACGAATAACACCACCCCACGCCTGGAGCACTGTAAATATAAGCATAATGAGACAACGTCCCTCTACCGCGCAGGCGCCAAGTAGCGCCAAGTAGCGCCAAGCGCCAAGCGCCAAGCACCAGACTTTTCAACCTCCAGCCAAGAACACGCGCCCCTGATGCCATTTCCTGGCAATCAACTTGGCCATCATCCGATGGGATTTATTGGATATTACGGTTCCACGGCGTCTCCACCGCCCAGAATTATTGCTACAAGCCAAGAAGTCTTGGTCACTTGGCTGCTGTTGAGCGTTGGAAGTTTACACCAAAGGACGGGCGCTGGCAAAGTTCGTCACAGGCTGGCAGCAGCTGTCCTTCTCTCGGATCCTCCCCAGCCCGCCCTCATTTTGTTCTTGGGCCTCCTGCCGATCAACTTGCGGTTGTCGTCTTCGGCGCTATTCTTATCCTCTTACTTTCTTGGTATCACGAGGCGCCATGTCTGATATATCGAAGTTGAAGCTCTACTTCATGAGACGCGGCTCGAGAGTTGCTTGAAACCGGCAAGAGTCATGGACCGAGAGCACGAAGAGGAAAATCGGGGAGATGGCGGGAATATCAGGATCCAGGAATGGGAGCCATCCTCGACAAGGTGATGGAAAACACCGCAGCTTCCTCCTTGGGCCGTCGTTGTCCCTGAGGAACTCCAGCTCGGCGTCACTGTGGTGTGCATGTTCCCAGACGAGGATTGAAAGTGTGTAACCTCTCCACGCGGACATATGTTTGCCTTCTTGGCCGACATGCATGCACACAGGGCTCGGCTCACATCAGCTCCTATTCCTGTTTCTGCCAAAGCCACGGCTTGCGCAACTGCTTGAATCATCCGTGTCGATCTTCTGTTTTGGTAATGTCTCTTCTCATCTCCCTGTCCCGGTCGCTTGTCGTAAACACGCTACCGAGCCTTGGCTTGCTCTCAACCGCGGCGCAAGGCCCCATCCCTGAGCCACCGCCTTTGAGACCTTTTTTGACGCATCCCACGGCCCTCTCGCGACTTAACATCTCATCCTGCTCGTTCTCTCCCTTTCGTCCGCCTATTACTCTGGCATTCCTTGCTACGGCTCCCAGTATACAAAACGCCCCAGTCGCCCAAGACTTTTTATCTCAGTCGACGCTACGAAATAAAGCCCACCTTGAGAAGCTTAGCATTTCAGCAACGGCCTCTTCACTCTTAGCCTACATCTTTCCATTGCTGCCAACACCTACCTACTCCTCTCTTGATTCTCCTCATTCCACTCTACTTTGATCCCCCCGACCTGAAATTGCTGGACTTGCTTAGCCTCAGGCGTGTGAAGGGAGGACACCTTCTCAGAGGATCTTTTTGTGTCTGTGACACGTCCAAGCTCCTCTTTGTCAGTCCTCTTACCACGCCTGCTTCCCTTGGTCTTTCAATCCTTTGTGGGCTGGCCCTCAGGAAAGACGACTCAGACTGACCGGAGCACCTCACCTCGCTTCTGTCAAAGGGAAAAAACATTAAAATACTTGGTTGACTTTGGGCTCCCTCGAGTGACATCTTCCTCAATTATCTATCGACCAATCTTTGTACACCAAACGCCATCATGCCCATCCTCAATCTTAGCGAGCTCAACATAGTGTTGGGAGTTCTGGGTTGGTTGGCCCCCTTCCACGCATTCCTTGACATCTCTTGCCCAGCCTTGGCGTGACATCTTGGCATGCTGACTTCTCGCAGGGGCCTTCATGGTTTTGTATGGAGTCATCTCGGTAAAGATCAAGCAGGCTTGGTACCTTGGTGAAGCTTGTAAGTCCTTGTCCTGGCCGATGCCAGCAGTCTCGAGTACCAGTCCATCACTAATATTCTCCTTAATTAGTACCTGCCATGATTATGGGCATTATCCTCGGACCGGTATCAGCGAAATTCTTAGACAGTGAAAGATGGGGTGCAGCAAAGGAGGGCCAGTCGGAAGCCATTGCCCTGGTAGGTCTCCCCCGCCGGGTCTTTGAAAGACTTGCTGGGAGGCGAACATGGCTGACTGAATCTCATTGCAGGGCCTTATGCGAGTTGTGATCGGAATACAGCTGGTTATTGCTGGCTACCAGCTGCCGGCCAAGTATAACGTGATCCGCTGGAAAGAGCTGGCCATGTGCCTGCTCCCAATCATGACGCTAATGTGGCTCTGCACTACTGGCTGCATTTTGGCCACCATTCCTAAGCTGAGCCTGCTTGCGGCTATGGCGCTGGCTTCCTGTGTGACATGCACCGACCCGGTCTTGTCGCAAGCCGTTGCCAAGGGACCCTTTGCGGATAAATTTGTGGCTCGACACCTTCGAGAAATCATCTCTTCAGAGGCTGGAGCCAACGATGGATTCGGATTCCCGTTCCTCATGCTCGCAACGTACCTCATGCGCCACGCCTTTGGAAAATATGACAGCGGTGAAGGCCCTGCTGCTGCTGGCGAGGCTGCGCACATGCTTTTCGCTCGCGCCGGTGACGTCGGCCGCTTGGGAGGCGGTGTAGGCGAGGCCTTCAAGAACTGGCTCTTGGAAACATGGCTCTACTACGTCGTCATGGGTATCGCCTATGGCGCAGTGGTGGGATATTCTTCATGCAGGGCTGTGAAGTATGCACTCAGGAGGTAAGGATGAGAGCGACCCTGGACTACGCCGAGAGACCTGCAGCTGACCATGCATTTACAGGGGATGGATCGACGAGGAGTCTTACTTGCTTTTCCCGACTGCCCTGGGCCTATTTCTGATCGGAACATGTGGCGCCATTGGAACCAACGACCTCCTGGCGTGTACTGTCGCCGGAAACACCTTGAACTGGGATGGCGAGTTCCTGTCAGAGACCAACCGCCGACATGACGAAGTGAACTCTTGCGTCGACGTCCTTCTCAACTTCGGAGGCTTCATGTACATCGGAACTGTCATCCCCTGGGACCAGTTTAACGACCCTGATGGTACTGGAGTGACATATCCTCGACTTATCGCTCTCGGCATCATGGTCCTCCTCTTCCGACGCATCCCTTCGATCCTTCTGCTGTACAAGTTAATGCCAGCGGTCGTCAGGGACTATAAGGAGGCACTTTTCATGGGATACTTTGGCCCCATCGGTGTCGGAGCAGTCTTCTACCTCGAGCATATCCGCCATCTGTTCCCGCACGCTGGTGAAGGTGATGAAGAAGAAACTAATCTCATCAACGCCTTGGGTCCTGTTATCTACTGGCTGGTGTTCTTCTCGATCGTTGTTCACGGCCTCTCCATCCCTGCTCTCAATCTCATCTACAAGCAAATGGGCGTGAAGCCGATCCAGGAAGACGCTGTGGAAATTCGGCGCAAGTCGCTCATGGTCGCTACGCCAGTCAATGCCGTTACTGGCGATGAGAGAACTTTCATCGCCTATAACCGCTTCAGCCGCCCAGCGTTTGAGCTTCCGGTACTCCCCGGAGTTCGGGACACCCCAGCACCCGTCAACGCTGGGGATGAATACCCTGACTGCTCCGACGACGAGCTGGAAAAGGAAAAGAAGAAGAAGGGACACCGACGCACAATTCGATACATGGTATGAGATCACGACATGATGAATTTCTTTCGGGAGCTGGCTGTTTTACGGAATATTGGGTCTCTGGCTTTGGGTTCCTGCGCACACTTTGGTTTTCATTTTGGGAGCAACGCGTTCTAGTGATGTCTAGTTTACAGCCTGGCTTAGACATAGATGCTTGATCAAGTAGCGTAAACATTCATTCTCGATTGTGTTGACTGCTAGCGTGGCTCCGTGCCTCGGGTTGTAGCGTGAATCAATAATGCACGATCAGACCTGAGCGCTTCGTCATGCTTGCTGAACTGGAGTGCGGGCGGACAACGGAGAGACTGGATAGAGGTGAAACATTGGATGGACAGTGAAAGAATTCCATTGGCGCATGCTGAAAATTACACCCGTAGGTAGTATTGGAGTCTTCATCCAGACTGTTGCTATAGCCTCTGTGATGCTGAGTCTTCCTCCTTATCATACGCGTAACTGTGATGAAAGGTCGGGCCAGGGTAATGTTTAGTAGCATGGACCAGCCACCAGCCAGTTGTGATACAAAGAACGCCGCAAAGAATGACAGCATTGTAGTTCATAGTAGAAGCATCAAATGGTTTAGCGACAGCTGTTGATTGGTGAGCATTTGTCGAGTTGAAGGGGTGCCGTTGACCGGGAAGGATACTTACGAAAGCAAAAGAAGACGCCGAAGAGGGCAATAAACAAAACAGCAACGCTATTAACGACAAAGCCCATTCGCTTGAGGTGGAATGGCCCCGGTGGGAACCTGGTGCGGCCAGTCATCAGGTTGGCAGCGAAGGGGATGGCGTAAGAAGCGGAGCTGATGATGATGAAAGATCCGGTCAGATTGTTAAAGCCGACCGAACTGCCCAGCGGGATGGCACCAAGACCGGAAGCAATTACTGCCACAAACAAGGTTGCTTCGACAGGAGCACTAAGACTGTCGTTGACTCTGGCAAAACGCCGCGAGAAAGGCACAGCGTTGTCTCGAGCCAAAGTCCAGTAGGTCCGGGAGTTGGTCAAGACAGTGCCGATGCAGCAGCACATTGACGAAAGGAGGATGATGAATAGGAGGGCAAACGTAGCACTCGGGCTGCCGGTGGCCTGGCGATAGATCCCAGCGAGCGGGAACGTGTTGATGCCACTCTGTAGGACGGAGAGGTCTGATATAGCATATCCGAGAACGACCGCGAACGCAAAACCGTACACGCCACCAATGGCAATCTGGAAGAATATCGCCCTTGGCAGGTCCCTTTTGGGGTTGGTGATCTCTTCGGCCATATGCGTGATAGAATCAGGGGTCCCGATCGTGAAGGCGCCGTTCAAAATTCCAATCATGAACGCAACGCCGTCATCCCAACCAGTCAAGTTGTTCTCGCTGAAGGAGTTCCAAACAAACCTATTTGAGGCGTGCCGGGATGGCATGGCTGCCACAACAATAATGGTGACCAGGCCGCCGATGAGAACCAAAACGAGGCCGAGTTTTTGGGTATAGGGAACCAGGCGGTTTGCGAAGATGATGGTCATAGTGCTGAGCCAAAGTACGAGTAGATACGCGACATAGACGTGCCATGCTGCTGGGGAGTAGCTGGAAGCAAGGGTCGCATATAGCTGAACGGCAGTGTTGGCTGTGATTTGCACCAGCGATGACAATCCAAACATCCACCCGTAGAAGTTGATCCATCCGGCAAAGAAGCCAGTCATTCTACCCCATCTGGGCCCGGCCGCCAGAGTAGCCCAGTGGTAGACACCGCCCGAGGTTGGGAAGGAGGAAGCAAGCTTTTGATTTATTAGAAATATCATACAGGAGCAAGGTCGAGGCCAACATACCTCAGCTAGACTCAGACCGATAAACGAATAGTAAATGACTGCGACTATGAGTCCATAAATAACACCGGGAGGACCGCCATTCACTAAGTTGAACATGTTAGCCTTTGTTACCCTGAGATCAACGTTGTCAAAAAGCATTACATATTGACACAGAGATCGAAGACCCCAACACTACCCAGGCGTTGTTGACTGTGACAGCAATGCCGGTAAGCCCAAGAAGCCCGTACTGTCGGGTTAGTTGATCGCTATGGCCTGACTCGTTGATTTGAACGGAGTGTCCGGTGAGAGTGAATGCATCTTCTTCGTTGGCGCCTCCTTTTTCAAGAACACCATCTGGGGTTTTTTCAACTTCTCCATGTGCAGCCATAATGTTGCGTCTGAGGAACTTGAAATAGCAGGCAGCCCTTTTCTGAATAGGTATCCAGAAATGATGGACCGTCACGAAGGTTTGGAAAAGAAACGACGGAGCTTAATAAGTCTTATTCTTGCAGATTTGTTCTTGCTGCAACGAAGAAAGAAGTGAAGAGTGATGGTGTTGTTGAATATTAACAAAAGCGTATCTGATTTTCCCTGGTGAAGCGAAACAGGACTTGCAACTATTTATGGTTGGAATGCGACTACAGGGGACAATTGGGCAAAGAAGTCGGATGATAACGACAACCCACGGAAATCTCGGTTTCTCTGTCTGTTGACAGCGCCCTGGCCAGCTGCGGGTTGACCTATGCTCGTCTGCGAGGTGGCGGGATCAAGGGCTTGATGGCCACACCTGCAAGCCCCCTTATCAGGACGATCAGATTGGGCGGGCTAGTCAACATCGTGCGGAGGTTTGAGGTTGGCCCTTGCATGCCTTATCTCTCGCAGAGTATCATCAGCACCCCTGGCTTATCTGAGCGTGGGAGCTAGCACACTGATGATAAAGGCCTGACCGGAACTAAGCCAGTGCCGTATTAGATGCATCATACATGCTGGCATAAGTGGCGTAGAGAGTAGCGGCATCTTTGAAAAAGCTTCCCACGGAGTAGCACTGGGCACTGGCCAAGATAACGATGAAAGGCAGCTTATCTTACATTGTCGCGAGAAGGTTTCGGATGACGGCCAAGATAGTACAGCATCCCGATCTAAGGTTCAGAAAGTATAGAGTGCTACGGTTGGTCCTATCCAGCATCCTCGGCGGAATCACTTCCGAGGCCACCATCATCCAGCCTGTCTGATGCCTTCTGAACTTCGTGATGCCAATCGCTCACACCAACGATAATCCACTCTAGAATACCAACAAGAAAGAGCGCCACGCACTGTCCCATCCACAAACCTGGCAAGCCCCATCCGTGGAAGGCAAGATAGATGCCGCCAGGCAGAGCGCCCCCATAGTAGCTAATACAATTTACGAGAGCTCCTACCCATTGCCGCCCCATGCCTCTCAACGCTCCGCCGCAGCTGCCATTCAAGCCGTCGGCAATCTGAAACAAGGCTACATAGGGCATGATTTGTGCCACCAGGGAAATGACCCTGTCGTCGTCATTGAACAGTCCACCTATGAAGTTCCTTGCTGACAGCAGGACGGCGAGGATCAGAGTGCCGAACACGATGGACAGTAGAGCGGCAGAATGTGCTGAACGCCTCGCTTGCAAAGGCTCACCAGCTCCCAGCAAGTTTCCCAGTCTTGCGGACGCTGCGACGCCAAGCCCAAATGGAATCGTGTTGATGATTTGATCCGCGGTCATAACAACAGACTGAGCAGCAAGGGGGATGGTTCCAAGACGACCCGCGGCGAGAGCTACAATTTCGAAAGCCCACCACTCCGTCCCAACGTGAATGACACCGAGGAAGGCAAGCCTAGCGAACGGCCAGAGATGTGTCAACGCTCGACCAGGGTCGAAACCATCCCAGCACTCTTTCCCTTTGATGCAGGCCGCGTACGCGACCAAGATCAGAAAGGAGAGCCAGTAGGAGATGCCTGTTGCCACAGGGGCACCGTATAGGCCAAGGCCCAGAGGATAAACGAAGAGGTAGTTGAGAAAGGCATTGAGTGGAGAGGTGATGAGGAGAGCATAAGTGCCAGGTCGATAGATCCCTTGTGCCTGCAAGAATTTCTTCATGCATTCGAACCAGATGTACCCCAAACCGCCTGGGACCAGAAGCCGCAGAAACTTTGGACTTTGAGCACAGATAAACTCCTCCTGACCAAGTGCCCGAAAGATGTACTCGGAGTAACACCAGATGACGGCAACTACGGCGTAGAAGGCCGTCAGGACAACAAGACCCCTCTGGAGGAGGATCCCCAGGCTGCCTTTATCTTTTGATCGTGTGAAGCTGCTCGAAGCCAGTGTATCGAGGGCGGTGGTTCCACCAAGAGCGATGAGCCATGCCGTTGCCATTGCAAACATGTAGGAGAAGGCAGCAGTTGCTAACGCTTCAGGTGACAGACTTCCAACCACCAGGATCGAAATTGTCTGCAAACTGTTTTGCAGCATATAGGCCAAGATGACCGGGACGGAGGCTTTGACGAGGAACAGAGCCTCCGCTAGCCATTCGGACCGGTCGAGAAGCGGCGTTGGGGGTTGTACGGAGGTAGGAAGCAGCGGTGACGTCTCATCTGGGGACTGCTCCCGTCTATGCCGGGGTAGATATGAAAAAGTGAACTTTTGAGTCGTCATTTCGAAATGTTAATGGAAAGGTATAGATGTGTCCGTTCGTCGTTGAAAAAGCGGCTGGTTGCAGGAGGGCGTTGTCAACCTGGACTCGTGCAAGACCTGAGCAGGAGAGATCAGGTAGACGGCAGATGGCGATTCGGACATGTTTCTTTTCCGAGAAGCCTGGTTAAGACTAGATAATAATCGAGAGTGATTTTCCATGCTGAACGTCCTGAATTGTTGACCCCCAAAAATTGACAATAGAGAAGAGATAGTTACTTTGTGGACTCGATCAACCCGCTGCGTGTATCTGCATACTCAGTGCGGGCGTTTGGGGTCTGGAAGTCTGATAACGAAACTCGGCAGCTACCGTGCTACTTTCACTGCTATTACACACGAAACATTGTAATACGGTCGTAATTTTCTTATCTCAAGTACACAAAGCCTGCCGATTTCCCGTGAGGTTGCCGTGAATATACATGTGCTCTGTAGGTCGAGATCGTGCATCGTTGGATCCCCCTTATCTTACCAATCCTTATCAACCGGTTTAGGCAAGTTAGCCACGATACTGCAGCAGGTGGGCCGCAACGTGCAGCATGGGGAAGTCTAACCCCATTTGGGCATTTACCCGCACTAACCCGGGTTTGGTTAATTACGCGCCTGGCAACGCCCGCGGCATCAAGGTGAGCTGACTTGCAACTGTGATCCGAATATCTACAACGCAGCGATGGTTATGATACCAGAACTGCGAAAAGCCGAAAGAGTCTATTACTAAGTAGAATTACGTAGATACTTTAGAGGAACTCCTCGCTCTGAAAGATATTAGCATAAATAACGGCATCACCGTCGTTGTGTTGGAAGATGCCACCGACACCTCTCTGTTGTGCCAATTGAACTCGAAACAGCCCAACCAAAGATCACAAGCTTCCTCACCATGTTGTATACCACTCTTCTGGCCTTGAGCTGGACAGCCCTGGCAACAGCCCATGCAGGGCATGAACAGGAGCCAATCTCAGGGCCTCATCAGTCCTTGTGGTACAGCACGTTGCCTGGGGATGGCGGCACTCAAGTCAGTACCTCGAATGCCTTGCCCTTCCTCGACTGATCCTTACACTCTATAGGCTGACTCTGTCTTTTCCGGAATTTCCACGTTTGGGCGCCTGCCATATCAGCCATGCTTGAGCCACAGCTCAATCAAATACGATATCGCATTCATCGGTCAGTGATATGGAATATTCTCACCGGGTTTCGTCAGAACTGACGGATGTAAAGGTGCCCCATTTGATACTGGAACCTCTTATCGTCCAGGCGCTCGATTTGGACCCTCTGGAATCCGACAAGGGTCGCGTCGTCTCAACCTCTAGTAGGGAATGGTCTCTTGACGGAGGATGATGGGAAGCTGACAAGAAACAATTAGTGGAGGGTACAATGTTCCCCTCGCCACAAATCCTTTCAACAGCTGGGCAACAGTCCTTGATTGTGGTGATATTCCGGTTACTTCGTAAGGTTTTTGAATTAGGCGGCGAAGAACCAAAGATACTAAAAAGGTATACAGATACGACAACACTTTTGCTCTTCAGCAAATTGAAGAGGGACATTATAGCATCCTGTCTCGCCCTCCTGTTACTGATGCCGACAGGGCAGGGCCGGCAAAGAAAGGACGAACCTTGCCTCGAGTCATCACCCTCGGCGGAGACCACACGATTACTCTTCCCCTGCTTCGATCCATCAACCGTGCCTACGGTCCCGTGTCGGTAATTCATTTCGACAGTCACCTGGACACATGTACGATTGATATGTTTTAGAACCGAGGCCTGTTCTAACTCTACATCACAGGGAAACCCAAGGTATTTGGCGGCTCTCCCTCAGATGTCGCTAGTATCAACCACGGCACCTACTTCTATCATGCTGCGATGGAAGGCTTGCTGGCCAACGACACCAACATTCATGCGGGCATCAGGACCACGCTCAGCGGGCCTAGCGACTATGACAACGACGGCTACTGTGGCTTCGAAATTGTTGAAGCCCGGGAGATTGACACCATTGGCACAGACGGAATCATCGAGAGGATTCTCAAGCGTGTCGGAACCAAGCGACCAGTGTATCTTTCCATTGATATCGACACTCTGGATCCCGCGTTCGCGCCGGCGACAGGTACTCCTGAAACTGGAGGATGGTCGACCAGGGAATTGAGAACGATTCTTCGAGGACTGGAAAGTCTTAATCTGATCGCCGCGGATATCGTCGAGGTTGCGGTAAGTGCTATGCTCTCACAGATTCCATGAGTCTCGTGGTAGGCTAACGATGGCACATCCAGCCCGCATATGACACCAACGCAGAACACACCACAATGGCCGCAGCAGATGTACTCTACGAGGTAATGAGCATCATGGTGAAGAAGGGCCCACTCAGCAGAATGCTTGATGTTGCAGAGGATGGTGAGCTCTAGGGCGGGCATGCCCACCCGACGATGTGCATTTTGAACATCATCTTTAGATGCCGGTCCTTGTGCTTGAGAAGGAAATCATCTAAACAATACATGTAGAAGGTGGCAATTTTGAAATAGCTACTTAGTTACAAGTGAGTGAATACCATGTCCCACGCTCCGACCAAGGCAGTCGCATGTACGGGGACGGAAGCTTTGTAGCTCTGTCTATATATGAAAGAAAATTACCTTGATGGTATGTTCGGTCATTTCGTGGTCACCTTGCCTTGTTTGAAAACCTCCGAGATTCCCTTTCTGGTTTCTTTGCTCCTCCACCTGTAGTCTCGTGTTATTGAAAAAGACTATGCGAGTGCGACTCGGATGTGGCAGCTTATGACTACTGGGATGGGCACTTTGCGAACGCATTTAGTTGTGCAACAACTTCTATGATCCATCGCACCACTAGTGAAGCTCAAAAGAGAATGATGTTATACTGCAATTTTTCTGGTGTCGCGGGAACAGGTTAACTTCGGGAGAAGACAGTCTCGAGTCGAGAATTTCACTTACCAAGCAACCGAGTCGCACACAATTCACCGTGGAAGTCTTCCAAATCCGCCCTGAGTTTCCATATATCCTTCAGGGCTTGCCGAATGATTTGAACGTGCAGCGAGCCGAGGCACACCTCGAACTTGTGGATTTTGTCAAGGATGAAAGACTTTTGATCCTCTCTGAAGGCTTCACAGCCAACCGTAAAAAGAGGCATTGCCATTGCAACCCATGTGTTGCAAGGCTGGCCCTGCGTCATGTTGTTTATCATAGAACTGATGGCTTCCACAGCAGATTGTATAGGCGGTGAGCCGGAAGGCATGTCGTATAGCTGCCGGTACATTTGGATCAGGGTGGCCTGTTGAAAGGTTTTGTGGCACAGCGTGAAGTCGCGGCCAGATTGTGGCGATAGGCCTGAGGATATTGACACATCCAGGGGAGCTTCAGCGTCTCGACTGATCATGGCTCTCAGCTTTCCGAGAAGAATATCGGCTTGGAGACGTGAGCTTGACGCAGGTCCATTATCGATGTTAGGCACCTTGTTGATTTGTTGTATTAGGTCGAGAAGTTCTTCGCTGTAGCCGAGGAACCCATCAATCTTTGCATCGACGCCGAGGGCTTGGTGGGAGTGGGGTCCGGTAGAGCCGCTCAAGATAATTGAGGGGTCGGCCAATCTAAGAGTCGGTAGATAAGGCAGCGTTTGAAGAGAGCGATACAGGAGAAGGAGATGTCTCATGGCGGACTGCACAGAAGCCGAGGTACTAGCAAGCGGCTGATGCGGTTCGTGATCGTCGAGGAGGGCTTTGATACCTTGTAAATGAATGCGCCAAGAGGACCGTCCTTGTTGCCCTGCAAATACGTCTGCCAAACACCATATTAGACAAGTTGCCATCAAAATCTCGTCTCTCTGCCCTTGCGCAAGGGCTGTCCGAAGAAGAGAGAAGCCTGAGGTTTGCAAGTGTTCTATGACCCGAGAAATATCAACACCTTCAACCTCGGAAAATCCTCTTGATACAAAGCCGGTAGCCGACAGAGCTAGGCCCGCAGAGAGGAGATGAGGGGAATGGAGCATTGCGGGTATTAGACCTCTGCAGAGGTCGTCGTGGATGACGGGATGGCACGACAAGGAGGCCAATATCCCTCTTGCAAAGTACTCAAGCAGTCTCCTGTATCTTCTTGGAAGCGCCACGCCATTAGGAAGCGAATTTGGAATTGCGATCGATGGACTGTCAAGCCGTTGCTGAAGGTTCGTTGTATTGCGAGTAGAGTCGCTACCGCTGCTACCTGGTTGAAACGTGTCAGTATATTCGTGGAGCTACGCGAGGGATTTAAGGTCGTTCACATCTTGGGGGAATGGAGTCTGGTTGACGGCAGATGCTGCTACCAGGCGATGGCCTGGGGAACTTTGGCGCGCCCCAGACCAGTTTCAGGGTATAGCTGCATGTCCGGCTAAAGACAACGCATTGCCCGCAGCTGGGCTTCTTCTCATCACATTTCCGCCTCCGCTTTCTGCACTCCTCACATCCTTGCCGAGACCTGCTTCCAGGCATGTGCCAAGAGAACGCCGAACTGACCTATGTGGTAGAGTGGGCGGGGAATATTATTAAATGCAGAGGTTGGGATATTAAGATATTGTGTAAGGGAGTAACTATGTTTTAAGGCTATGATGTGGTTA
>JAVIXY010000040.1:0-267991 GCA_033030565.1 Fusarium nematophilum | reverse complement strand
TGATATAGCATTCCCACATAAAATCGAGGCTCTCATGACTCCCGTGACCGTCAATAATGAGGAGACGGGTCTATGGCTCTGCTGGCTTCGTTAGGGGAATAAAGATCTTCTTTAGCTATTCTAGACTAATATTTTTAGAGGTCTAGCCATTCTTAGAGGAAGTAAAGCTCTAATTATTAAAATCATTAAGTTCTTCTAGAAACTATTAGTATTATATACTTATTCCCTTGAAAATAATAAGTGGCGGCAAGGCGATACCGAGGGCATTCATAGCTTCGAGGATTAACNNNGGATTAACGACTACCTACGCCCCCTAGGGACTTTAAAAGGGGCAAAATTATTATCTAACGATCCAAGAATAAGGCCATTATCACCTCTTCCTTCTATGATGCCTGTCTCATCTATATTATATCGGTATTGGGGGGGGATCCTCTTGACAATCGGTAGGGCAAGTCGGTTAAAGCATTCCTGGATTTTCTTAGTCAAGGCGCTATTGAGACGGTTAAAATCGATACTCTTGCCTCTCACGGTCTTTACATCCGGATTTCTTCGTAAAAAGGCATTAACCCAGTTCTTTCCGATCAGTCGCGTATCGCCCTGATGCTTGACGATGCGCTGAGCGAATTCTTTGAGCTGGTTATACGTCGGGGGGAGCCCTAGGGCTAGCTGGGCGAGAACCTAGCCGGCGAGGTGCTTCTCCTGAGTCAGCGAGAGGCGTTGTGTATGCCAATGTGCCTTGTTCTTGGCCTCGAGGCCCTTGAGACGACCTTGGAGGGTTAAACGTGGCACATCCCAATCGATGGCGGCTCTCTTGACGTTTCCTGTCGTAATCGCTTGGTCTAGGGCCCGTTTAAATTAATATTCTATATATTTCGGCATCGCTGATTCGGAATCTGCCGTCGGTTTTTAATTTGGAGCGTTGGATCACGAGAAATCGCGGAGTGTTGGAAATGGTGGGTGGTGGTGTTCACGGGAAAAGTCTGATGTGGAGGTGTGCCGAGATGTGGGGGGTGCCGAGATGTGGGGGGTGCCGAGATGTGGGGGGTGCCGAGATGTGGGGGGTGCCGAGATGTGGGGGGTGCCGAGATGTGGGGGGTGCCGAGATGTGGGTGCCCGACGTTAATTCAACGCCACCGGTCGGACGCACTCACCAGTCCGAGGGCCGAGTCGCCGTCGTCAATTGTCTCTTCGGCGGCCTGCGGACAGTTCGAGCCCTGTTAGTTGGTCTATCAGGCGCCAAAGCCTCGGCAGATTCTCACATTATCGTCGGCCACGAGCGGGGCCGTGTCGGGATTCTGTTGTTCTTCGGTCATCATCACGGTCGACTCGTCGATCTCAGCCTGAGCGGTCTGGCATCGGCACTAATTTAGTCTGCCGGGCGGGGGATGCTCCATTTAAATAGGATATGGGTGGCGCCAGGGCCCGTGACGCCTTTTGACAGGCCGCGGTCGGAAGCCCTGCCCGCCACCGCGGCCTCTGAATAACGGTAATCCCGCCGCCGTTGTGGGCGGCCCTGGGACAAAGGGATTCTGGCATCAGGACGGAGAGCTGAGCAGTTGTCTCGGGAGAACAACCGATGACCGGGATTTAGCCGCGTTAAATTTTTTTTTTTTTTTTACCAACCAACGCTTTCCTCTCTAACAACATCCGGTTCTGCAACATCACATCAGATTGCCGAATAACTGGTAACATCATCGCTACAGGCGCTGTATCTAGTATCCTCCGTCTTATGCCTTCCTTGCCACCACCACGACAAAGTTGGGATCCTTGACATAATCATCCCAGAACCCAGAGTTACTTTTGACGAGGTCGGTCTCCTCCGGTGGGACGACCCGAGAGTCAACCAGCCCACCAAGTTCGTGGGCAATGTCGTCAGAAAGCGAATAAGTCGACTCCATCGATGTGGCCTCGAACGAAAAGGGCGGCTGGGTCAGGCACCCAACTTTATACTTCAGGCCATGGGGAATCTCCTCAACCTCGGTGAACGTGACGCCGTACTTCCCGTAGCTCATGTACTCGGCACGCACGCTCTTCGCCCTCACTCCGATAAACCTGCCGCCAGGCTTCAGACCCGCAAACACATTTTCCCACATACTCCTCAGGTCCGACGTGGACGTCGCGTGATCGAACACCCAGTTTGCCATAACGACATCGTATTCCCCCAGCTGCAAAACTTCATCCTTGACTTGGTCGGCCAGCGGCCGCGTCAGGTCGGCCTCAAACCAGCGGATGCGGTCTTGTCTGCCCAGCTGTGCTTCGACTTCCTTTCCGGCACGCATCATCTCTGGTGAAATGTCGACAACGTCGACGACCGCGGCACCGGCATCTACAGCGCGTCGGGCGTGCAGGCCGCTGCCGCCGCCGAGGTCGAGGACCTTGAGGCCACTGCAGTCACCCAGGGCGATACGGACGAGCTGGGCTTCAAGCTTCGAGCATGGGAGCTCCTCAACCGATGCATACTTCGGAGCAAAGTCATCGTACTGTGTTTTCTCAGCGGTGATCATTGTGAGAGAGTAAGCGGGCAACCAGCAAAATTGAGCTTGTAACGGTTTGCCGATGGGGGAGGATGGATCGGTATCACCCGCTTTTTAAGCAAGGGAAACCCCGCTCGACGTGGAGGTCTACTATTCGCTGACTAAGTCGCTAGTCTGAATCTTAGCATGTGTTGAGATTGCTTCCTACCCTAGGCGTTATTCGGCACAGGTTCAGCCACATGCCTGAACAAACCATCACAAGCCGCTATCGAGGATTCGCCATGCTTATTAGGGTATGGTTCGGTGATTAGCGGCGAAAACTAGTCACTCAGGAACTGCTTCCGGTGTGGCTGTGTTCCTGGCGCTGGATGTTGTCGCGCCTCATCCCGTGAGGTAGTCTCGCTTTCAGAACTTCAGCCGTAACATCGACCAGAGGTTGTTGATAGATATCCGTGGAAAATTTCGGTGACCATCGAAGATGCGAGGCCACAAGGGCATGTGGCTTGTGCGCCTTATCGAAGCTCATTCCAATCGTAATCAATAACGACATTCGACACTGGGCGCAGTTAAAAAAGCCTCAGCCACTTGAAATACCATCCAACTCGGAGACGAAACTCAAGCACGCTAACATCCATTCCCGTTTCTAGAACTGAGCTCCTGCCGCTCTAAGCTGAGTTGGTGCTGCGGTCGGGCTGAGGGGCCCAGAGTTTAGGTTGCAGCCATACTAGGCCAGCATCCTGGCAATGGCATGAGGTCGGTACAAGTTCGTAAAAAAACTCATTAATTCGCTCAGGTTTTCTGATATATTTCAATGCACGTGCAGCAGCATTCATATCCTATATATACAACCTCTTGCGAGAAAGCTTCCGCCAAGCTACTCCATCACCGTTCTTGTCCCTGTCACCTTGTCCCTCGACCACAACTGGGACATCTCTCAGAGCAATGCGCCCTATCTCATAGCTGGGTTGAACATCTGCAAGCTGTACTCGCAGGTGCCTCAATGCTCTGGCCCGCTCAGGTCCGTCCAGTGTCGTTCCACCTGAAGGGACGTCGACGTAGCGATTGTCACGGGTCATGGAAGACACAAAGCCGAGAACGTCGGGACCTCGGATCAGGAGCTCCAACACGATTCCACCGAGTGCAAAAGCTTCCATCAGGACTGACGTGATGAACAGGATGGAAACCCACGGTTTGCTGACGAGGTAAACGCGGCGCTCGATGGTTTCTGTTCCTTGGGTCGAGTTAAGGTACGCAGAAGTTGAATCCTCTGCATATCCTTTGGATGCTGGGCCAAATGAAACGTTCGTATGACCATAAGGCGAAATCAGAGCCTGATTGTACGTATTGAACGCTGTAGTAAGACGGTTCGAAAAGACGTCGACGTCGACAGCGGACCAGTTTTGATCGACTATGTCTTGTTCCACGAATGGATAGTCGGAGCCTGAGAGGTAATTATCGGTTGACGACATATCGTAAAGTGTAGTTCCCTTTGATCTTTGCGCCACTGGCCATGATACTCTCAGTGTACGAAGTCTGGGGTTGGCAAGTGGGAAGTTGTTCGCCATATACCGCTTGTTGACACGCTTCTGGCGAACTGCCTGGCAGGTTGTTGATGACGCGGATGATTGGCATCGAATATCAGAATGGAGTATGACAAGTTGCATCGAACAATTGAACAACGTATATCCATCTTGCCCGTGATTGCTATCGCCCACGGATAAGTATAGTAAGTTGCCGGTATGGGACTTGCCTAGAGCGCCTGATGCGCTCTCTGTATTCCACGGAGTAAGCTCAACGGCAAACGTGCCTTTGAGCTCAGCATCCGCATCACTATCCCAATCCGGGTCATCGGGCTCGGGACGAAATCCTTCGCTGAGGTTGAATCGAGTGCGAAACTGATCATCATCATGAAAAGGAGTGTTTTTCAAGCGCTTGGGTGCATCTTTGAGACGCAGCCCTGCAAAATCCCGATTGCAGTGGAAATCGTAGTAAGATGTTTCAATCGTGAAGTCGAAGTATGTAGTGCCCTCGCCTGATGGAACGAAGCCCTGCATCTTAATACCCAAGAGGGAAGCATACCCATCTTCTTCTGGTTGAACGTCGTGTAGCTTTTCATCGGGTATTTCGGTCGGAATTCTGGGGATCTTGGGCAATGCCCACAAGTCTCTAGGAGAGCTCTTTTCCTCCGGAGAAGAAAGAAGGCAGCCCAAGTAAAGATAGCCGACGAGTGAATCCGCCGGTTGCTCCTCCTCTGAGTTCCAGGCAGGATCAGGCTCGTCCATAGGTGTTCCAGAATGGTCTGCGGTTTGATAGCTTGGATGCTTGTAATGGATAGTTTTCGAGTTGACAGTGACGTTTGTTCCAATGCTCAACAATCTTGCAGCACTCTGACCTCCAAGAGGGGACAATACCCAGGTGCAAAGGATTAGCAAGCCAATAAGTACTTGGGTTCGGACAAGAAAGAGTCGTTCGAGGGTGCTCGCGAGACTTTGGCTCCCCCAGACTTGCTCCAGGGCTCCAAGCTCGACACCTTTCCTTCCTTCCAGTCTCCAGCGGCCGAAGTTTCTGTAGAATCGACCTGCTATCGCAGCAAACAGAATTGGGTAGATTGTTGGGCCAAGGATGCAGATTTGGAGTAATGTCTCCCCATGGTTTGAGATGGGATGATTATTGATACGAATCGCAAGGATGGCGAGAGCTGTTCATGATCAGCACCTTCGCTTTCAAGCTATTGACAATGCACCTAAGGAATTTTACCTATGAAGCAGGTCGGACCAATGATCAGGAGGGCATTCCAAAACCAAATTGAAGCGATAGCAATTGCATCATGCGGTAGTGTCTGTGGGCCACCGGGCCACGAACCTGGCGGCGTTGTCTCGTTCACTGGCCCATCGTACTGCTCAGAAGATTCAGCACCAACCTCTAGGGTCATTCGTGACCCCAGTGAGGAAGACGTCTCGCTCATGTGGCTCAATAGATTGAGATAGAGAAGCTTGGTGCTTGGAGGTCGCTGTCAACGTAATCTGATAATTGCTGCCAAGCTGACACGGGCCAGGAGGAGAGAGAGTTTGATTTAAGGAATGCCTAGATGAGGCAAATTTTAAAGACTTCGGGCTAATTTAAATGCGACGCAATAACAGGGCCGTCACCTTTTAGCTCCAATCTACTGAGTAAAGCCAGTATCTTTTTTTGCGTGATTTCTCAGCTCAAACTGTTGCCTTTGAAACTCGACCTGCATTGGGTCAGCAGCCGGTAGGATCCCAGATTTACACTGTGAGGCGCGGTATATATCAACTCCGCGCTAACAACATCTACCTGCAGGGGTTACCCGCCAGCCTGACAAGTCACAATGAGGCATAACCGCCGACATGGTGGGGCTTGTCAGCGACATTGACGAGAAAGCTGGGGGCCGGATTCAATGTGAGAGCTTATCGTGAGTTGAGTGGCTGGGGAACCGGGCGAGAGGTGGACAACGAGGAAGAACTACGACAGTTTAGGCAAAGAAGAGGGCGGAGGGAGGAATGTCAACACCAGTAGTATCCACGGCGACCTCTTGGTGGCTGATTTAGCCGCTTAGCGCCACAACGCCGCCAAATCACGTCCAATACTCACCCACCAGGCCCGAGATCCAGGCCCGAGATACAGGCCCTTTCCCTTGAAAAACGTCTTGACCAAGTTGGAGGGGGATAGAATTGAGGTTCCTCAGGCACTCATTAATGAAGCAGCCAAAGAGGGATCGACGACTCTGGAATTGGTCCTGACCAAGATAGAGGGGGACGAAATCGAAGCTACTGAGGCAGTCGTCAATGCAGCAGCCAAGGCAGGGCCCACCACTCTAAGAATCGTCTTTCAACAAGCCAAACTCCCTATCCTTGCCTCGGAAACGATTACCAATGCGGCAGTTAGGGCCGGGTCAGATGCTCTGCAGGTTCTACGAGTCAAACTTGGGGGCCCAATCGAGTTGAACGCGGAAATCACTGCGGCGGCAAGCCAACGAGGAGGCCAGACGCTGCAATGTCTTTTACGCCACAGCGGAATTTCATTCCCCATGATCGAGGGAGTCAGCGGTGCGGTAGTCGGTGGTGTGAGCTGGTTGCAAGCACTCCTCAGGAGCCCATACAATATACAAATCACTGACGAATTGTTTCGTGCAGCCTTCCAAGGCGATTGACCTGCGCATATGCTGATTCTGCGCAGACGAGAACAAGAGGCAGAGACGTTCGGGGATGTACCAGTTTCGGATGACGATCAGCCTCGGATGCACCTCCTTGCTACTGGAACGCAGAATCAGATATGGCTTATATTATTACGCAGAGCTACTAGGCTGGCGTTGCTTCACATGCCAGCAAGGCAGGCGGACATCATCAAAAGGATAACGCTCGGCATGACGAGCTTTCCCGACACAGCTGTCCAACTTCTCCTGCTAGGATTACTCCTCAGCCACCGACAACCTGTCAAATATGAGAGAGAAGGAATTTATGGACAATTTACTAACGAATGAGGAAGGACTGTTATCGGCCAGTTATGTTTGGATTTACTGCTTCAGAGAGGAACGATGCACCCTGTCGTTTACGATACGTTGATGGAGGAGCTTTTGGATATGGCTCTTCGGGCGGGAATGCAGATAGAATAGTGACCATCTTGTATTATGTTTGGGCTTTTATCATGTGAATATTGATTGACTCGGATTAGCACTTCTTCTGGATGTAAACAAGATTGAGGCAAATTTATCAGGTACATATTCATTCCACGTTCGTATTTGAGTCCTAGAGTCGCCTCTCCTTTTCCTTTGTGGCCCCTCTGTCGGCATAGAACGAAGTGTGCACCGCAATGGGTTGTCTTAGTTAAAAGCCATTTATTCCTATTTCTTTATCATATCGAGCTGTGGCTGGCTGGCCGATACCCGACTATGCACATGAAGGTACGCCTCTATCAATCCATATCTCTCTGGGAAGTTACTTAGCTAAGCGGAATACTCTTCTCTCTACTGCTGAGTTCAAGTTGAGCGAAGACTACAAGGTGCTCCTCATCAGCAACATTCAGTCCGGAGACCCTGTAAGCAAGCCTCGCATTCCTCAGCCCCGCTACTTAGATACTTTTGTGCCCATTGGCCGTCCTTAACACCACCTAGGTCTAACGCCTCGCTGGGGTTCTGACCAAGTGCGGGGGCAACAACCGGCTCAGCGATCCTCCCTCAAGCTGGCTTCGACCGAGAATATCTGGGCTCTCGCTAAGATGGATGGATTTAAAGTTACTTTTGAGAATGGTGAGACCATACAGCGCGTCCGCTACGGCTACGCTAAGCCGTATGCCCCCATCACTGGCGAGACGCCAGCATGGTACAAAGCCAACTTCGCTCGTTGCTATATAGTGGGTCTATTCTATGCCTGTTTGGCGATTCTGGGATACCTTGTATATAGTTGTATATAGCGGATGTACCACCTACAATCACAATCTCTTTAACATGCTCTATCTTATATGATGTTGATCTGGCTTTGATATACCTAGCAAGTCAGACCCCGTCACATTGTCTCCCACACCTTGGTTTTATAGGCGATTTTCCCTCCATCGATCTGGCTCTCAAAGCTGATGAGCTCCGCGTCCTCGGCCTGCGCGACCTGCCGGATTCCAAGGGAAGAAGGAACTGCAAAGGGGGATGGCAAAAAAAACATACAACAGCGGGGATTCGCTGGTCGTCACCGACCCAACTACTAATCCGCCCCTTATTAGCTTATCCATGGGAGAGCAGACGGGATCCCGAGTTCTCTAATAGGTATGGTCGTATGTACTGAGTGATTCGTGAGCTTGGCCTATCACCGCGTGCCGGCCCTAATCCTAGCTCTCTATATACCAAAACCTTTCTATCGATATCCTGCTCTACTTGTCTAGAGGAGAAGAGCCGAAGTTCAATTTCCAAGAATAGGATTGCATTATATCAGGCATCATTTTACCACTTGAGTTTGGGACATACACCGTCCGAATCAATGGATCTTGACTTACGTTAAATGCAGGTGACGAACCGTAACTTGGACAGAACGAAGCCCAGTTTGGGCTTGACGACTAAGGGAAGACGTCATCATCTTTATGTAAATATAGCTTGGGAGGTTTATTTGTTCTATCAAGGTGGTTTACTCGTAACACACATCACAGGATCCAGCGATTGGACGCTCTCCACACCCTTGGGCGGACCTTGTAATGATCGCAATGGGCCATCAGTGTCATCCAACCTCGTTGAGAATACTGATGTTAATACCAATAGGAGACATTATTTAATATCATAAAATATCACGTGCGGCGGCCGGGCGATACTTCATGTATTTGAGGCGCTGTCTCTGCTAGCTTCATTAAAGAAGGTAGCCGCCAACTCGTCGTCAAGATAATTATCTATTATGTACTTTTGCTATCCTCCCCTGAGAAACTGCACCCACTTTCAAAAACTAAGCTAAGCTTATCTAGTTTCAGGAGACAAGTGCTTTTTATACTATCACACGTCACATTCCTATTCGACTCGCTCGCGGGCCGCGGATCTCCCGTAAACACGATGACTGATGTAGAAGACAGGTATCATGTATCACCCGATATGCATGCGTCGACTACGGTATAGCCGATGTGTCCTAGCTTAGATGATGACGTTGGTGAAGTTGTCGGGAAATATCAGTTCTTGTGACTTGCTGCCCATTAGTTGTGGATAGCCGAGCCCTGACATAGTGACAGACTGGCCGAGAGACCCTTCCATGGCTTGATGGGAAGCGGGTAAGCTGATCAAGTCAGCTTAAAGCTCAGGCACAGTTGGGGGAGACCGGGCGTAAGTCGCCCGATTCCTTCAGCTGGAACAATAAAGACGCTGTATACGAGCAGGCAAAACGGTCCCGGATCACGATAAGATACCACTATGGATGTATTCAGGCTATATCAAAAGACTTACTTTATGAGTTCATAATGCGCCGAAAAGGATCTTTTGGATTCATAGTGGATGTGTCAGGATATATCTCTGGCTTGGGGCTGCGAGACAGTATTAATAAGTCATCAGAACCAGCCGATCTACCGTGGGACGTATATATAATCTGAATTGAACTCTGGGTCAACTGAACTTCGAAAGGAGAGTCGAGCCCTGACCCTCTCGCCAAACATTGAGAGCGAGGAGTGTTGGCCTCTAGGCTCTACACCATATCGGGTGTTGCCACCGGTCTTCAAGACGTGCATCTTGACTTGAGTTTTACTGGATCAAACGGTCTCTACCGGGGCTGAAACGATGACCCCATGTGAATTCCAAACCACTTATTCAGAACCATCTACTCTGGCTGGAAAGTGGGTTGGCTGATCCGTGTTCGGTTTCTCGATGGTGGTTGCGCCACAGCTCACAGCGCATCACGGTTTTGTGTTGAGGTGCGGAGACCATCGCATCTGTTCAGTGACACCGTAAGCTGTGATTTGGTATGCTCCGCGAAGGGTTGGGATAAGGTGAGTAGGCGAGCTACTGTCGTATCTGTGGCAGTACAAAATCTAGCCGGAAGATTGTGATAAGTTCAATCTTGCTATAATAAATGGAATAATGATTGCACTATCTGCACTTGGAAAGAAGTCTTAAATCACGGCAGCGGTGATCACTAATAAAATGAAGATGCAGTGAAGAGGCGCTGTCAATGTTGAGCTTCATATGACGAATGCACACCTTCACATCGTTCTCGGCACTGACAATCACTTGTACCTGGCTTCCGCTTCCAACAACGGCCGAGCCCGGAGGCGCCCCTGGGCCCTAACTGGCTAGTAGTCAGAGCCAATATCATATTCACGTACCCTAAATCAGCGCCAGGCTTCAACTGGTTACTATTTAGAGTCAAGACAATGTCTTTGGCACTGAATCTGCGTCTAAATTCCAGCTGGCAAGGAAGTATATATATACCCTGGCTCTAACTCCTTCTACTTTACTATTTTCCTCAAGTCTATTCCTCGACTTATATCCATGATGGTTTTTAACCAAGGTAATGTCTTAATGATTCCTTCTAGGCGCGTCTACTTTTACTGTATTATTCTCTAACTAATGGACGGCGATTTTTAATAGTTGATTCTCAAACACGCATCATGTCCATTTCCCAACTTGTTACTGGATTTGACGTTATCATTTTTTCCCATGCAGTCAACGAGACTACACATGAGGTGAGCCTTCAGGTAGAATGGACTGACCCCGTAACTGGCTTAAGATGTTCTGGCGACTTCACTAAGGCCGAAGTCCAACGAGTTAAGCCTAAAATACTTCAACAGTACTGAATGTTATTAGCAGGCTGAGATAAGATTGGTGGACTTGCTGGTCTTCATAAGCTCCAAGGAGAAAGATGGAGCGAGCGGGGTTATGAGGTGGTGGATACTGAGCTAGTTGTAAGCATGGATTGAGCTCCATGTCATCTGCGGGCAGCCCGGGAGCCGTGCTCGCCAGCGGCAGGAGGTAGTCAGTCAGGCTGGATAGCTGGAGAGCTGAATGAAGCTGGCTCGTTCGGGTGAGTAGCCTGTGCCACGCGCAAAACCAGGCCGGCCATATCGCGCAAAGTTCTCTTCCCCGGATGGAGCAGGCAGTCTCTACACCTACTAATAGGCAAAATTACCCCCTATAGTACATCAGGTCCGGGTCTTTCCTTCGTACAGACGCAGCATGACAGAGGTCTCGCGCGCGGAACAAGCAACAAACCGTCACGGACGCGCAAAATCTTGGGGCTGTCAAGTAGTTGTTGGTTTGAAGCAGACACTGCCGATAAAAGTCGATCGGTACCATGGAAGTAGTGCACGCCTTCAGATGGTAGACAGGTAGTGGCGAATGCATATCTAAACTAGCAAACACAAGACCTGAGGAAGGAAATCGTATTCAAATAATCAGAATGGTTTTCTTGGGGTGCTTAACGGGGAGTTGATCAAGAGACATGCCATTAGGAAGCCCCTTCCATGTCCAGTAGCCAACGCGGTGGAAGAGCGTCGAGTGGCCAACGGGCCGATACAACACCAGACCCCGGAAACGATAAAAGAAGCTGTCTCCTGCATCGATGATCAAGAAAAAGCAGAACCTACCATGTGCATCTCGCAAGTGCACCGTTTTCCTACGGACCTGATCAACCAGTCGATTTCCAAAATCTCCAGGTCCCAGGTTATCCATGTACGATATCATCGGCTCATCCGTATTGTAGTACTCATCCAAAAAGAGCTGTCTGTCTAGACTTGCCAGACTTTCCTTGTGAGAGGCTCCGATGACTGAAAACTCACAGGAGCGCAACTCATCGGGTGCGCCCGCGTCCCTGGACTCAATGAGATGACCACGAACCTCGATAACCCCACCCATTGCCAAACATCCCATGCCGTTCCCATCTTCACAATGTGGCCAGACCCGTTCAACAGAGGCGTAGCAGTTTGCTTGCAGCAGGTCAGGATCCGCTTGCAGTCGAAAAGGGCCGTTGAGTGAGACCCAGCTCCATGAGGGTGCTCTGTATGTAGCTGTCCTTTGTGTTATTGAAATGGTGTTCCAACAGAGGGCAGCTGGTAAATGACATCGCCATAGGCCGGTCAGGTACTCATGCACGATGCCGTGCGATTCGCCAAAAGATTGCGCAATTCCGGCGAAGGCAACGACGCGGTCCTTCTCCTTGGTGAGATGCATTCTACTATACTCCTCGACACGCTGATTCCACATGGTGCAGAGATCGGTCGCCGCGGTTGACTCGACATCCTCTTTCATTTCCCTTGCCTGTGACCACCACCTTCCAAGCGGCCCTTTGGGGGCCCCGTGCGGCCAGGCCTCGCAAGCTAGTTGTTGATGACAATGCCACCAGAGTTGATGGTGGCCGAGGATGAGGGAGCGTTTCGAAAGATACCATTCTTGATAAACCCAGGCTCGAGACCTCAATGGAGACGCCACAATGTCCTCGCCAAACAGACCTTCGTGAATCAGTTGAAAAGTTTCCGCCAGCCGCCCTTTTCGACGAATAGAAACCTTTGCAGGCTTGAGCAAGTCTGATTTTTTCGCAGTGAAGCTCGTCCCCGCGTTGTCTGCTGCTGTGGCTGAGCATACGTTCAAGTCTGCATTTCCGTAAACAAGCTTCATGTCCATTGCTTCTTGTTTCCAGTCGTTAACAGAGTCCTGGATGATGCAAAGGGAATCTATCCATATGTGCTGGAATCCCATCTTCAGGCATAGAGGAATGGCTTCTTGATAGCTGGCTGGAAGCTGTCCCAGCCCAAGTCCAGCACGGAATCGTTCGACATTGCCGCGAACAAGTTTCAAGGAGTCTACCTTGCCCCAGCAGTGAGAGAAAGCAACATATGGGCCCGAGGGTTCTTCCGCTGGCAAGACAAGTTTCACTTGATTGGCATTGATGATTTTGATCAATCTGGTAGGGCGATATGACCGATCAGGTGATCGACAGACGCCATGCTTTGCACGGCACGTCTGCAACCACCTAGTTGCTAATTCTGCGAGAGCTGGGTCATCGGTTGACAAAGGCGGCATATAAGGCGTAAGCGGCGTGACCGGGTCTGCCGCGATCAGTAAGAGGTCTTTTTGGCATGTGCGTGATATCGGCAAGGTAAGAGTGGAGTACTCACTTGCTTCTCGCCATAGCTGAAAATTCCAAAGATACCCAGGGTTGCCCTTGGTTCTGATGCTCAGACCTGATAGAATACTCCCATCATCGTGCATGTCCAAGTTAAGAAGGTACAGGTATGTGGCCGAATGGCAAGTCGAGAGAGACTTTGACCAGGCCACGCTGTTCCGAATCGTTCCACAAATATAACAGCCGAGTTCTGACGCATTATCAAGATCGTACCCATTTCGTTGATGCGGTTGCCAGTCGACGTTGTGGCCTCCTTTCAGAGACCTTTCGCAAACAGGGCACAGGCTGGAGGGCGTCAACACCAACACTGTCGGCCTAGAATCCGGCATAGGTAAAGCTGGAGGAATCGAGATAGAACTCGCTTCATCGGACATCATCTATGAAGACGCTGGTCAACATTGACAGTACCTAGATACGATTCAGCCCAATATTTTAGGGGACTTTATGGCCCAGGCGAATATTGAAGGGAGCAGCTGGTGCCCAATCCTTGCATGCCAGGTGTCTACTGTCGACATTGTGACACCGCAGTCCTCTTACGGAGGACGAACTGCGTAACGTTGCCTTGTATCTCCACACAAGGTCCCCGTGGTCCGCTGTCATACGTGAGTTTCGAAATTGGAGGTACGAGACAGTTAGAAACATCTGGCGGTGAGTTTCGAAATATTAGGTTGGATGGTGGCATAGATCGCTCCGCTGTGCTCGCGGCAAGCGAACCACAAGCTTGTTTCCAGTGGCTACTCTGGTTCATAGAAATCTGAAGCTTCTTTGCTCTGGCCATTTATCGAGAGTTTAATCGCTTTTTTTTCATGGTTTGATAGACTACTCTCGCAATAATCACGAAGATTGGGAGAGTTGTGGGGGTTACATACCTTGAGGTCCACCGTCTTTACGTCAGTAAAGCCTGCCTCCTTGAACCCTCTCTCCTGAATATCTCGCACAAAAAAAGAATTTCCCAGAATCTCGCCACCGTCTTCAAAGAGCTTCTGATAAGTTTGTAAAACCGTTTCCATGTCAGTGGTTCCATCACTCCGAAACTCGATGTCGGCCTCGGCTGACTGCACCCAACCCCCGGGGGCGCAGCAACGATATGCCTCTCGAAATGGGATATTCCAGTCTTTGATGGCACCAAAAAGGTACCGGATGTGAGTGAAGTCAAAGCGGTTTGCCCCCATGTCCAGGGCTGGGTGGTGTCGCCTATCTCGAAGCGAAAGTTCGGGGGAACCGATGTGGGTTCTATGACTTCAGTGCTGGGATATCGATCGGCAAATTCGCTATGGCCTGTAAGCTGGTGGCCTATGCTGGGAGGTTTGCCTGCCGTACATTGCCCAGATACCTTGCCAAGTTGTTAGTGGGCATGCAGGTGAGGATGATTTAACCACTCACCGCTTCCGGTACTAACATCAAGGACATGCTGTGTCATAAATTGTCACACTAAGCTCTTATACAAGGCCGCCATTTCGTGGAAAATATCGCCCCTGAATGCTTTCGGGTTGCACCGGGGCAAGGAACAATTGATTGTCCAAAAGAAGCGTCAAGTAGTGGTGACTGCTCGCCAGATTAGAACCTCGTCATCTGGCCTCGTGGACCAGTTTTGGCGTCGCACGTCATATCCATTGACTGTAGCTGCTGATCATCATTAGGGAAAAAGTAGTTGGAAGCGAATTTGTCGCTGTGATACGTGCGCCCCTGACTCTGGTGGTATTGGGGGATGCTGGAAGAGACAGAGGCAGTCGAGATTTCTCTGTACATCCCATTAGAAACCCAATAAGAATACTGTTCAGCCTTCACGAACGTGTCGGAGCCAAGCGACGAGTCAGTGTAACCCTCGGAATCCTGCTGCAAAAGTTCTAAGTAGCTCGTCACATCTCAAGGTCGCACGGCGAGCATGCCGTACGTACATCGGAATGATCTGCGGGGATGAGCTCATTTTGAGGCGTGGGAGACTTGGATGCCGATTTCGATGGAGATTTTGTTCGGAATGGGGCGGGTGTCGACGCCTGGGGCGGCCTGTTCGCCCTGGGAAGCTCGTCCGACATGGCGATGTGTTCTGTGGCAGAGGGGGGTGGCGGTGTTACGTGTCGGAGACAAGAAACATGAGGAAGAGAGCAGCACGGAGTGAGTGGTTAAGATTGAGGGGAATCACCCCTGGCTTGATGGGTCGACTAAATCACGGGCCGGGCCGCCTGGTCGGGGCAAGGTTTTTTTAACTTTTTTATTCGCTGCACCTTTTAGCTCTCCTATTGGCCAACCGTGGCGGTGTTATATACCTATCAGGCCCTGCCCAAAGCATTGCAGCGAACTTGCCACAGTATTACCAGGCACTGGCTCGGCTAATGCGCTCCAGGTCGTATGACGCCCGGCGAGACGGAGCTGTCGGCCAAGAGTCCCGCAGTAGAACATGACCTTCATAGCTACTAACTTTCCCGATTCAAGCATACCGCTGATCCAACGTCGTCTCTAGAAGTAAGGAATATGACTGCTGGTGGCGCCTTGTAGATCCGGTTAGGGTTTTGGATTCAAGCCATTTTTAGCAAAGAAATTTATATTTTTGGAGGAGAAAAGCAGTGGCGGCGGCTTTCACGACGAACGCCGCTTAGTGGTGGTGTCAAGATATCAGTACAGGGCACTGCATTGATGAAGCCTTGGCGGTGCAGCCAGGAGGCTTATATTCTAACAAGATTCTTGCGTAATGCGGCATTAGGTATGGTGCCTCTATTGTGTGGTAATTCTTGGGGTCATCATTGTGTTGGCCTGATATCCTTTGGAGGCACGGGAGGTCTAAAACAAACTGACAGCAGTACTTTTCACCCGCTGCATATCGGTACCAGCTCTTCCACACGAGATCCAGCTCATCACCCTCCCCGACAATCCGAGACCATCCATGATCAACCCCTGTCCCCCTTTTTGAATCACTTGACCCCCGATACCAAGAAAAGATGACGCCCACGGTCCGGCTGTATTATGATGACAGGCTGGATACTTCCAAAGGGAAGGGGTGATGGCAAACCGTTGTATTTGAGTGATTTTAGTTACACACTGTCTTGAATCTCAATAGCGCAACGACTTGGGAGGGATTTTTACACTACACATGGTTGTTTCCAACACATCCATACACTCGACGCCCTGTTCTACTTAACTTTG
This sequence comes from Fusarium nematophilum, assembly GCA_033030565.1. Classification (NCBI taxonomy): domain Eukaryota; kingdom Fungi; phylum Ascomycota; class Sordariomycetes; order Hypocreales; family Nectriaceae; genus Fusarium; species Fusarium nematophilum. The sequence continues at coordinate 251,784 of JAVIXY010000040.1, read as the reverse complement.
TAGCCTATCTAGCGCATATGTCCTAAACCAAGGCTGGCGCGTGTTCAGACCACTGAGCCAGCGGCCGCAGAACCTTGACGATCTCACAGATGCCCAGGAGCCCGGATGGCGATATTTGCGCTTGTCCGCCGAGCAAATCAGCATCTTTCGAGCCCCCAACATGTTCGACAAAAGATGCCACTTGACTCTTTCTTATGATGCGTGGTTAACGTCTAATAACGCGAAGTCGGCATATCTGGGCTGTCGTCCTATAGTCAGAACAGTCCATATTCTGGTGACCTGGTTCAGATCTAGAGCGCTCCAGATCTACCCCAATTGTATAGATGTCTTGTGTTTTGTCTGCTGGGATGCGGGTCCTGCGAGCTGGTTCGGCCGTAGGTCTCTTTCTGGCCCTGGTAGGGGCGGGTTTAATGACGATTCTGGAACCCAAGGATTGAAGGCCGCTGGCGGTTTGGTTTGTTTATGCTATGAGATAGTGAGGGGCTCGGTGCTGGCACCACTCTGCTATTGTTAGTGGACGTTCGCTCAGCAGCTGTGTTGATGTCGGGTAGTGATGTCAATGAAGTGGAAAAAACTGTGTTCTTGATCGTCGTGGAAGCAGCCTGCCATTGAAGAAGCAGAAAGTAACTGGATCAAGAATCCCAGGTTGTCAGATAAGATGAACTTGTATTCGGGCCTAGTTATTGTCAAGTGAGGAACACAGTCCCAGTGTCCTCTAAGTCATGAGATTCCCAGTCCCATGCCCCCCTGGGTGTTCCGCCTCGCCTGCCAAGGTTGTCGGCATATGTGAACAAAACCCACAGGGCCTTCAAGGCTCTCGCATGCTTGTCGCCCTTCTTCCCGTCAGCAGCTCGGCTTCCCCATCGTCCCTGACCAAGTACACGTCCTCATGGCGGACACCGAATTTGCCCTCGAGGTAAATGCCCGGCTCATTTGTGAATGTCATGCCCGGCGCTAGCAGCACCTCTTTGTTAAACTTGTTGAGGTACGGGGACTCGTGGGCCTTGATACCGATGCCGTGACCTAGACGGTGGGTAAAGCCATAGCCATATCCAGCGTCCTCGATCACACTGCGGGCCGCAATGTCAACACTAGCCGCCGTATTGTTCGGCCGAAACGCCTGCGCAGCCGCCGATTGCGCGTCAAACACGATGTGCCAAACTTTCTCTTTTTCATCGTACAGAGGATCATCCGAAATCTCAACAAGCCCAAATCCATCCTTCTCCTCCGGTCCGTCGATGAGGAAGCTGCGGCAAATATCAGACGAGTAACCCAGGTAATGGGCGCCTACGTCGATGACGACCATGCTATGGTAAGTGAGCTTCTTGCCCCCTGTGACAAAGCCCCCGTGCGGCAGAGCACCGTGTTCTTCAAAGAGGACGATATTGAAGAACAGGCTGAACCCGACGGAGAGTAACGCATTGTCGAGAATCGTGGTCACCTCATCCTCGGTCAAGCCGGGTACCAGACAGGGGCGCATCGCCCTCACGGCGACCACAGTACCTGTATTGACCGCCCGGAGTAGTTCTACCTCGGCCGCGCTTTTCTGCTGCCTGACAAGCTCTGCCTCAGGAGTGAGGCCGACAGTCTCGAAGCCGACAGATTCTAGGCCGCGGGTGATGTAATCACGCAGCTCCTCATCGACCATGAGCCTGGCGCGTCCTCTGCCTCTGAACAGTCTCGACTTTAGAAGGGTCTCATAAGGGTTCCAGTGCTCCTCCCAGGTGACGATGTCGAGCTTCTCATCACGAGATGGGATGCCCAGCATGCGGACACGGCCTTCTTCAAAGGTGGGAGATAGGAAAGCTGTCTTGGCCCTGATCGAGCCGTCTGGGCGAAGCTCGGGAAGCACGAGCATCAAGAAGGGCCGCTCTTCGGGCTCCCACGGCTCCCAGTCCACCTGGGAGATGTTGCCGTAGTACTGGAATGTGTAACCGGGCTCCAAGACGAAGGCATCGACGTCATTCGCAGCCAGCGCCCGTGCGAGCTTGTCCCGACGCTCGAGGAACTCGTGTGATTCAATCGGCTTCGCATTGTCGAGAAAGGAGAGATCAGCCTTGAGATTGTCAATGGCACATTGCTGCACCTTGTTGACATCAACAATACCATGCCGATGAGAGATCGTATGCTGACAAGGAAAGCTGTTGGTGAAGAAGTGGGCGATTAAAACCAGCGTGGCGACGGCCGCCAGACACCAGGCCAGTCTGAACCTGCGGCTGGCCTGGCGGTGGTCGCGGAGCAGCAATGCTGCGGCTGAGCTATCGTATGTTCCCTTCGAGGCCATCTTGCTGTGGCTTGGTGTCGATGACATACGTAGTAGGGAAGCTGCTTGGTGTGGGTGAACAAGGCCGACTATTCGCAGTCTCGTCGTCGGTGCCAGTTCAGGAACCCGACCGCTCAACGTCCTCCCTTCGGAGCCTTAGATAAGGAAGCATACCCTGTCGGCCGAACAGTGACGGGCAAAGATGACCGAAGGGAGAGCTGCCGCAGCCAAAGAGATGGCTTTCTGAGGTGGGGGGGGGGGGTAAGGCCGGAACTCGGGATTCTATCCGACCACTGAGCAACGAATAATACCAGTTGACGCTCCTTGCCCCTCAATCAACCCGGTTACAATGCGACGTCACTAGCTCCAGACTGGCTCCACATCGAAAAATATTGAGAAGGTCGAAGCGCGACAACCTTGGTCCGTCCGATTGGGGTGCAGCAAGTCGGCCAATAGCCGATGGCCTGATGATAGAGACAGCACCAATAAATAGACTACGCGCGCTGCTGGGGGTTCCTCTGGTTTCTGTCAGTGACCTTTTCTTGGATTTGGGACTTGTAGCGTCTCTCTACTACGTTGTAGCAATAAACAAGATGACTGCACAAGTTCAAAGCCTGGCTGTCGAGCCACATCCGCAACAGCCAGACGTTGCGGACCACGACTCTTGCGACAAGAAGCATGCTTCAGATGCCACCAAACGCACCGAAACCGAGGTGGAGGCTGGTGTTGTAGTAGACAATCCCGACAAGACCTACTACAGCAAGCTCTCTGTCTGGCTCATGGTGCTATTCTCGGGCCTTGCCATTGGTTCCGACGGATAGTAAGGCGCCCTCTGTCGTTCAAGTTACTCTCCTCTTCCCTAATGCTCGCTCTCGTGCCCGATTCCCTATCGCTCTCCGCTTACACCTGTGCTCATGTTAGTAATGCTGCCGTGATTGGAAATATTCAGCTTCTGATGGCCGTCCTCTACCCGGACACCTTGACCAGCTCCATCTCCTCGCGCCTCAGCAACGCCTTTCTCATTGGGATGATCATCGGCATGCTCTTCTTCGGCCTCATCGTTGACCAATTCGGCCGCAAGACTGGCGCCGTTGCCACCACGATCCTCCTGGTCGTGGGAATCGCCCTGTCCGCCGCCGCCAACGGCAACTCCGACCTGGGCCTCTTCTGGATGCTCATCGTCGCCCGTGGCGTCGCGGGGGTTGGCGCCGGTGGCGAATACCCAGTCTCTGGGGCCGGCGCTGCAGAGGCCACCGATGAGAGCTCCCAGTACCGCAAGCATCGGGGGTTCATGTTCGCCATGCTCGCCGACCTGTCCGCGTCGCTGGGCTACGTCTGGGCCGGTCTGACGCCTCTGCTTCTGCTTCTCTGCGTACATCAGGACGAGAGCAAATACCCCATCGTCTGGCGGACCACCTTTGCTCTGGGCGCGTTCCCCCCTCTGGTCATCTTCTGGTTTCGCATGCGCATGTCAGTTGCTACCGCGTACCGCAAGTCGTCAATGCGCAAGCAGCGTGTGCCGTACTGGCTGGCCCTCAAGAGATATTACCGTCCCTTGATCGGCGTGGCAACCTGCTGGTTTTTATATAACTGGATTGCGGTCCCCTTCGGCATCTTCAGCGCAACAATCATGTCGCGAGCCAATGTTGGTGATAACATCGTCAAGAATTTGGGATGGGGTGTGGTCATCAACTGCTTCTACATTCCCGGCCCTTTCATCGGAGGTTATCTGTCTGATAAGATCGGCCGCCGCAAGACCATGGCACTGGGATTTGCCCTTCAAGCCTGCCTTGGCTTTGTCCTTGGAGGAGCCGAAGAACAAATTCAGAGCATCTTTCCCCTTTTCGTGGTTTTATACGGCATCTTCTTGACTTTAGGGGAGGTAGGCCCTGGCAGGTAAGACGGCGCTCAAGAGACTCGAGGTATGGCGCCGATGAGCTAACCTGAACTTAGCACTGTCGTCCTGGCCGCCTCTGAATGTTTCCCGACTTCTATTCGCGGACAGATGCTGGGCTTTATTGCCGCATGGTCCAAGGCTGGCGCTGCCATTGGGACCCAGGTCTTCACAGCCATCCTCAATTCGTACGCCGACAACCCTTCCAAAGGTAACCAAGTAGCGTTCTTGATCGGCTCGGCCTTTGCCGTCCTGGGTGCTATTGTTGCCTTCTTTGTCATCCCTGACGTGTCACGCCGCCTTGAAGATGACGACGAGGCCTGGAAGGCCTACTTGGTAGCTAACGGATGGAATGCTACCTGGGGTGATTCTGAGACTAAGGATCCTCAAGGAGTAGTTATGAACCGAGCCACCAACTAATGGTGGCAGTGTAGTGGCTCCGACCGGGTGATGTATGCCGTGATTAGGTTGTTTTCCTGAGCAGAATAGCCGTTTAGTGTTGCAGCGTTCAGCCACACAGATTGGATAATACGAATGTTCCAGCATCGTTATGTGTTTGAGGATCGCATCTTTGAGCGTCGGAGGGTCCCATGCGGTGCACTGGTTAGCTGGTGCATTGGTGGTCAAAAAAGCCTTGAACAAGACGCTGAGTGATCTGCCTTCACTTGACGCCTGCACGACGAGAGCATGTTTATTATTAGGAACATCGTCAACCCCTTCTCACCCTCCCATACATCGAAAGGATAGACCGACCCAACACAATAATAACCATAATAGTTGCGATACAACAAGGGAGTTATACTCAACGCCAAATCACATGATGCCCTCAGAGGTAGTCGGAAATACGAGTCTCACGCCCCAAGTATCAATGGAGAGAGTGTCGGAGTGTAGTTGCTCAAAAGGGGTCACTTCAACCATCTAGCTTATAAGAATATTCACCCATCAGCATGCTAGGACTGGCCGTCTTGTTTCGCTGCTGGGACGCACCACGATCTTTGTCCTTATGGTCCACTACGGAGACCCAGGGGACAGTTCTCCTTTTTCTCGTCCAAGTCTCTATGTGTGAGGATAGTGGGCGGCATTCGCACAGGTTTTATATCAAACCGCCAATCCTTGCTAAATTACATATGAGAGGCAGACCCTCGTTGTATACATGTGCTTGTCATGACTAGATGTTTTGAAGCCTACCTAGAGCAGGAAGTAACTTCCTCATAGTTCGGAACCTTATTATGCCTAGGGTTTCCATGAGCTCCGCGATCAACCGTTCATGGTGGTGGTTGACCCATTACGGGAAGTTATCATGAGGGATGAGATTTCGTAATACGGCTTTTGTGGGCTTCAGGGCCCTCGGGGGTACGAGAGACGAGGTAATAGTAACTACTACCATAACGCTTTCACTCGCCAGCTGCAAGAATCGCCCCAGCCATACTGGCACTAACTTAAGGCTTCCTGGAACAAATTGCTGCTTTGGGACAGCACTGATAGCCCTTCACCCACATCATTCTTAACATGGCCAGCCAATGCGGTTGACACCTTTCGGTTATGATATTCTTCTTGTCTACGGCGTAGGATGGATGCTATGATCATGTTGTGAGTGTAGCCTCTTGGATATGGCTTCTTAGAAATAGCCAGCTTCCTCCTCCTCATAGATCACAGTGGCATCAGCGACAGTGTCTGCGACATGGTTTCCCACAACAATGGTGGGCAAGATCCATCACAGCTCCCGCTATAGCTTGCGATACGTCCCGTCGTTCCATCTGGTCGTTTTCCGCTCGAGCCAAAATGCGTCTTACACCTCGCATTTCTCTGTCCGCTGGGGCTGGCTGGTGAACTACAACGGAGGCTTGCCAGGGTCCCAGACTAACATGCCTTCAAAGTTGGTTGGTCTCTGGGCCGGCATTTTTGCTCCCTGGGCGCTCAACTGAAGGGGGTCTTCTTTTTCGTGTTATCAAAGCCCGGACTGAGAGGTAGTCTCATTCCAGTGAAAATTCTATACGTGAGATAGATGATAGAAAGGCAGCATCAGTGTTCTCTCGTTTAAGAGGAAACGGGTTTCGTAGCGGTGAAGAGAGGTGTACAGTTGCGTTGAAGAAGCAGGGATGCACACCCCCGTGTTGATGTCGAGAATTCTAGGATGCTATCTTCGCGGCGGCCGCAAGGCTGTCATGGATTCTGAGCTCCTCACCGAGCTCGTGGTAGTAAGCATGGCCGGCACAATTCCTTCCTGCCTCTGGCGCATGTCGAACTCCTTTAGGAACGTATAAACGCTGCCGAGCGGCATGTATTCAAGCAGCGGCCGCAGCTCGTCCGGGAACATGTCGGCCCCGTTGTCCTTGATATCTTCGTTGACGCGGTTGAGCCGCAGGATCTGCATCCAGGACACGATGTCGTCACCCAGCAGAAACGCCGGGAATCGAGCCATGGCCATGTCTTCGAGAATCCATGCGTTTCGGAAGTACGGCCTGTTGAGGAACTCCGAGATGGCCTTGTAACTCGGCACCTCGCGCGGATCCGTGATGCCCTCAGGAATGTCACTCAGGTGTGCGACGGGCCCCATCCATTGCAGCCTGGGGGCGTAGTTCTGGGGATGGGCCTCACGGTCACCTGGTTCGCCAAAATTGATGGGCATGCATTTATCCCACGCCCGGATGATCTCAATGGCGAGATCGGAAGTCGAGTCTCTGGGCCCGAGCCAGCCAACCACCATCTTGGCATGCCGGTAAGCTCGCGCCATGTGCGATCGCCGCTCTCGGTCCTCACGTGCATCCCGTCTGTTGATGCATAGTAAGTCAAGCCATATGCGCAGAGGTGGCCTGGCGCCTCGCGAGGGATCGGCGAACATGTGCCGTACGCCCTTGAAGAGGGACCGAAGCCAGCCAGGGGCTTTCTTGGGCGGCGGCGGCGGCGGTCGTGGTGGTGCTTCAGCTCGGGTTTGGGCTCGGGTTTCATCTCCAAGAGATGCTGTGGAAGAACATGGAGTTGGCGGCGAAGGGGCCAGGAAGACAGCTCGGACGTATCGCAGCGCCTGGGAGACGTTGGCAGGTATCGCGACCCTGGAGCCATCGAGCTGGATGGATTCGGTGACGGAGACGTCACCGTAGAGCGAGGAGAGACCAATGAAGTCGGAGGCGTCGCTTAGCCGCTCATGCACGATGCGGCAGACGATGCGCTCGTGCACGTCGTTGGTCGACGGCAGCTGCAGCTCTAGCAGCCGCACCTCGTCCTTTGTCGGATCGAGCGAGCGGTAGTGAATTGACGATGCGCCTTCGGGTGACCCCATCTTGGCCTGGGCTGCATAGTGTTGATGCAGTTCAGTTCGATGCGACAAAGCAGCGCGAACTCGAATGGTTTTTCTCTTGCCGTGTTTTCCCCCCCGAGCTGAAAAATTGACAGGACCCTGCAACCAGGGATCAAGCCCGATGTGCAAACTCGGCCATGCCGGGGTTGCCAGGGGGGGTGGGAATTCCAAGACTGGATCGACAACAAAGACTGCAAGATCAGGTTAGAGACCAGAGCGAAATACTCCGTTCTTTAGCCGCGGACAGACAAGCCCAAGTTTAGCAAGACTACCCCAGTGACTTCTTGACATGCCTGCCCGTGGGTATGGTTGGCATGGATGGCGTTGGTATCATTGTTATTAGTCTCGGCAAACCATGTTCGACTCCCTCTACATCAAACAAGTCGTATCATCCCCAAAGTCCAACATCCTAGGAATGCGAACACGATGACGGAGGAAATACTTTGATATCTCGGCGTCTCAATCGTAGTCGAAACACCTCTGTCCTAGTTGGAGCGGGTGTCACACACTTGACGCTTTCCTATCAGAGGCCCGGTTTCGTCGCAACAACCGATGATAAGCCAAATGTCAGTTCGGCATTGACAAGCGGCTCATTCCAAGCCCGAGAGCGATAGCGAGTGTCTCACCGCTTCGACTTGACAGACGCCATGCGGCGTACTATTCTAAAGTCGGCAAGTGGCGATACCAGGGGGACATTCCTAGTGCGTTTGCGCATTCCTTGTTAGAGTTTGGCCCAGGACAGGGAACCCCGTCTGACGTGTTTGTTCCCGGAGAAGACCGTCGTCAATAAGCCATTCATGGCACCACTCACGGCAGTTCTTGCCTATCGCATTGTCGGTTCGGGATTGGCCATTGTCATTCAGTGTACGTACTCCGTAATGCGTATGGCATTCCTCAGGCAGGTTGGGAATCGTGCGGGTTGGCTTATTCTCGCTGGTTACCTGGCCAATCACCTCAACGGCCATCTCCCATCCACGTCTATCGCAGCAAAGTTCCGACATGTAGCACAGGCACATCCAGCCTGCGCACCCGAGGCCAGTCCTGTTCCTTCGACAAAGCACTCCGTACAGCCTCCGTCCTGTTTTTCGTATTCGAGCACTTGCCTGACCATCATTGGCGTCGCAACACTAGAGAGCCTGAGACCCAGAGGGATCCTCATGGATCCACATCCTAGTCTCGGACGCGTGGGTTCGCTGCCCTCACTTTCTTCGGAGCAAGCCTCTAAATGGAATACCCCGTTCAGCTCTGGGAAATACGTGGCGATTGGCTACAATCCTAGGCGAGCATGGAGCACGAAAAATCCTGGTGTTCAACTCCAAGCCAAAGGCAGAAGGGATTTGCACATCAGAGCTATGGTGTAGGAGTTCCTGGTCAAATTAGAGGCCCGGCTCGTCCTTGGTGTACTGACCAAGAATGAAAAAAGGCCTCACTGGACTCGTCGTGTTGCCCTAACAGACGAGTCAGTCGGAGGCAGCTTCCAGGTAGGCAAAGATCAGTTCCCGGTTCGACTGCAGTTGTGATAGGCTCCTCTTTAGTGCAGATGAGGCCTTTGAGACGATGCAACTGATATACCATGACGGGATGCTGGTCAAAATATAAAGCGGCCGATGATCCAACGCTTGGACTCTCCGTTCATTAAATTACTATCATTATACGTCCCCGCCGTCGATCGAAATGACCGTCCCATGGTGTTTACCCTGGCCTCGGCAGAGCTACTGGGGCGAGTTTTCCCTCAATGGGATTAACATCAAAGTCAAACCAGCCAAGGAAGGCTCTTTTCCAGACGATTCAGCTGTCATCCCCCGGTATTTCTGGGGCAAGGATCTTCGAAACCGTCTCGGGAGACTGCTAGGCCGCAAGCCAAGACGAACTCCGTTCCGCGTTCATGCCGGATATTCAGAAGCGAGAGGCCTGATCGGCGACGGGACTGTGGCAGATCTGGAAGCACTCTCCCTCCAGGCCCGGGACTTTGTTGCCCAGGTTTTCGGAGACGTCGAGGATGTGTCAGAAGACTCGTCGTTTACCAAACAAGAATCCCTGCCGTCCCCAGGATCAGGGCCCCAGATGGTCCAGCTGCGGCTATCTCCTGAGCTTGAAGGCTGGAAGGAAGATCAACATGCCGTCGGCAACATCCTGCCACCCAAAGGCGCAGGATTGAGCCAGGCATCAGACACGACACTCGGACTCTTGGGGGCAGAGGACTGGCCTGAAGCCATGAGGACGAACAACGCCCTGTTCGGCTGCGGGATCGCCAGCTTGCTCATGGGTGCCGCTGATAGGCCAACCATGTTCTCCAACTACGTGACTGATATGGCCTTTTACTACGAGCACGGTTACAACTACGTCTTCCCATCTCTGGAGCAGCTATACCAGAGAGGCTTGGCAGACCGGCATGCACTACGCACTCTCGGGGGTCGCGAGCGGCGAGATGCCGTCTGCGTCGGCATGCGGTATATCCAAGGCAAGATCGCGCTGGAGACGCAGCACAAGATGCATCTGACGAACCGGTCAGCCCGCCTTAGTCGGCGTACGGCACAGATTGTCTCTCTATCGGAGAGCAGCCTGCTAGGCATGGCGGCCGAGGCCACGGCGCGGGGCTTCGACCCAGGGGCTGTCATGGCAGACCTGGTCTTCAGCTCGCCGGGCACCGATGTCGTCGATGTGGGATGCGACCTGGTGAACTCGGAGGTCATGAACTCATTCTTGAATGTGGCGGATATCACAGACACAGGCATCGTGAGTGAGGCTGTGCTGCGCCGGGTGTACGATGCCTACGCCGCCACGGGAGCCAGGATGCTGACCCAGAGGTGGCATGAGCCGGTGGCCAGGATGTGCTCGGCACTGTATACATGGCACATCCAGAACGATCGGCACATGTTCTTCCGGCGCGCTCTTCTTGGCTGGCCCAAGGCCCGCAAGACTCCTGCTCAGCCTCAGTTCGAGGCCGATTTCGACGAGGTGTTTGATAAAGATTACCGCACGACGGGCTTTTGCAGGCCTCTTGACCCGAAATTTTCATGCGACGGTGAGGACACATGCGACCACGTTCGTCGTTTCCTAGATCACAATCACCAAGAGCCACTGCTCCGGGACCTCTGGTGGTTCCTCGTCACAGGCCCGCTCGAGTATGTCAGGGGAGGCCACGTCGAGGAGCGGCGTGAGCACGACTTGGCAGAGGGCTCGCGGCTACGAATGGCCGAGTTGTTTTCTCGGGGGCTCGTGCTTGAGATGGTCTGGCTGATTGCCCACGCAAACCACCACGCCTGGCAGGTCAATTACCTGTTCGAGGCCGCCATGTTTGGAAGCATTCTGGACGGGGGCACATTGGCTGGCAAGCTCGACAGACAAGAAGAAAGTTAGCTGCGCTTTGTCAAGTTTAATGTTCCCATGATTGAAAGTGGTTATGAATTACTCTCTTTGATCAGATATCTCACGCATATTGCTCGCAGCTCATTCGCTTGTACCTGGTTAGAGTTCGGCCCAGAGACTACACAGAAGATTTCCAGAAAGTAAATTGAAATAAATAGAAGTTATCAAGATATACCTAGATAGAAACGTGCTCTTTGTCATGTCTGGTGTTGGTGCCTCAAAATGCCGGCGTTGTAGGATAGGCATTAGTCTGGCAACTTGAGCTTCCCCAGCTCCTTTGGTGTACAATAGATATTGATGCACACAATTATCAGCCATAATGTGGGATAACATATCGCCGTTTTAAGAGCCCGAGCTCATGCCATGGCATCCAGCAAGAGGTTTAGGAACATCATGACTGGGCCTCGCGGGCTGGCAAGATGTAGACTGATGAGTGTAAGCATAGGGTGGCTCATTGGTTGCGACGTGAAAATCTGGCTGGGCCGGCACGTATTTGCAAAATCGGTCATCAATCGATTGCTAAGCATCGTCATCCTTACCTCTACGAGGAGGAGATTTTTGTTTGGCTTTGGGCGGCCCAAAGCTGTGCCAACCCACCAGTCAAGTCGGGAAAGGCTAAAAAAATCTCTGCCAGACTTCTACAGCGCCCCCGTCGATGAACGACGCGCCGAAGCAGGTCAATAAGCCGGGGTCTTTAGGTTCCTGCTATGTCATCGAATTTAACGACATGGCTCTGGCACGAACAAAGTGGTATAGGATTGAAGAAGCTGCGTTAGAAGATGATGGTTACAGCAGCCACAGTGTTACGAGGAAGGTGATGGGTGGAATAGTAGGAGAGCCGATGAGAGATATGCACAAAGGGTTAGGGAAGGATTCTATACTGGATTAGAAGAAAATTACGTTATGCTGATGCAAGGCGCAGCACGGGCTCCCACATCTAATAACATCTCCCTTGGCGGGCTCGTCGAGCTATTCTTCGGGTTATGTAATTATATCTATTTTTGATAGATATTGGTACAGGCCACAAGGGTCAGGAATGTTATTTTTCCCGCTAGTACCTGTATTGGAGGGCGACCGAGGAGGGTCAGGATAACCTCTTATTGGGGCTCTCGACCTATGAGAGGTCTGGAAAGGTTGATGTCAGTGACTGTTAGCTATTGGATATGAGAGTAGTATAGGGACTTTAGGTTGCTTAAAAGAAGAGCTGTGATTTGAGTACTCTTACTTATGACGATATCGCCACACTATGTGGATGATGTATACCAAATAACCTCCCAGACCCCTGCGGCCTGTAGTGGTGGGCAGGTTATACGGCAGCCCCCAGAGCGTTGCATTGTGTGCTATCATGGCTGGTGATCTTGGGTCTTGTCTCTCAAAGTAGCATCGCCAAATGCCGTCTCTCCCAGTTTAAGCGTCTGAAGTGTGCCGCTAGACGTGCCGAGCGGCCGGTCTGATGCAGCCGACAGATGCACCACCGGCGGAGAAACAGCCCGACTCCGGCGCTAGCGACAGTCAAGACCAAATAGTGGCGCACTTGCAACTGAACGGAGCAAACAGCAGGCCGCGGCTGACGGTGTTGGGGGAGAGCTTAGCCGATGAGCCGTTGAGACGAATCGCAATCTGTCTCGTCAGCCTCTCCGACTTTCAGAGGAGCAGCCTCTCAGAACCTTAACAGTGTATACGAGAAAAAACGGCGAAGCCACTGGGGATTACGACAGCACCAGCATTCCGACGATTGGTGCCCGCTGGCTAGAGAAGCCAAGACTGAGCGGCAGCCAGCATTCGGCTCTGCCTTGAACTGGATATATATACAAGCGGGCAAAGGTGCTCACTGTTGACGGGGACGTCGCAGAGAAATTGGAATCGCCAACGATGCATTATCCGAGTCTGAACATCGCTCTCTTGTCCGTCCTGGCCGCCGTGGCATCTGCCGCAACTCACAAGGTCGAGGTGGGCAAGGGAGGCTTGAAGTACACCCCTGAGACCATCAAGGCCGACAAAGGAGACATTGTCGAGTTCCACTTTAACTCTATGCACACTGTTGTCGCCGGTGACTTCAAGAAACCATGCGCTCCAGCTGCCAGTGGAGGCTTCTATTCAGGTGTCTTGCCCTCGGGTGGCAAGGTAAGCCAATTATTCATCTATCTCTTCGCCGACTAATCCCCATCTACTCAGTCGTTCTTCTCGATCACCATCAATGACACCGACCCCGTATTCTTCTACTGCTCCATCGAGGGCCATTGCCAGGGTGGCATGGTCGGCGTTATCAACCAAGGCTCTGACACGCTCAGCGCGTTCAAGAGCGCCGCCGAAAACACCGAAAAGAGTAGCAGCCCAAAAGCTGCATTCGGTGGCACCGTGGGAGACGGATCCAGTAGTACTACAGGGTCCCAGTCTACCGCAGGGTCCCAGTCTACCGCAGGGTCCCAGTCCACTGCGACCGGGACGAGCCCTTCTGAAACCTCATCCACCGAGACTACTGCTACCGCCGGATCTGCTTCGCCTACCGCGAGCAGTGTCCCTGCCGGAGCAGGACAGTTGGCTGGTCCGCTTGCTGGCGTAACTTGCCTTGCACTGGTTATGGCTGCAATGCTCGCTTTTTGAGAGAGGACGGTCAACGCTGTGCCAGATATAGCTCAAAGGCAATAAAACTGCTTGGGAGGAAAGAAGCAAAGTGAGGGAGGTGGGTGGGGTTTAACCATTGGGAATGATTCCCCTATAGTGGGTAATCAATATGGTTTATTATCCAGCATGATGAAGATCGCGAAGTCGGGGGTCTGATGAGAGTCAGATTTTCAGGACCAGTGGGGGCAATAGTTTCGCGGCCCAATTGTAGTATGTATGTCTTGCTCAAGTCTCGGTCAAGAGCCGCCGATCGCTCGACTATGCTATTAAGTAAATCCTCAAGATCTGGGAAATTCTGTAAGGCTCTCGCTGAAATTTCTAGTCGTCCTCGCTCAATCTGTCTGTTTGAGGCCGCTGGCGTGTTCGGGATCGGGCATTCCCTTAGTTGTGCAAGCCCTCTGGGAGCTGACAAGGCCTGGATAATGTGATGGAACCGGGATGTAGCGTTGTACCTTGGTTCTAGAGGGTTTCGAGAACTCCATTGGACAGAGCTCAGAGCTATAAACTATCAGGTCGTGGAAGCGGGATGTAGTGGCTCCCTCTCGGGTATGTATTTCTTCCTTGAGGCCAACTAATACCGTTAGTCTTATCATATCAGATACAAGATATGAGATTAGAACTACAGTAGAACTACGCAATGGCCAGGGAGATCAAGTTCGGGTCACTCTCCGAAAGCATAGACACAAAGTCAAAGCAAGTTCAGGGAAAATAGAGACATGAAGACGATGCCCAGATCAGTAAGGCGAGAAATGTGACAATAGATCCAAGGAATCGATGAGAGCCATACCCAGGAACTACAATCTCACCACCACTGGACAAAGATGCGGGATCCCGGTGTCATCACTTGCTGGATTGCTGACTTGCCCAGAATGCGGGGGCCGAAATGCAAAACAATGGTATCGAGATGCCTCAGAAAGATGTCCATGATTGATCTGAGACACTTGGAGACGCGCAATCCGGGTAGCGAGTATTTCCAAGTTGATTAAATATATACACGAAGAACCTAAATCAACCTCCAACCATTCAACACTTGTCACGAGTGACGCAAGCCCCGGCCTAAGCCAAATGTCAGTAATAGTTGTTTTATTCAGGTATTCAACACACCTTGTTGAGAACATAGCCCGACTTGCAAAAGCATCCGGGAACGCACACGGTGATGCAGGCTTGGTCGAGGGGCGTATCACAGGCAGGAGGGCATGCAGAGCCACAGGTAGTATACACCTGGTTTGCCTGTCGCAGCATGTCAACACCCATCAACTGCACAAGATTTCAAGTCAGTGACACTCACTCCAGGGCACCTCTTGGGTTGCGAGACAGGGCTGGCCATGATGCCTGTGATGAAAAGGGCGGCAAGGGAGACTGAGAACTTCATTTTCAAGGGCTGATGCAATCGAAGTGAACGGCTGAGAAGTTGGGCTCTGGCTGAAGAATGGCTGAGTGACGAAATTTCATCCAGACGATCAAGCAGTTTTTATATGCCAGACGGCCCACATATAATCTGAGCTTGCAGGACAATGCTGTCAGAAATTACATTCCACCCGGTCAGCGGCGTACATCCTGGCTGCCCGCGACAAAATAAAATAATCTCCACACCCTGCATATCATCGCATCAGCTGCAATACGAGCCGAGTCTTGGCCGCAAAACATTTACTGGGCGGCAGACGCGTCACTCAGTGGCCAATACCGCGGGTCTCTGAGAAGTGATGCTGTCGAGGGCGGAAGATGGAGCCAACTCCGGCAGGTAAGCTGAGCATTTGCCGAAGAACCTTTGATAAATATCAGCTAAGACGCCTGGAGACCCCATCCCCGCAGTTTCTGCAAGCCACAGGAGGTTTACGAGTCCTACAAGCCCCTCTCCCCCGATCATGTGCATACAAATGTCGGCCGATAGGCATTACAGGTTAATTTGCCCTGCGTCTACCCCCCAATCGCATCCCCGTGTAGGTGCCGAGTCCTACCTTGTCATTTCACTCAAGGGTCACCTGTTGCCTGGCCATTGGGTAGTATCATGAGACCCAGATATCGTTCCTCGACTCCCTTTTGCAGCTCCTAAAGCTACGGCAACGGTTACTATGCCAAGTGCTTGTTCCTTCAAGGGCAGTTTGTTTCCATGATACCAAAGAACACAGCATTTTTACACATCATTGACGCCATTACCCGACATCAATACAACTGCCCAGTAATAGCCTTCCCTGCTGCATTGAGGGAAGACTTAGAACAGATGCATCCCAAGAAGCAAAGTAGCCCGCTGGGTGGGACAGCATCTATTATTTGACTCGGTTATTCCGGAAGTCGGGCTTCACGCTTCAGTTCAGCATACTGCCCTGTCACATTGGTTGAGAACTATGGCCGGCAGTTAATGTTAATCCCGCTGATCTGCTGTTCAGCATGCGTGTGGAGCTGGGTGCCTATGACGAAAGTCCCGGACCTAGCCCAGGTACATTTAGGGCTGATGTCGGGTCTTCTCCCCGTAAGCTAACCAGAGTGGAGACCGAGCCGCTGTTTCAGGCATGATCCGTCGCCATCAGTGGCTCCTCCGCACATACGGATAAAGATCCCTCAGTCATGTCCACAGGGCGGGGGGGGGGAGAGTCCGTCAGCTTCTCTTCCGCCCTGACCAATCTTCGCAAAGAGATGAGCAAAAATGAATGAGCTGCGCCTCCACAAATGTTGGCTCTGCCGCAGTTCTCAATCACTCGATGAGAAATTGGGCCTATCAGACCTGGATAATCCGCCATCTCAAGACATTGCGCTGACGAAAGTGACGGGGGCGCATATCCCTTGTCACGCCGTCCTGCAGCCGAGCTCTCCGTTATGGTCCTTCCCGTACAAATCGCTTGGCCCTCGGATTTTTTAGACCTGGTGCTCCAACGGACAATCCCTTGGATGTTACTTCGTCGCCCGGCTCGCTCAGGTGGCTGTGACCGGCAGGGATAGTTCCAATGTGCTGAGCGATCCAGGGTCGCATGCTGCGAGTGAAGGCTTGAGTGATTGATATACTATTGGATAAGGGTAGTACGAGCACGATAGTGGTGAGATTATTGGGGCTGTGTCTACCCGCACGTCCTCGTCCGAAGACCACATCTTCGGGGTCCGAGGCCCTCTGGCCACGAAGCATAGAGATAGGACTCTCCGACTCCTCTATTCGCCGGCTTGCTGGAGCTTTTAGCAAAGCCGCACCTGAAAGTTTGAGCCTCCTCCAGTCTTGAGGTCGGTAACATGCAGGTCCCTTTGCGGACTGGGGGAGAGGAGCATTACCTATTCTGCTTGCTGTTCCCTTAAAGGAGGGATGCTTCAACGATGAAAAAGAACACGACCCCCCCCCCCCCCCCCCCCCCCCCCCCCCCCCCCCCCCCCCCCCCCCCCCCCCCCCCCCCCCCCCCCCCCCCCCCCCCCCCCCCCCCCCCCCCCCCCCCCCCCCCCCCCCCCCCCCCCCCTTATTACTGACGTAAATACCCGACGTCAACACAGTTGCCTTGCAATAAGCTTTTCCTGCTGCATCGCAGGAAGAGGGGAGCATTAAACTGCCGGTGAGCCGTGAGACAAAGCGAACTATAGTGAGAATGGAGTCGACATGGTAGCGAAGCCGCCCCTGCTTGAGAGGAACCATAGCGGAGCTCTGGCCCTTGCCGATAGAGCTCTGGTCTCCCTTGAGCAGTGCTCGGCCTCCTTTGGGCTACCGATGACCACTCTGAGCCAAGCAATCTTGCCGATGAACACCCAGAGTTGCTGGTCGAACACATGAATTGAACATCGGGCCGATTTTGAGACTCTCCAAGCCCGCCTCTGTCTGTCGCATCCCAAAGAAGGGTCTTTGTCTCGGTGATTCCAGAGCGCACCGCGTGGCTGAGTTTGATTCCAAGACAAGACGACGATGAAAAGCCTTAAAAAATCGCCTTCTTTCACCGGATAGCATTCCAGAAAGGCCATTCGACGCCTCAAACTGCGAGTACTTCCGATTCTATTTTTTCTTAACAGAGCTGGCCATCCCGGAAAATGTCGAGGCAGCCAGGTCGGAATCCGTTGAAACAGCCAGCTCGAACTTCAAACCAGAGGCCTCTCCACCACCGGCGGCCTGGCTACGGGCCCTTCTATCATCCAGAATTCGCTTGGAAGCCTAACAAAGGCACAAGTGAGGTCCCTCCCGCCTGAAAGACCCGACCGAGAATCATCATGGGGCTCGGTGCTAAATCCCACACCATCCGGGCCACGCTCTAACCTCAGAGTAACTAGTTAGCTTCGCAAATCACTCGACCTCATCAACCTGCACTTACTTCTTCTAAAACGGGACAATTATTAGGGTCACGGATACCCCAGCCCGCGGAAGCCAGAGTGGCGCCTGTCAAAGACAGAGCTGATAGCGTGTGGCCCTCCATTCTCTCCCTTTTCCTGCGTGGGCTGAAAGACTAGTCCAGCAAGCGAAATCTGCCCTTTCGAATATCCGCTTTTGAGGATTCTTCCAGCGAGGTTTATTATCCTTTATTTCATCATCCTCCGAGAAAGTTCGAGTCAATGAGCCGTTTCTGGAAGCATTTGGCGTTGGAGCATTGGGAGAGGGACACAGCAGTTAAGAGATATCAACGAAACAGAAGGAGAGAGCTGAAGAGAGATCACCCCTTGCTAAGATGCATGGTGATCGAAAGGTCATGATGCATGAATATGGCCCATTGCTTCAATTTAACGCCACCTATCCTCACGCTGAGGGGTTCAGCGAAATTACATGATAGAAGTGGCTCTTATTCCCCCTTCAGAGCTTCGTGTGATTCGAGATTGCCTCCAACTCCATCACAACGCCATTGTAAACGTTTTGCCTAAAGTCCTCTTCGTCCAGCCCTTTAGACTCGGTACAATCTATACACCGTTCAACCACCGTCTTGTACGCTGGGTTGATCAAAGCGACTCTCTGCTCCAGCATCCGATGTGCGAAAGTCAAATCCCTGACAAGGTTGTCGTCGTCGTCATCGTCGCCAGAACCTCTATAATTTGGCTGCTGCAGCTGATCAAGTGAAGAGCCTAGAATAATCTCCAGCAACAGCATGCCGAGTGCGAAGAGAGTAGGGTTGCTCGATAATGAGCACCTCTGGTTCTCCGCGGAACTGTTGGGACACTCGGAAGAACGCTCGGGAAGGGTCCTCTGCAGGAAGGGATGCTCGTACGACAAAGCGTTGCCTCGTCTGAAGAAATGGACGTTCTTTCGGGTCAGCGCCTCGGGGAGCCACGGGGTCTTGCTCAGCTGGAGTATGCTGGAGGCAATGGCGAGTGCCAGCCGGACCTTTTCCGCCAACGAGATCAACGGTCGAAGCCCTTTCTTGCACTCGAGAACCTCTTCAAGAGTCACTATCGACCAGCCGTCACTATTGATTGCCGTTCCCAGCGGGTAGACCTGGAAGTGACGGTGACTGCATTCCTTGTCAATCAAGTGGCCATAGCACGCCGGCCTCTCTTGATGGGCTTTTTTGATAGTCAGACAGAGATCAAGAGGGCTTATTGTTGGCATGATGTCGCTTGCTTCGGGCGTCTTGATGAATGCTATGTCGGTAGCAGGCCGAGTCAGAATAGCCATGGCCTTCTTGATGCTTGGCTTGACGTCCGCTGTTGACTCGGTGGAACTCAGGCGAGACAGTGCCCGGTCGATGCTAAAGGAGACTTGCTTCATGGTCTTGGTCTTTTTGGCCACAACAAAAGGCGCAGATGGTGTCCCAGTCGATACGGACGTGGTCTTGATGTTGACCTCGTCCCAGAACCGCTTCCTCGTCAGGCCTTTGACAACCTCGAACGAGATGGCTACGTTGAACTGAGCATCTTGAGCGATTTTCTCATCGTCACATTCGTGTCCAACCTCGATGAATCGTGTCGCCAGCTCAAGACTCACATCGTGTGAGTCAGTGCAGAGAATACTGGAGCAGAGCGCTCGGTAGATGCTGGTAGAAACGTCCCGTAGCACTTTGAACACCTTGCATCGAGACTGTTTCCGTCGGCTGGGCTCAAGCTTGACGCTTAGTCGTGCAAGATCCTCAAGACTACTGACGCCCCTTGATATTGTTGCAAGAGCATCTTGATAGTCCTTTCGGTTCAGCCGATACAGCAACTTCTTGAAGTCGCGGGTCACCCGTCCCCGGTCAATCCAGACGACCTACGTCTCATTAGTTGATCACTCACCCACGGTAATAGAGTTCGCTTACCTGCCCATCGTGGCTCACATCGATCCTGAGTCGCTGCATCACAGCCTCAAGGGCTTCTCCGACTTCCTTGACGGTTTCTTCGAACGGGCCGTATGACTCCCACAGCCTCCGCCGAATCCTGTCGTTGGTCTCCTTCGCTTGCCAGAGAGGCCCAAACGGATCCTGTAGCATCGGCTCGATATCTCTCTGCGGCACAACATCGCTGATGAGTTGATCGCAGACGTTGTATAGTTTCGCTCTCTCTGTTGTCAATTGCCGATTGAGACTTCGCAGCTCCGACGGCGCTTTGCCCCAGTCACGCAGAAAGTTGCTATAGGCCTCCAAGGCTGTGACGACGAGGGGGATTGTCCCCAGTACTACACCTACGACCTCCAAGCCAGACATGGTCAGGGAAAGCCGCTGTTAATCATTCTAGGTGAAGCTTGAAGGGTAGGTGTTTGACAGAGCTGCGGACTGGGTGAGCGGTTAATGAGGTTGAAGGGGGAGCCAGTCTTACGACCTGCATATGCCCAGCCCAATGAAATAGCTGCTTTCAGCCGACCCCGCACGCAGCTGATATTGGCAATGATTGCGATCTCAGGACTTGCTGTTCTAACCTCCACCTGAGCCTTTTATAGTACGGACGCACGTAACGTTCAAGAACACTCGCAACACAGTCCAACAACGCGTACGATACTGGGACCCCATAAGACTTGTCTTTCACTCCTTCAATCTGGGCCATGGTTCCGCATCACTATGGATCGCAACCAGGACCGAGGCGCAATCGCGCGTAATGTTCAAGCCGTCCTCGGGTCGTTTCGGAACCTCACAGCGTCGTTCGCGGAGTCTTCCACTAACCAGCCTGGTCCTACTCATTTAAACAAGCTTCTACCCAGTTTCGAGAATGAAATTACTCGCTTCAAGATGTGGGCTGGTAATCTGGCGGCTCATCAAAGCGGCCCAGCATCTCTCGACCACCGGCTGAGAGAGGCACCCCATCTACAGGAGCAGGTCGTCTACCTCCTCAGCGACATATCCGAGTCTCTAGAAGATACCATCGCCGTTACCCTTCTGCACGGGGAGTCTCCCAAGAACGGCGAGAACGTTCGGGACGAGGTCGCACCTTCTGAGGGGAGCCCAGAACAAATCAGCGACGACGACTTCACCGACTCAGATCTGGACGGCGATGAGGATGTTTCCCCGGAAGCAAGGCTATCGACGCTTTGTCTTGACATTGGCGAGGCCATTGATTGCCTGCTGCGTCTCTCTGTCGCCATCGCCAACCCAGTGCCACATGAGAGATTTCGAAAGCTGGGCGGTGGTCCATCTGAGGACGTATCCTTCTACGAGGAACACGACATGCGCTACGTACGAGATAAGTTCCCAAAAATCGACAAGGGCTTGTCCGAGGTCTTGGGCAAGTTTATCACACGCCGCCGCCAATTCTTCAAGTACCGCGAAGCACACCACGCCAAGTTGGCAGCAGGCCTAGATCAGGAGAATCAGAAGGACACAAGCCGCACAGAACTTGTCCCGAAAACCGTGGCGTCATCACTTCCCGAACACTTTAAGGGAATGGGGGTGATTGACGAAGATAATCGATCCGATATGGCCATGTCGGAAACATCCTATGCCACCTCGGCTGGCTTTCTGATTCAGGAAGATGGACAGATCAAGCCGGCTCCTCCACTGAAGGTTCCTCCGCCGCCAGCTGAGGCGGAAAAGGGAGCATTTGAGTGTCCCTTCTGTTACAGGATGATATCAGCCAGCACTCGAGGAGCTTGGAAGTGAGTGCGGTCCTTTCCTTAGTCTCATCATGTCTAACACTTCCATTAGGCGCCATGTCTTTGGAGACCTCCGGCCATACACTTGTCTTTTCTCACGGTGTGTTGACTCCAATACCGACTTCGATCGCCGCCATCGGTGGCAACTTCACGTCTCACAGTTTCACTGGCGAACATGGTCTTGCCCCTTCAAATGCGGGAACATGTTCCCATCTGCAGTCGATCTCGAGAAACACATACGCCACCAACACCTACCAAACGCAAGCGACGAGCAGCTCAGCACCGTCATAGCCCGCGGTGAGGTATCTGTTTCGGATGATGTCTCCAAGGAATGCCCTCTCTGTGGACATGTTATCTCGGGTCTCAAGTCGTACATCAAACATGTCGGGCGGCATCTGGAACAGCTTGCTCTGTTTGCTCTTCCCAGCATCGAAGACGATGGGCTAGAAGATGAGGTCGATAGTGATGAGCAGAATGATGTAGTATCCGGACTAGACGCCGAGTCGACCGACAATGGTTCTATGGATTCTTCCCATGCTCTTGAGCAACTGGAGACAGGCGAGACAGACGGCCGATCAGGAATAGAGGGAAATTATGGAACAAAGGGCAACAATCGAGAACAGGAAGACGAACATCTTCAAGAACGGATCGACGTCGTCTTGAAGGATGCAAACGTGGCGGCCCAACTCCATAATGATGGGGACTTCCGGGGCGCCAGGGAAGCGTACGTGAAGGCCTCTGGCAGTATGCAGCAAATCCTAGAAGAGGTGTCGTACGGCGAAAGAAGAAGGCTGCTAGAGAGCCTGGTAGGCCATCCAACCCCACAAAGCCTTGCCAATACTTACTCAGAACTTTAGCAACGGTCCTATCTCGACCATATTGAAACACTAGATCGGAACATCTCCGAGGCTGCCATCAGAAGGGAGGCTTATGAAGCTTTCTGTCGTAAAAAAGAGGCTTGGAGAAAGGCCCAGGAAGAAGTCAAGAAGGAGATCGAGGTGGCAAAGCTCGAGGCTGAAAAGGCAGCACGAGAAAGACTGGAGGCTGAACGGAAGGCCGAGGAAGAACGGGCACGAAATCACGCCCAGGCAATGAAGGAAGCCGAGGAGCAGACCCGGCTAAGATTCGAGGCCGAGATGAAGGCCGCAGAAGCTCTTAGAAAGGCTGAAGCGAATGCTCACGCCAAGGCTGGAGAAGAGGCTCGTAAGATATATGAGGCCGAGAAGAAGGCCGCGGAAGCTCACAGAAGGGCTGCAGAAGATTTTCTCGCCAAGGCCGAATCAGAGGCGGCGGGGGGACAAGGGGGACAGGGAGCTGGAGAGCCTGTGCGGGCAGAGATGAGGGAGGAAGAGGAGCGGGAGCATGCCGAGGAATTAGCTTCCGTCCGTCTTCAAAAAGCCATGCAGGCAGAGACCGAGGCCAAGGCTGTTGCTGCAATGAAGGCACAGAGGGAAGACGACCATATCATGCGAACTGAGCAACAATTGGATGCCTCCGAGAAAGAGCTGCCTCCCATCGACGCCAATGACGACGCCAGACCAGTTGCGCAGGATGCCAGGCCTACCCATACACGCTTTGCTCGCAGGCATCTGTCTATAGAGACACTCCGGACGTTTGGTGTTGACTTTACCCTTGATGCGGATCCCGAGTACCTCTTGGTCAAGCGATGGGTGCCGGCGGGAGAACAAGAGCTAATGTGGAAGCACACGGGGCGCATTCGGGAGGAGCGCAGGCACTTGATCTTCGGTGACCCACCAGACAGTGCACTCAGGGAACCAGAACTGGAAGAGGGGGTAGCTAAGGAGACTTCGAGAGAGCATCGTCTGCTTGAGGCTGACTGGGGCGAGCAAGAACTGGAACACGTCAAGCATGAGCAAGATGTGGTTGGAATGCGGCAGACTCGTGACGAGGAGGAAGGCCGGAAGAAGCATCTATTCAACCCGAAGAGCCCCCAAGAAGTAGATGAAGCTTTCGAAGATCAACTTTCTGAGCAGGAAAATACCGCAGCCAAGAAAAAACTTGAGCGTATCGCTGGAGAGGAGAAGCCGACGGACCAGAAGGACAAGGAAGCCGCCAAGACGTTTCAGCGATACCGTCTGCAAGAGAGGAGTCATATCGCCGAGGTAGAGTCAGATAGGGAGGTCAGGGGAAAGGAACACCAGCAGCGGCTTTCCCCTACTCCGTCCTTGCCTTCAACTTCTCGGGGCCTACGTCCAGAGATCTTGGGAGTTCAGCATGAGAGATTCACCGAAGGAAATGCCCGCAAGTTCGATCGTTTAGAGAGAGCCGACGCCTCAAACTTCATTGACGCCGCAGACGACCTCATCATAAAAGTAAGGAAGCCCGATGATGAGGATGAGGGGCAACATGAGCACGACGCACAGGGCGGCGCGGGATCGGGTCGCTTGAGAGGCAAGCCTCTGCCGCCTATCATTGTGGAGGATCCCCACGACATCCTTGCTATGAAGCGTGCACGTGGAACTGTCGCGGCGCTCAAGCCTCAGAAGCTTGAGGATCTGGAAGAAAAGATTTCGAAGTTGGAAACTGAGCGCGAGCACTGGAAGCGCATCGCATTCGGTGACGACAGGATGATGGTACCAGAAGCAGTGACGGGTATCAAAGAACGAGCTTCCAATAGCCCTCTGTCCGACCAGCCTACATGGATCTCCCAGTTACCACCCGGGGATGGGAATGTGTCATTTGTCGCGCCGTCCGCAAGCATCGTCAACGCCGGTTCTTCGGACGCTGGTATAGGCGGTTACTCACTTGCCGACGGTCCCTCAAACGATAGCCTCAACCAGAAGGCCCCTGGCACTGGCAGCTTCACCATTTCTGATCCTCCACTTCGGTCTAGTCAGTCGAGCAACATCCAAGAGACCTCTACCAAGGCCTTCGAGGACTCGAACGACTCCGACGCCTCTGTACCTGGGGCTTCCTTCAACATGTTTGTGTGTGAGGTTTGTAACCACGGCTTCCGCCTCCAGGAGCACTTGAGGCTTCATAGTCTCTCACACACCGGGAAGCCCCTCGAGTGCAGTGAGTGCGGTGAGAAGTTCGTCCACAGCGAGAACCTGGCCCGGCATGTTCGAGAACACGACAGCAGTGCTATGACCACGAAACTCACCAACGAGAATGAACCCCAGGCCCACTCTGCCTCCGCTACGGCCCAGCCTGCTTCTGATGACTACAGTGTTTATTCTCCCCCTCAGATTGCCCCTCAGCTACGGCCCCTGGCTAGAGAGGACCGTATCCGGATTGTCGAGCGCGGTCGCGAACGGTCCCTATCCCCCCCTCCTCCACTGCCGCCGCCTCGGTTCATCCCAGGACCAACCATTGAACGGGAGATTGTAACACACTACCGACATATCGATCATCGTAAGTCTGAGCGTTTATTCATTGGACGTACACTGACTCTGGTAGGAATACCCATGACCATCCCCAAGGCAAGGCCACGACAGGATCAAGAAGATGCTGCCAGGCACAACAAGCAACAAGAATGGGATCCCATGGCTTTAGACAAAGAGTATCAGGAGCGACTTGAAGCTGATCTGAGGAGGTCTGGAATAGACGAGGTCGAGATCAACGCCATTTTGAACAAGGAAAAGGCCAACAGTCACCGCGAGGTCGGAAAGGGCAAGGCACCCGAAGTCCTGGCCAGAACTGACATGGGCGGAGAGGCGTCCGAAATGATGGCAGACCCAGGTATCGGGGTCCTCAGCAGTGACTCTGTGGCTGATGGCGGTCTTTCTTCTCCTCATCCATCTGGTAATGCGTCTGTTGTATCGGAACCGGCAGAAGGCACCGAAATCCTCATCGGCAGCGGAGATACAGACATCAAGGTTAAGGTGCTTTAAAAAGGGTCATAGAGACGCTCAAAGGAAACCATAGGAGCGACTTGGCAAAGCAATATCGAACAGGGAGTTGGCTCGTTGCGTCAGGCTCTTGCTGAAGGAGAATTGAGAACTGGCAGGGTCCGTGGAGGGGGGCGCAAGATAGGAAGTAAGGAGACGCGAAAGCTTCTGGGGGGAACACGGACGAAGGGTATCACTGAGGGTCATATACTGGACTGGAAGACTCAGTCTGAAAACGGAACTGAAAACCATGGCGATGGATTGTTAATATATTTTCCCAGATCGGGCGCTTGGAACAGTTTGGGACTTGATCGACAACCATTGATGAGAAGCCAGCATCTCGTAGCTTCCCTATGGCATAACGAATTACATTGCTGTCCTACCATAACAAAAATGAAAAAAAGAACCACAGTTAGTCCTTTGGGTTGCACACAGCGGCGAGATGGCCGGGCTTGTCGGTGCCGATCGAGACGACGAGGGAGCTAAGAACAGTCACAGTACTCCTTCGGCCTTGAAAATATGCCCGTATACGAAAGCACTTATCGCCTGAAGGAGTCGTGTTTCAGGCCATGAGGAAGAAAAGCCAGGGTGTGATAGACATGGGACACCATGCAACCTTGAGAGGATCTGGCAGTAGGGGCTAGAAGGGAGGGTAGCGGACCTTTCGCTGGAATGCAGGATATACTCAAGTCAAAGGGCCGGCCAGGCACTGCAAATAGAACACGGGCTGTAATTTCTTCGTCCGCAAGTACGCGTAGCATAGACTCTCAGGCCATTATGTGACGATGTCTGGCCAAGTCCACAGCCTCCCAGTCGCACGCCATCCGAATCCAGCTAATTTTGTACGAGAGGAACAACTAATCTCTACCAGTACCGGTTGAGAAGTCTATAACTTTGACTTCTAAGATCCGAGATATTAAGTAAAGAGAGATAATTATAATTAATAATTAAGATAATAAAGGAAACCTTAAAAATAAGGCATATTATATAAAGTTTTAAGATTAATTTTATATTAATAGATTAATTAATAAGATCTATATTATATAAGTCAGGGCTTTTATAATAGGTTTAATTCCCCTTTGCTAAAAAACTGGCACATCTTTCATTCCGTGACAGGCCAAAGCTGGAATATTCTACATGACTGCGAGTTGTTGGTACCCTTTGATCGTGGTTCTCCGTGGTTCTGCATCTTGATTCCCTTTCGGCGGTAGACTTTACCGCAACATAGCCAACAGACAGTTCGTCATCACCGAAACCACACGTCTTTCAAAAAAGCCAAGATTACTTCGCAAGCCTTTTAGAGCTCGTAAGCTCAAAATAGTGATTTTAATTTGCACATTCACCTTGTGTGGTAAGCAGGAATCATTTTCATGCGAACACAAGGAGCGATATCAACCGGCCATTCCTAGATTCCTTTATAACATGGCAACGTTCTACGTTTTGCTACTCAGCCGGCACGACGTTGGGTGATGATGGGACAAGGACTTACTGCAATCATTCAGCCCTTTCGTCTTTGATGTCGCCAACATTGATTCCCCTCCAAGCACAACATGTCACTGTTCAGGGCAATTCCGAACACACCGTCCAACTCCCGATGAGCGATAACCAATAAAGGAAACTGTTCATGTGGTTATGACACTGAGTGAACAGCCTCAACGAACATCGTGCTGTATTTTAAGGGTTCGAACTACATAAGGACGGCGGGCCCGACGTCCTTTTCGTCCAGATCCAACTCATCACCAAAGGTCATCGCAAGACAAATCAATCAAACCAACATAAACTACTAACCGCAACCAGTTCAACTCAATCAATTCGATTCAATCCAACCTTACAACAATGGATAAATCACCCATCCAAACCACCATTTCCTTTCTCAGCCTGTTCCCTAAAGAGCAACTTTGTCAGATCCTCCTGGACGTCGCCTCGGGCAAGATCCCCCTCGCCGAGGCCATCCATAATGCGGCTGTCGCCACCCCACATCTCAAGACCGGCTTACAGATATCCTCCGATTGCAGCTTCAGCGACGTCTTTGGAAACGCACTCGATACCGGCGATCTTCCTATGATCCAGGGATGCATCGATTTCAATTTTGTCGATATTCACGCCTTGTTTCCCGTCCGGAACCCCGACTCAAAGAACAAAGGACAAACAGCTCTGGTCAAACTCTTTGAGGGCTTTCACCAGGATCGCATGTCATCCCAAACCTGCAAGGAGGCTTTTCAGTGCCTTCTCGACAACGGAGCCAACGTTGAGGCTCCTTCAGCATCCAACCTGACCCCGAGCTCACTGTACTATGAGTCGTCGTCGATGCGGCCGGCCATTGACCACTTGACCGAAATGATGAAGTGGTGCGACAATCGGAAGAAGATGCAGACGCTTTGTGATATGGCTTCCCTCTTATGTAGGAGCGGTGCCATTGTTGACCTCTACCAAGGTAGGTTCCGGCTGAAAGGCGAGAAATCCAGCCTCAGCGCAGTTAACAAGGACGCAATGAAGCGTCCCGACAACGCCGTCGAGATTCCCTTCTTACCTCACTGTTGCCCATCCTTTTTCGATGAAGTCCGCAAACGTCGCACCCAGGCGACCCTCAATTTCAACCACAGGAATAAGCTTTGGCGACTAGCCGGGGCTGATCTGCCAAGAGGCCATCATCGGACGGTGACCAATATGGAGTGGATTATCACTCGCCTCCACCAAGACTTGTTTGACCAATCGAATACGCGAGAGTACGATGGTCCGAGAGAGATTGGAAACATGTTTGAACGAAAGATTCTTAAGCTATTCCACGACCATGGTTTGTGGTCACGCCTCGAACCTATACACGCCGTCCAGGAGATTGTCACAGACCTAATTAAGGACGAACGACACACGACGATCAATGGACCTGACCTAGAGCAGTACGCTGCCGCTTCCTGGTACAAGCTTTGCATGGCTGTTAGTTTTCTGGTCAATGAGTCTTCACAAGCCCAAGAGCGGGAACTCGGTCGTCAGAAGGGTGAACTACGACACCAGTTGGTGATCAGTAGCCGGTGGGATCCTCGAATTGAGTGGATTCGTCGGGTGGCAGATGCTCATTCTCCTGCTCTAGACTCAGATGTCAAACAGGAAGCGTGGCAGGAGTTCTTGGAGGGCTGGGAAAAACTCGTCCTTGAGCAAGGCCAAGGACGCCGGTGGTTTGAGGTAGAGGAGGACAAGTGGTTTGTTCCCGTCCAACATGCCAAGGCAGCTTTCAAAGCCTTCAATAACAAGTCGGCGTCCCTGCTAGGAATGTGATTCTCCTCTTGAGAGAATATATTCTTCGAAGGCTTGTTCTTCTCAAGACATAGGCGGGACGAAGTTGAGGGAAATTGGGCAGCGAGTTATAGGTTTTCGAGCAGCTTGGCATTTAGGTGTTAGGAGTTTAGGCCTTGGAGGCTAAGGTGTGATTGAATAGACATGCTGTGTTTTCTATATTTCATCCGGCTTGAGAGTGATAATTTACGAATATTGTCACACGTTCAGCTGCTACTAGGTCATAGCCGAGAAGGCGTCCAAGAATGCTCGTCGTTCCCTGGTCAGGCGGCGAATATCGTCGAGAGAGAAATCGATGAGGTCTTGGCCGACATTGACGGACGGCCCAGGAGATGGAGATCGTGGTGTCATCATTTCCGCCTGAGCAGCGTCTGCATGTGTAATGAGTGACGTCTATACGCCCGGGCGGGATGGTAACATACCATGGGAACGAGAGTGGAAGTAGAAAACCCCAACATCGAAGCGATTCTTAAGCTTGATGTCGGCATCGGGATACCATATGGTCTTGGAGACCGTGACGTATCTGCTTCGTATAAGCTGGGCATGTGGGATGGCCTCTTCGTACTCTCCGGGGAGATAATGGACGGTCGGAGTGGAAGAGAAACGCGGGACGAAACCTCGCGTCGTCAAGTCTCGGGGCGGGAGCCTGAAATACAGTAAGTAGAGCACGAGTCAACAATGCAGGCACGGCAAGTTGTCTTAACCAACGAGGGGTTGACACTGACGCCCGAAGGGGTAGGTAACATAGAGTGGTTTCGTGGCCTTTTCTTTCTTCTTCTTCGTTTTGCTTCTTCCGCCGAGACAGCCATGCACACTTCAACCCATTCACTGTCGTAATGAGGTCAGCTAAACCGGTCTTTCCGCCCTACTGATCGCCTCTTTTCGAAGGGCAGAACACAACTAACCGCTGACCTCTATCGGTCATATGAAACACAAGCACTTGGCTTGGAATACAAGTTGGCGCACAGGTTACGCCCAGTTCCACAGCCAAGCCAGCCCCCGTTGTGTAACCAAGAACACGGTTTTCTTCGCATCCATAATACCAGTACCCGAAATTAGGTTACGCGGTCTAGCATCTCCGGGTAATCAGGCACCAGCCACATGCTTGCTGACTGGCCATATAGGACGGATTGAGATGCCGGATAGGCCCGCCAGTTGTGTACTGTGTCTGGGCTCTGTTTGCCACCAACTCTCGTTCAGAGCTACAGATATGCTAGACCCACCTAGGACGTAGTGCCAACCGTTTGTCGCAAGATCTAGGTCGCCGGCGAGAGACATATATGAAACACTGGCCCGCGTCCTTATTCCGTCTCTGTCCAACCTACCACCGCCGACGGGTCAGACCACCTATAACCCGTGACTAATCTAGAATGGACACTAAGAAGCCTATCAGCTTCAGCTTCCTGTTCTCATTAGCGGCTCACGGCATTAACCACCGCCCGGAGTGATGTAAATTCATCAACGGTTACTTGCCGTCTATCAGCATGGCTTCAAATATAAATAACTTTCATCATTCCCTCCCACTTACCTGTTCCATCTTCACCCTATCGCTTGCGCAAGCCGCTACCAAGCCTCGATCTCTCTTGATTGCCTTGAACAACACCAAGACTAAATACCCTCGAAATTCCACCACTACTCATGCCTGAGAAACCAAAGACGGTGCCCGACACCACTCCCATCGTGAGCACTTCTGGTATATAGAGAATCCCTTCCACTTAAGTAAGGACTCATGACAGCCAGTTTAGCTAACACCTAAAGTCTTGCGCCGCGCAAGTCAGTGGGCCATATATGGCCATAAACCCTACGCGGGGGAAAATGACGAAGGGATTACTGTTGAGCTCAGGACACCCGACGGGCCTGCCGTCCAGGGCGTTCATGTCAAGCTCAAGGTCATGTGGACCAATGATCCTCAAGGAACCCCATGGGATTGGGGCCTTTTCGTTGAGCGCGACGTCCAATACCTAGATGAAGCCAAAGTCTTGAGCTATTGGCTTGAAACTGGAGGCAGATCTTTGGCGTGTGGGCTTGATGACGAATGGGTTCACGTCCTCCGTATTCATTCCGAGCGCAAACTTGACGGCATTAAAGAATACAAGGTGCAGTTTGTCGGATACTCCGCGAATGAGGCCGAAATGAGCTGGTGGGGGGCGGCTGAGACCTATCGACTCTACCCCGAGCTGGTCAAGGAGTGGAAGAGAACGAACCAAGGCTAAAGTCTGTCTGGTCGCTATGGATAGCACTTAACCTGTCTTGTGCTAATTTCGATAAGATTGAGATTAGTCTCTGCTTTTATTACCACACTATGAGCCTGTCGTGTCTGGATGTCTTTTCACTACCTCGTTGTAGTTCACGTTAGGGCGGTGTTGACCTGTTACCCAGTCTAAGATAGGGGCATGGCTGCTCTGGATAAGAGGTTTATATAAGATTACTTAAATTTATAAAAAGATTTTAATGATTTTTAAATAATTTTTATTTTTAGATTAATTTTTTAAATATAATATTTAGCCTATTAATAGCGTGCTTTCCTCTCTTTTTTATGTAAGAGCGCTCTATGTCATTCATTAGTTCCAGAACGAGGCCAGGCACAATACGGGGCGGTAGACGCGAATAAGAGGAGGCTCCAACGTATAGGTAGACTCTGGCATAGCTTATACCGCATGCGTTTGAAGCGTCTTGGGCCACCTGGGTCAGTCGCAGTCAATTTCTCGCCATCGCAGAGTTTCTAAATCCTCTGGCCCAGCTTGATTCAAGTTTCGACTTGGTTTGCGAGACAAACCAGTAGCCACTCGCCTCCGCCCTCTCTGTATAGATAGGAGACTTATTAAGCGTGTCGCATGATAGGTTGGTAAATATCTCTGGCGGCCCAAATTAAATGCTTTCACTTTAGAGGCAAGGATCATTGGGTTACGAGTTCCTACTGATGATTAAGCATATGGGGGTTGAGTTCCTCTCCATTCCGGAGTAGTGCTGGGCGCGGATTTGCGAACAGAGCGTAGTGGGAGTTTATCGGTACATAATTTATGCAAAGATCGATAGGCTTGGCAGTTTTCCGGGTTGGCCGATCAGGGTCCGGAGGGTTCTAGAGCGAGGGCCTAGTTCAGCCTGTGTCATCGCAGCCAGCCGCTCATCAATAGTGCCATCGATAGTCTCACCACGACGCTACCGCGTCAACTTAGCATATGCTCCACTCATGTCCAGAGCCTACGGGACGGGTTCGGGCCGCCGCCTACCGCAGCAAATTTGCGCACGGGGGTTCCCAATGGGAGGGGGGAAAGCGAGCTATCGCCTCCAGCCAGCCAGGGTCGCGGACGAGTTAACCAGTGTGAGTTTAGGGACAGCCTCGGGGAAAGAGACTTGGGTGGAATTCCGAGTCCAGGCGCTCTTCTTGCGACCAGCCAGCCATGTCTACGGGCTAACTAACCAAGATGGTTTAGAACTAGCGTGCCGAAGAGACGTTCATTGGAGGGAGCATGGCAGTGTCAAGGCTTGGGGCTATTGTAATGACCCTGGCTATACGATAGACGATACCTACGGCCAGGCCCCAACAGGCGTATATATTCCCCGGGCCCGCCCGTTGTTTGCCTGCTCTTGTTCAAACCACTTCCATGCACTCACTCATCTCAATCACGTCTTGCGCATCTCTGCCCCGTCTTCTTTGATTGCCTAGCATGCTCTCTGCGTCAGAGTTAGAGGAGCTCCCCGTCCTCGCCCTCGACGGTAACGACGACCTTCCCGAGGGAACCTACACTGTCCCATGCTACGACAAGAAGTCACTCACTGCCGAGGATGCCGAGATCAAACACAAGACTTGGTTCAAAACTGCAGTATGTTGACCACCATGCATCTTGAACATGCGGAATGCCCTGACACGCCGCTCAAGCCCCTAACCGCAGAGGCCATCACGAGGCTCCACAGTCTGCAGCTCGTCGCCGAGTCTCATGATCAGGGCTACCGCAGCGACCCATTATCGACTAGCTGGTCCTGGTTCGAGATCGCCATCTTCAGGAATCGGAACTCGCAGGGCCCCAGAGAGAAAGACGGCATTGAACTCGTCTGGGAAAGCCACAGGCACCTGGTTTCAGACAAGAATTATGCATGGGTATGTAAATGCAGGCGGAGAGCGAACACCGAACCATCACTAATACTAGATAGGCCGAAGGAGTCGTGTTTGGCAAGGATCATGATATCTTCCGACTTCTCGAGGTGAATTTCCCCCCACCGCTGCCTGCTTCCTTGATCTGGATATTAATTAGTGAAAAGGAGGGCAATGTCATTGCAGTCCGTCTTTGCGCGCGCTTCATGAACTGGCAGGTCAAGGCCCGAACTGGCTACCTGGTCATCAACATTGCTGCGCCGGGTACGTATGAGTCGATGATGCATCTCGCAGAGTGAGAGCCATCTAACAGACCGCCTGTGCAGTCGCCCGTGAGCCTCTTCAGTATGGCCAGACAAAGGACAGCGTCCTTAGCATCCAACAGGTATTCCAGGAGGTCAACAACAGTCTTCTACCAGAGTCTATGCAGGTTTCCTCGGCGCCCGGGGACCTTCTATTCCGAGCCGAAATGCTTACATCGGCTGGCGATAGGCCTCTCCGCGTTCTTTCGCTGGGTGAGTCCAACTTACACCCGTCTTGGGTTCTATCCAGCATGCTAACCTGAGCAGACGGCGGCGGTGTTCGTGGTGTCGCGGCGCTCATGCTTCTCGATGAGGTTATGAAGAAGGCTCACCCAGGCAAGAAGCCTTGCGAGGTTTTTGACATGATCGCCGGTACTAGCACCGGAGGGTATGTCACAAATCCAACCCATATTTCATGCGTCCATGCTGACTGCCCTCTGCAGCTTCATCGCCATCATGCTTGGCCGGCTGCAAATGACCATCGCAGACTGTCTAAAGAAGTACAAGGACTTCATGAACATCGTCTTTCCCAACAAGTGGAGCATCACCAAGGGCGCCAACCTGCTCTGGAAGGGCTCCAAGTGGGATGCCAGTGCTCTTGAGGGTGTCATAAAGTCGCTTCTGAAGGAGGTGGTCGGTGGCGATCCCGACAAGGTCTTGCTCCTTGACGCAGAGTCTGCAAAGACTTGCAAGGTGTAAGTAACTAACCATGTGTCGTTGTTGAATTTATTGGTTAGCTAACGTACAACGATAGCTTCGTCATGGCCACCAAGAAGGAGGGCAGCAACAATGGCGCACCGGTCATGTTCCGCTCTTACGAAAACCCCCTGGAGAAGTCAGCGCTGCCCGGTATCAAGCTCTGGGAAGCTGCCCGTGCAACGTCAGCGGCTCCATCTTACTTTGACCCGCTCAAGGTCGGTGACTACCAGTTCCTGGATGGTGGGCTCCAGGCAAACAACCCTCTCGGATGGTAAGTGAGAGTCCTAATCTACCGTCCCCATCTGTACAAATGACAAACCGCTAACATTCTCTCCAGGCTCTGGAACGAGGTCCTAAGTGTCTTCGGTCCTGCTCGCGCGACGAACTGTTTCCTCAGCATCGGAACAGGCACGCCATCAGCCCAGACCGTCTCGGACCCGCGCAACGTTGCCGGCTTCGCGGCGTCGATTGCTGGCGTCGCGACAAACAGCGAGATCACAAACATCCTTTTCCGCTCCCTCATCAACGCCTTTGCTCCCCAGCCGATGGGCAAGAAGTACTGGAGGTTTAATGTTGGGGATGGTCTTCCAGACTGGGTGGAGGAGGATGGAGTGTGGACGTGGAAGCTGCTTGACAAGCGCGTTGAGGAAGATATCGGCGACTTGGACGACGTCAAGGCCATTCCACGTACCGAGGCTAAGGTGGCGAGCTATCTCAAGCTCCCTGCGGCGCAGACGATGGTTCAAGAATGCGCAGACGCCCTGAAGGCCTAGGCTCAAGGATGATACATCGTTGTTTTCTGTCTTCGGTGGCTGTAAGGTGTTTTTTTCACCGATCAGGAGGAACTTGTTAGCACCGAATTAAGATACAGTCTTTATTCTAGGATATTGTAGTCGCGCTTCAAAATCCTATAAGATGCACCCATCAAGACTCAAGTCCCAGTCAGCCCTGTTTCGCGCACCCACCGGATTTCCCGACAGCCTCAGTCGGCAGTCTTCTAACTCGGCATGGAAATTAGATTTGTTTCAGGATGAACTTCGGTATCAGCCTATGTATAAGTTTGCACATGACCAACACGGACCAGGTGATGCTTCACAGTAACATCTCACGTCAGCGTGTATGCGATTGGCGATTTCGGACGGTCCCTCGGGTGCCACGGACCGCGTGCCGATCATTGACTGTAGCAGAGCTACTACTTAAGGAGGGGTTTGGTCGGAATCGCCGGCAAAGTGAATCATACACCGTATCACCGTCCAAAATGTCGTCTCCCCAAGGCACAGCGCGCATTGCCATGCGCAGCAAACACTACAATGAGCACTGCGAGATTCAAGACGCGGCCATGAGAGCCGGCCTACACCTGATTCCCAGCTACTCAGATAGTACGTACGGTGTTGCGTCGCACGAGTAACCATGCATACGCGCAAAATCTTACCACGAGACTAGGAAACCATTTAGTCGTGATTGATTACGGCTGCTCGCAGGGCGCCAACTCGTGAGACCTGGGCCAACAGTGTCATCTTGCAGCACTGACAGCCCACCAGGATCGAGCCTCTCAAGAAGGTCATCTCAACGCTGCCGAGTGGCTCTACTGCCTCCCTCGTTTTTGAAGATACTCCATTCAACGATTTCGGAACCCTTGGGAAGACCATTGCACAGCATTTCTCGACCTCCCAGTCGCCAAACGGGGTCTTCATTGCTCCAAGCATGGTGCCACTGGGCTTCTACCAGCAAGTGGTCCCCGATGGCCATGCCGACCTTGGCCTGTCCTGGTCCTCCCTCAACTATCTCCAGCACATACCCAGTGTTTCTCTCGACGCAACAGCACCCCCTGCCGAGTTTGCCGCCGCCCGCCATAAAGCCTTCGCTGCAGCCGCACACGGAGACTTGATCAAGCTCCTCACCCTCCGAGCAAAAGAAATTCGACAGGGTGGATACCTCATCGCCGCGGTTGGCGGCCAGAACAAGGAGAAGCCGTCAAGCCCAGGTTTCCAGCCCCTGCAGGCTGCCATGATGAGCATGATCCGTTCCGGCAAGTTGGCGCTGCCGGAGCTGATGCAGATGGCCATGTTCCCAGGCCACGAGCGCACCGTCAATGAGATGCGTGCGGCGCTGGAGGATCCAGGAGTCTCCTCGCTGTGGGAGGTCGAGGTCCTGGAAGCGCAGCTGATTGAGCACCCGGCATGGGCTATCTACCAGGCTGCCGACGAGAGCAGAAGGAACGAGGCGTTCCGGACATATGCGCAAGATATACTGGTGAACTTGGTGTCGGCGTCCGGGTGGTTCTGGGTGGACGTGCTGCAAAAGTCCAGAGGTGACGAGTGGCACGATGGGGACGCCTTCCTGGACGAGTTGACGCAGATTGCGGTTGACGAGTGTGTTGCGAACCATGGAGATCTGAAGGTCGAGATTTGGTACAACTATGTTAAGCTCAAGAGGACGGACAAGCCAGCCTGAGTGGATTTCTTTCCTGAATTTGGAGATCAGTCAAGATCACTCAAGCACATAGGGGGACCAAGACCGCACAAGGCATGGGGCAGAAATTGTTTGTCCAGGGCTATTAGTATGACATGGATCTGATGGTAGTTTAGCTGATAACCGCGAAACGAGTCCTTAAAGACCAGACCAGTACAGCCTTAGCTATACCCACAAATGTGCCGTCGACTACGATACAGCGAGATCCTTTTTAAAGATAGTTATACCGATATAAGGATTTACGAAACCTAATTATTTCGCATCATCTAACAGACTCGTGTTAACTGCAGGCCCCATTAGTAGGTAGTGAAGGAAGAGTCAGGCAAGTCGCTCCCTGCAGCTACCGAGACATGTATGATCTTCACCATTAACCCGAATTATATTCTCAGTTTGCTCTATTTTTGCATTGTTCTTTAGACCAACACTTTGGCCCAGCTTCCAGTTCTGCTACGAGATGGACGTGCAGGCCCACGAACACTCTGATTCCGTTGATGGTAGGAGCAGAGCTGGGTATGAAAAGCTGATGGCTTATCTCTCGTCTATTAAATCTATATATCGTTTATCATTCACCTGGTTGCTACCCGCAAACCTGCCCCTCAGAAAATATGCTGAGTTATGATATAATAAACGTTTTATCCACCGTGTTGCCAGTCTCATCACAGGAGTCAATCGTCGTCGCCCTTGGCTTGTAATATCTACTTTAGTCTCGTCGCTCAGGGGTTACCCTATACGTAAATATGGACGACACCCCATTCGACGTCACGGCAGGAGAAAGGGTCCCACCCACCACGGCCCCGAGACCCAGCCGTCGCGTTCACCTAGGATCGGATCCGAGCCTTTAAAGATCTTAATGCCGTCTTGACGGGTTACTGTATGGGTTATTGCCGAGATTGAAGTCTGACAAGGTGTTTTGTGGTCGGAATTGAGCAAATCGATGAGTGGCTGTTGTTGTGGTTGGCTCGTGGCTAATAAGTCTGCATACTTTCTTCGTGCACTTGCATAAATTGTCCAGAATCCCGTTCAATCAGGCTTTTTGTTGACTGAACTGACCATCTACCAATCACATGGCTGATTGGATAAGGTTTCTGTCATAAGAATTTATTCAAGGTCCCTGGGATGTGCCTTTAGCGCTGGGTATGCATAAACACTGTTATTTTTATGAAGCAAAGGCACCTGCAACGCGTCCTTGTCGCGTTGCGCTCACGCGACGCGTTCGCGGTCAACCGCGTGGTTGCACGTCAAACGCCACCTTAGCTTTCCGCACGGCGGTCTGTTCGTAGTTACCCTGCTTCTGAATGCCCTCAATTCCGCCCCTCTCTGAACACGCTTAATTCCCCTGCGTGCCAACCCGGTAGGAGAGGGAAGCGAGCATGCTAATCTAGCATCTCACATTGGGGCATTCCAAAATGCTTTCATATGGTATTCCACCATCATCTCTTCCCTCCAAGCTCAGCTTCGGGCGAGGTATCCAGTAAGGGCCGATCGGCAACCGCACGAAATCCATGACTTTACTAGGATGATCCAGTAAAGGTCTTGCAGGTGTAATGCTGGAGTCAAACGGACAAGGCAAGTAGCTAAACAAGGCAACGCGACAAGGTTATCAAGGAATATCTCGATTATATACCCCGGGCTTAGCATTGCCTCGTTATATCAACCATCGTTCTCATAGACCCGGTGGAATCCAGTCTCTTGCCCATATGTCTGCGCGTCACCTCTACATCCCAGCCATTTATTGCGTTGTCGAATTCGTTGCTTCGCGTTCTTCCATACCGTTCGATAGTGACTCGACGCAAATTTGGAAAGTTGCTGCCAAGGAGCATGCTCAAGACAGCCTCATTGATTTTCTTGCAGCGGCGATTGTAGACAACGTTGTCAACATATACCTTGTCCCAATGCAGGTATAGCGTTTCCAGCATCGGCGGAAGGGCACCGGCCAGTGAATTGGGCGTTTCTTCAATGCTTTCCCAGGGAACCAGGTCTCCGGGCAGAAACTTGACGTGCTGGAGTGCACCGAGCTCGCGAAGTGAGCCCAGATATCCTTCGCATGTGCCCTTAGTTTGGAATCCAAGAGTATGGAGCTCAAATTCGTTCAGACTCTGGCCTAGCTCCCTCAAGACCCGGCCAAATTTGTCCAGGTCTATTTTCCAGCTCGAGGCGTCGGAATTCAGCGCCGCCCTGCGAATGTCGGCCGACTCAAGGGACAGTCCTCGCAGATTCTTACAGCGAGTTAGTATGTTCTTGAGAGCCAAATGGTCGATAAGGCATTCCTTGAGCTCGAGGTATCGCAGGTTGCACGGCTCATCGGGAAATTTAAGGCTTTGGATTGTGCTGCCAAGCCAATTTATCCCCAGAAGCCGCAGAGTGTGAAGCGTAGGATGAAAGAGGACCGGTTCGACATCAGTAATAGGCGTGTTGCCCTCCTGGCAACCTGCGTGTCTGATCCGGACCTCTTCTAGATCGGGTAGGCCATAGTTTGCATAAGCGGGAGCTAAGGCATCGTGCGTATGGACCTGAGCAGCCTCGAGTTTATACTTATCCAAGTCAACACCCTCGTCACCACTCGAGCTCGTACCCGTCGTAATTCTCACTGGGCTTGACATGAGCTCTGTAGTCATATCCGCACGCCCACTCAAGATCCACGGTATCGCTTTTGACGCGTTCATGTAGCTCAAGTCGACTAGCCGGACACGAGGTGTCAAGGCCAGGATAAAGGCTGCTAGTCCCCTCTCATCCTGATACACGAGTTCTTCCAGAAGGTGCTATTTAAACGCTCGAGGGGCGTCGAGTGAGACTTTTACTAGCTCGAGGGCATCTCGGAAGTTGTAGTTCGATGGCTCATAACCATCATTCAGAGTGACGTCTCGAGTGTTCAGTCCAAGCTGAGGAACAGAAGCCAGAGTCCTGCAAAGCTTGACGTGCCGCGGTCCCTCATCGTCCAAGCCCTCAAGTAAAATCGTACGGTATATAAGAGGCTGAGCGACCCGGTGGAGCTGCCTGCACACAAGAGAAAGTGACAGCAGAGTTTGGAGCGGGGAGGTCGGTGAACGATCGAGCTGGGTTCCGTACATCCACCAGTTGTCCACAGGAAGACGACAATGGAAGTGTGAAAGTATGTGGTGCCAGATTTCCTCTGGTACTGCAGTCATGGTGAAGTGGAGATTGCAGGAAGAGACAGAAGTGATCAAGAGGCTGGGCTCTCATGCTGATGCTCGGAAGATTAGGCCGCCTGGTTGTTGCCTTACAATTGAGGCTGCACAGAGGCTTGGCCTCTTTGATGCCTGTCAGCGATGGCACGCCTTCGGGTTCTTCAGAGCAGTCACAAACTGATAGCTAAGTATTCACCTGGTACTTACCGAGAAGATGCAGAGACAGTGAGGGGCAGTTACTGAGCCATGGATCCGAATCCATTCTACTTGCGGTCCTACATGTCGAGTCGTGGTCACCAATCCACTGTCGTGATGGGTAAGGATCTTGATATGAATGCAGAAAGAAAGCAACGTTGCTGACTAGCCGCTGGCAGCTAGACATAAAAATGCCAGGGAATCGGTGCAGTATTGCTTCTCTTGCTACTTAAGTCGCACATTCACCTTCGTTCAGGCCTTCTCAGACCATTTTGTTAGTATCAAGGTTTCGTAACACATTCTTGTCTTGGAAGTGGACCGTTACCCCGTCTATTACCGATAACATGAGAGCAACCGGGGCATTGGCTTTTGCGGCTGGCGCCTCGGCATTCCTGGCTCCTGGATCAGCCACGAATGCCCGTCATCACGTTCCAGAAGGGTTCGATCCAGCGGTGAATGACTGCCAATTCAGCCGCGTTTGATGCTCACATCGTCAACGTCAAGATGTTCTGTGGCTCTACGGCGGCTGAAAAAGCTAAAAATATACAGTACACGCACCTACAGTCATGCCTATCAGCCAACGACAAAAGCTAACGAGTTGTTCCAGCTGTTGATGTTGTCGTGGCCGAGCACAATAAGTTCAAGAAAGATCCGGCGAGTCCAATGCGGAGAGAGCGCGACATGAGAAGCGATGACACAACCCCGAAGAGCCTTAGGATGTATAGAGACGTTGATGTCGACGAGAAATGCATCTCCGACGCCATTGGCAAGGCCAGAGGGCCAAAGTTGACTTGCGGGAAGACGAGTGCTTCTCCTCCGCCTAAGCCAGTCGAGCCGAAATATAACTGTAAAGGCAGCAGTCTGGTGAGCATTCCATCATGGGTTTGTATGCAGAACATATATCACTCACAAGAGTAACAGTGTGGTGGCTCGCTTCTGGAGAAGAAACACTGCGACTACGGGGTGAACAGGTTACGGCGCAATCGAGCTGACCCGTTCTGGTATGGAACGAAGTGAGTCTTAACCGTCTACCATAATTACCAATGAGACAAAAGGGCGAATCCATTCACCTCTCATAGGGATCGGCAGCTCACCGGAAACTGCTGGGCCAAGGTGTATGGTCTTGGCTGCGGTGTCTTTATTGAAGGCAGTAATTGCGAGATGACCGGCGACGACATTTGGGAGGACATCCAGAAAATTCGCCGTCAGTGCGATGAGTGTGGAAAATTTGAGTATAAGGAGGGTTACTTTGTTAAGATTAATTATGTGACGGGATGTAATAACCACGATTAGTAGAGGTACTAACTACTGTATTGATGTATAGATGCGGATTTTCCCCGCGCATCTTCCAACTTCACTCTGAGGTTTCTCGACTTGACCGTGATATTTACTCTTGATGATGCTCTGATGTATACTCGGGAGGCTATCTAGCTCTGACGGAGACGAGACAAACAGCCTTGCTTCTCGTAGCAAATCTGAAGTGTCTGGCGGAAGAGACCCGCCGCCTCGTAAATGTGGGGGACTGGATGGCCGCCGTGGTGGGGTGAAGTTGTACCCCACGTCCCAGACCAGTTGCCATGGGCGGCGATGGACCGCGGTAGGCCCCTTCGATCACGGCCTCGTTCTATTGACATTGGGTGGTAGAGGGGATGTTTAGGATATCCCCAGTTACTGTTACCCCATTATCCCCACACTCATAGCGCTGTAGCGGAAGACACGCTGGATCCATGCCTAGTACGAATAATTGCCTCTATAACTCCTGTCCAGCTTTCGGTCTGTCTCGGTTGGGGCGACCACAACCTTTGCCAGCACAATCCCTTCATCCTTTGCCTCTTTCCAAGTACCTGCCGCAGCCGGGGAGACATCATGATCGTAACGCAATATGCTGGCCTTCTGTTCTTGATCGTTCTGTTAGGTGAGCTTGTCCGCCGGTTAAGGGGACGCGTCCCAAAGGGCTACAAGCTGGTCCGAGGCCCTAGAGGATGGCCGGTTGTTGGCAATGCACTCCAACTGGGCCGATATCCCCAGAACCAGCTCAAGAAATGGGCTGGGCAGTACGGAGAGCTATTCCAAGTTCGCCTCGGGTGGGAGAACTGGGTCTTTGTCAACAGCGCCGACGCCGTTCGGGAACTCTTCGACCGACAGTCTGCCAATACCTCCGGACGACAGCCTCAGCCGGTCACATCGGATGCGTTTTCAGGCGAAAGTCGCCTGCTGCTCCTTACATACGGCTCGAAATGGCGCAAAATGAGATCCATCATCCACCGGTCTCTCACCCCCAAGGCATGCAGCATTTACAAGCCATCCCAGGAGTTCGAAGCCATACAGCTCATTCACGACATTGCGACAGATGATGCGAGGGAGGATAATTTCTACATGCATGTCCGCAGATACACGACCTCTGTGGTCTTGCTAAGCACCTATGGACTGCGTGTTCCTATCTGGGTAATAGACTACCCGACCACGAGAGGGAGTCGTGAGAGTCACGATAGCTGACAGGCACTCAAGGACTGTGAAACCATCAGAGAAATCTACACCGTCCTCAACGAATTCTCCGTCACCGCTCAGCCTGGGGCATACATTGCAGATTTGTTTCCTCCGCTCGGACGTCTCCCCGAATGGCTCCAGTGGTGGCGGCCCGCGTCGACACGAGCGTACAAGAGGCACACGGCCATTTTCATGAAGTATTGGAACAGCTTGAAAGACAAGATAGAAAAAGGACGCGCGCCCGAGTGCCTGGTCAAGCACATAATGGAAACAGACCTTGAGAAGCAAGGCATCGGGGAAGTGGAGGCCTGCTGGGCAGCTGGTTGTAAGTCTCACTCTCCCTCAAGGCAACAGTTACTTCACCCTGCGGAGAGCTGACTCCTGTCTTCGAGAAACAGCCATGATCGAAGCCGGATCAGAGACGACATCTTCGGCGCTGAACAGTTCCATTCTTTGCCTCGCGGCATATCCGGACGTCCAGGACCGCGCAGATGAGGAGCTCTCGACGGTCGTTGGCGACGAGAGATCGCCCACCTTTGAAGACGAGTCCGCCCTTCCGTATATCCGCGCCATGGGTAAGGAGATCCTGCGCATCCGACCCGTCACCAACATCGGAACGCCTCACTACACAACCTCCGACGTAATCTACAAGGACCACTTCATCCCCAAAGACACCGTTGTCTGCATCAACCAGTACGCCCTCCATTTCGACCCCGAGCAGTGGGATAACCCGAACGAGTTTGATCCCTCGCGCTACTTGGCTTATCCGCACAAGGTGGGCGTCTACGCGGCTGGGGGAGATGCCGCGCAGCACCGCGACCATTACGACTTTGGGGCCGGCAGACGGATCTGCCCAGGCATGCACCTTGCCGAGAACAGCCTCTTCATCACGCTGGCCAAGCTCCTGTGGGCGTTCAGGATTGAGCCATCGCGCGGGCCTGACGGAAAGCCATTGGCCGTGAACCTGTCCGACACAGCCTACGAGGACGGGGTGAACACGGTGCCGAAGCCCTTCAAGGCCCGGTTCGTACCCCGAAGCGAGGCGAGAATGAGGGTGCTCCTGGCCGAATGGGACCAGGCCCAGAAGGATGGCTTCTATTTGGGTAGCGCAAAAGTTAACACGGACGGTGTTGTATGTACCTAGTCAGCCGGATTGGCTGGGCAGCGGAGAAGTTGCATAACAAGAGCCGAGTGAGAGCCGGGGTAGTCCGGGGCTGGCTGAATGACAGGGTCCAGGGCCAGCTTCCCCGCAATGATTGCTCTTGGCCTTGCCCTTAACGTAGTAGCTCGACTGCTTATCCAAGACTGATTCATGAATCATGCGCCTCCGTTGCTTCTCCCCGCGCCCGCCCC
The DNA here is from genome assembly GCA_033030565.1 of Fusarium nematophilum. NCBI lineage: Eukaryota > Fungi > Ascomycota > Sordariomycetes > Hypocreales > Nectriaceae > Fusarium > Fusarium nematophilum. Next base: position 208,501 of record JAVIXY010000040.1, on the reverse strand, counting down.
CTGGGGTTTCGGGACACCGCACGGGGTTATCCCACTCTGCTGTCTGCCCTTGGTTCACACCGTGATGCGATTCTTCCTTCAGCTTGCGCTCTGCTGTCGATGTTGCTCCCGCCTCCGCAACCGCCGCGCCCCTTGTCGTCTGCGGTGACTGCCTCATCGAGCACGCAAAATAAGCTCTCTCGACCAACCAGCCTGCATGTCCCCAAACACCGACGAGACCATCACGGTCTCGCGCATCCGCCGACCGCGTCGAGAGTACAGGTGCCGCCATTGTTCCAAGGTATTCAAGCGCAGTGAGCATTGCATTCGCCACGAGCGCAGCCATACCCGCGAGAAGCCTTTCTCATGCCAGTACTGCTTCAAGACCTACTCAAGGAAGTGCGCGAAGCCTCCCCTCCCGACGGTGCCATGGCCACCAACGCTGACAATGTTGACCCAACGCAAGAGATCTTGTGACAAGACACGAACGGACTCTGCACGCAGATCGCTCACGCCGGGACATGTGCCACGAGCAGCCAGTCCGTCACCCAAGCCCACCCGACGCATTGTCCGAAGGAACGCCAGGTGAAGAAAGTCCCGACTCTTCCGATGAAGACGGCCACGACCGAACCATCACGGCACAAGTGCCTCTGACGCCCCAGGACTCCTACAGAACGCCCCCGGCGAATGGCGGCACGGATCCCTTCAACGAATATCTGTGGCTGGCTCCAGAAACGGTGGCAGAGATGGGCGAGCCGCTGCCGAACGAGGGACCCCTGACATCATTAATCGACACGATACGGCTCCCAACACCACGGCATGACCTGATGGCAAGCTTCCAAGTCGACATTGATATGACCCAAGAAGGAGACAATAGCAAGGATAGCACCTCGGGTGCCGTGCAACCCGCTGCGACTGATCATCAATCCCACCGGGGTGGAAAGAGCCTGGCCCCCCAAGAAAGTGACCAGCCGGTGGGAATAATGGCACAGATGCAGCCAAGGATCACGGACCCAAATACGAAACTGCACCACGTCGAGGCTTCGCCAAGCGACATGGCGAACTTCCTGATCCCCTATCTCAACAATCCCTCGCCTCAGAACTGGACCGCCGAAGCCCGGCCGGGAAGCGGACCGTCTGCTGCAGATGCATGGCAAGATCTACGACTGGGGGACCAGTTTCCAGACAATGTCCTGGAATCATCCTTGTGGTGTCCCGAGAGCCGGCCTGTCGAGGCGATTCCATCACCTCCAGAACGAGAATTGCCGTCGCTGTCGCTGATGCCGGACACCGTCCATCCCTTTCAGACCTTGGCCATCGATAGAGACACGCACATGTCAATACAAGATGATCTGGCTCGTCGGCTACAAAAGGACAGCTTCTCGAGCCAGTTCCCATCCGCAAAGCTCTGCCAGAACCTGTTGTCGAGCTACATAGAGTGCTTCCACGGCCACCTTCCCATCATCCACCTACCAACGTTTGACCTGCACAAAGTCCCAAGTCCTCTCACCATTGCCATGTGCTGCATTGGAGCCCTTTACCGTCTGGACCGCAGGCGAGCCCGCCAGCTGTACGAGCTCGCAGCCGAAGGTGTGGAATCTGTAGGTCCAACGAGGTCTAGGTTGAAACGGAGTCTGTGTTAACCGCTGCATCCACAGGCCATCGTTCCTTCAAGATCTTCCATCCCGCCAACGAAAGATTGCCCTCTATGGCTTGTACAGTCGAAGATGCTTCTCAGCATCTACTCCCTGCTGGGAGGTGATAGCGACTTGGCATCGTATGCTATGGAAGGCAACGGATTCTACTCCGTGGTGAGTATCTTGGCCGGCCTCATGCTTGAGTCGTGGGCAAGAATCAAAGTCTGACTCCTCGGGCTAGATCTACAAAAGAACTCGAGTCCTACTTGCTGAAAGCGCGAACAACCCGACCAGTCTCAGCTGGCCTGACTGGGTCGAACGTGAATCGTGGAAGAGGATGCTGGGGGGTCTCTACATCACGAGCACTCTTACCATGGTAATCTACGACGTCAACCCCGGCTTCACAGTCACCCAGGACCTGGAGCTGGAGACCTTCGACGATGAGCCTTTGTGGAATGCCCGGACGTCAACGGAGTGGCGAGAGCTTCGATCAAAGCAGCCTGCCCATCATGAGCGCCAGATGAAACATGTCCTGGAGGATGTCATCTCAGAAGGCAACCCGAGGCCTCTAGACTATTCCCTAACCCCATTCAGCACTCTGCTCTTGATGCATGCTGTGGTTGTGCACATGTGGCAGAGACTCCAAGTTCTCCAAACATTTCCGCCACTCTCTTCGCACTCGGCCTCAGTTGACGGCACTCTTGGGTCATGGCTGCTAACGAGCTCCTTGAAGGCCCTGACAAGGTGCCAGCGGCTGCTGCAAGGTGGCCGAGACGAGCACCAGCTGCAGCACCAGCAAGAGTCCGACGACGATCCAGACAATACCCTGATTTTCAACTGTCAGGCCATACTGAGGATCGCTCACATTAGGCTGTTTAATGTTACATCTGCTTTCAACAGGATGTGCTTGATTACCACGGATCCTGGCGTAATTGAAGCCTCGGCCTCATCCTACGTAGCCGCAAAGCTGGATAGAAGTCCGCAATTGCTCAGCGCAGTGACGAAGGCTTTCGAGGGCCTCCGGATCCCAGTCAAGATGGGGCATATGCTCATACGCAAGACGGCAGCTTTACGATGGAGCGTTGAACATGCCGTCTCGGGATGGGACAGCGGTAAGTGGTTTCGCGGCGCAAAGACCTAGGTCGATCAAGAATGAAGCTGCTGACCAGTGGATTCAACAGCCCTCTTTGTGACAAAATGGGTGCATTCAGTAGAAGTTGACAAGCTGAATGGCATCCCGGCCACCGACGCCGAGGAAGGGTTCCTCGCTAACATCAGAGACATATTGGAGGAGGCCGACTATGATCTTCACGAAAGCAAGTCCCTGGCCGCCGGGGTGGCCAGGACGTGGGGCTTGTTTCTCCAGGACGTGTGTACTAAATCTCTCCTCATCAGCGTTGTACAGGATGCTGACCGAATCTGTTGTAGGTGTGGGTATGGGGCATTACTCCTCGCATGGGGGCCATACTTGATCAGCTGGCCATGGCGTATGAGCGAGTTGATAATGATAACCGTAGAGGGACTGAGGCAGGTGATTAACATCCCATGCTGGGCAGGCGGCGGACAGATGAAAGGGGCGTGGCACCGAGCCGTGAAAAGCAGCTAGAGACGCATGCACCTCTGGTACAACCACCTGCAGTGTGACCTTCAATGTTTATACCCTCACCCAGACTTGCCAGGCCCTACGCCCTCGAAGAGACATTGAAGATGATCGACCAGCCTTGATGAGTCTGTTGAGTGGCCATAAGGAATCCAACTATCCAATAGTACTAAAGCTTCTACATGACGCTAGCCGAGATGCCCCCGAACCGTGTGATGCTCTCTAACGCGAGTACCACCGGATGGGCTACATCGGGCCTCATTCCATAGGGATATGAGGGCCCCGGTCATATGCAGTCATGATTGACTGATGAGAAGTGTTTCATGTCCACCATCCTCTCAAACGACAGCGATACACTGCATTCAATTCCCTGTCCGTTGTTCTGGGTGCCCCGAAAATCCCAGCACAATGGATTGTCGCTTCAGCGGCCCCGAAGCTTTCCTGCCCACAAGGGTCGGGATACCTAGAGCCTCCGGCCGTTGGGTTGTATCGGTTCCCCCACTGACCAGGTACTGACAATGGATAGGTCTGGTTGGCGGCGTGCTACAACAGACAAAGAATCTCAGAAATAGCTCAGGGGCGCCCTTAAGTGAAACTAAATATTGTTTATTCCAACCAAGACCTGGCCGCCAGTATGATTGCGAAGTGTCCGAGAGATGAAAGCCTATGGAGTTCCCCACAAAGACGCCAGCCATGGGAGGCCCAGAGGGAGGTGGGCAATGTGGGGTAGGTAAAGGTGGCCCAGAGGGTCACATCCACAGTTGAGGGGGGACACTGGGCTCCACGGCAATACATACGCGGTTCGCGGGGTCACAGGAAGCCCAGAACGATCCGACAGCGACGGAGACCCTGGAGAGGAGGCATTTTCTCCCTAGTAGTCAGTTAATCACCAGGGCTTCAACCTTCCACGGCCCATATGAAATGACCTCATCTGCGATCCCGAGTTCCTATCGAGACGCCTTTTATCGTTGACGGGCCACAGACCTTGCGCAATTCCCTACATTACTTTTCGCAGCCCGCACTGGACGGAATCTATCGAACGCCCCTCCCAATGACTTTCACCTTCTGGCACGACTCCCTGTCGTCCACATTAATTGGCCTCGAGTCTCAGGGCATCGTTCAGTTTCTGGGGATCCCGTACGGCAGGGTAAAGCGACGATTCGCTGACCCGATCGCGCTGGGGGATTTGCCCACTCTCCAGGACTGCACCCAGTACGGGTAAGAGGATGTAGGCCATAACCCAGAAGCAACGCGTCTCGCTGACAGTTAGCGATCCCCAAGCCCCCGATGTCCACAGGTTCCTGTTGACATTGGCTACCTGCTCCGAATACCGCCCGACATCCTACTTCCCAACGAACCAGAGGACGAATTCAAGTGTCTCAATCTCGATGTCACGATAGCAAAGAAGAACTTGGTTGGAGGAGGCCTTCTTCCAGTAATGGTCTGGATTCATGGTGGGTCGGGGAAGCTGGGACGCGAAGAGCTCCAGGCACCAGCTGACTAGTCAACAGGAGGATCGCAGGCTGTGACGTTTGGCAGCGCTGCTTCTGGCGTTTGTGGTAATTCATGACTTCTTTGGCCATTCTAAGATGGCATCCGCCAACCTCAACACGCAATGGCTGTAGTGGATGCTGTATAGACTGACTTTCGTTGTTTCACCAGACAAGAGGCCCATTGTGGGCGATAGCATGCGATTGGGAAAGCCGATCGTGACCGTTTCTATCCAGTACAGACTCAACATTTTTGCGGTTGGCGACAACACGAGTTCTAGGAACCTTGCACTGCGCGACCAAGAACTAGCTCTTGACTGGGTGCAGAAGTACATATCGGGCTTTGGCGGAGATCCTGTAAGTCAAGGCCCGGGAGAAACGGCATGGCTTCCCAGAGATAACACAATAACACCCGAAACAGGCCCAGGTGACCCTTGCAGGCGAGAGCGCGGGGGCGGTATACTGCCATGCCCATCTGGTGTCGAAGCAAAAGATCAGCCAGTTGATACTGTCCTCGGGGTCGTTGCAACTTTCTCCTCCGCAACCACCGGAGAAGGCGTGCGACCTAGTGTATAAGGTCCGGAAGCAACTCAAGGAGCTTGGCAGTTGTGATCTCCGAAATGCACCCGTTAGTCAGGTTGTCCGAGCCGTGGCACGATCACGCATCCAATCTTGGTTCCTCCAGATGGAGCCGTGCTTTGAGGGCTGGCAGGAGGAGACAGGCAGTGCCCGACGAATCCTGCTTAGTGACTGTCGATATGAGGTACGGCGTTTCTTTTTTTCCTCTGCTAATTGATATTCGTCTTCATACTCTTGCGGCATGAGGCTCGGCTCTACTGACATGCACCAGTCAATTATCTGGCATAATGGTATCTTGGCAACTGGCGTAGACTGTGTCGTCGATGCTTTCGACCGTGCTGGAAGATATGCATGCGATCTCAAGCGCCTATACAACATATACCCCAGCCGTCCATCGGCATGCAGACAAGGGGCCCTGGACTTTATTAACGACTACAAGTTCGTTCTTCCAATAGAGCGACTGGCTCAGCTCTGGGGTGCACAGGGGAAACAGGTGCATCGCTGCTTAATAGACGAGCCCAATCCATGGCAGCCCTCTGCTGGTGCCCACCACGCGGTCGACTTGTTGCATCTTTTTGGAGGATTCGACTTTTCCTTCTCCAAGGCAGCTTGTGAGACTGGAAGGAAGATGCGTCATACGTGGATCAACTTTATCCATGGCAAAGACTCCGCGTCTCCCCAAAAACGCGTGGCTTTTGGGCCAAATGGTGCCTGTCGAGAGCTGGATGAGGATGAGATGGCATCGCGAAGAAGACTTCAGCATGTGGCCTATTTGGCCAAGGCAGAGAGCAAGATTCTTGATCAAGTATTTGCCTCTCTAGCGTCAGGAAGGATCAGCCTGTTGAACTAGATTCGGTTAGAGCATACCGAAGTGCCCCTACTTCCAGCTTGCGCGCGTGCTTCGACCTCAATGGGTTGCCTTGGATAGAACTATATCTCATTGTCGAGATGTTTCCAGCCATGCCGTTTGCCCAAGATGTAGAGGTTAAAGTACAGACCTCGACGTCGGGCGTTGTACCGCCTGCTCAGTATCATTGCCCAGAGGACGTAGTTAAGAGTCTGAACCACAGTCTAGACCAAATGGACCTCGCGTATGGTTAGGATACCGGGAGTCTGCGATGTCACCGCCACTGACTGAACGAGTTGATCTTGTTAATTCACTGGCCTTGAGCTTTCAGGCGAGGGAAATTTCAAGGTTCAATAGGAGGCATCAGCAAGGTGAAGCTCCTCATAGGATGCGCCGGGCGGCCCTCCTCAATTTTGCATCATCAAGCCAGTTGGCAACCAGGAACTAAATCTTTACTATTTAACTGAGCACCTCTGTCTAGTTGTGATGGATTCTCGACTTGCTGAACCATGTTTTCCACTGGTCATGTTGTCGATTCGCACTTCAAAGTCATGGTGGTGATAGACCTCCAAGGGTATCCCGTCACTAAGCTGAACCTGACTATCGGAGGGGATGATAGTTGGCCTGTTGTTGCTGTCATGGCTGGTTGTAATGGTGTCGCTCGGGGGAAGATTGGCAAAGAAACGGGAGTGCCTGGTTCCTGAGTCTGGATAAGAAGTATTTTCGTTTGAAGTGCTGATATTCATAACGCGGCGGACAAGGGGCCATGTCAACGGGAGATTGGCGACAATGAGGGCCGTTGATGACTCGCGTATGTACCAGGCAGTCCAGTCAGCCCCGAAGGGATCGGTAAAGGAATAGAATTTGCTAAGGACCGCGGAGACGATCTAAATATTCAAGAATCTTAGTAATGGCGGACAGAGGCAGGAAGATATCTCAGTATTGACCGGCGACGATAAGGCATTGGATATCTCGTGGCTCTGAGATCAAATGTAGACATACCGTAAAGATGCCGACGGCATAGATGCAGCATAAAGCCACTTTGATCTTGGTGGTAGCATTGGACTGGAGGAAAAGGGGCATAGGAAGGAGAATGATCATGATGTCTGACGAGATGTTGAGAGTTGCATTGGTGATGAGATGGTTTGTCGCGGTCGAGCATTGGACTAGGCGGCATTAATATGACGGAGACAGGTGATCCGAGCCATCGGGGCAATACCGTTGTCGGGGGGGACGGCCCAGTACTGGGAGAAGGGCCGACACCATACCCCGAGATAGAGGATCTCCATGACGACGAATCCGACAGCGACGTAAACCGCAACCGCCTTTACCAAGCGATTATAGTTCAAATTGGTCCTGGTGGGTATTAGAGGATGGCTAATGGTTGCGAAGGAGATAGCAACTTGCGTCAGTCGATTGTACATGAGGAGCAAGCAGGACTTGACCAGCCAGATGACGATGCATTGAAGCTGCTCTGCAACCAAGATAATCTTGGATCCGAAACGGCGTCTGCTGATCTCGGCCGGCGAGAGGGTGATTGCCTGATTCGGATCTATGAGATTGCTGCTCGTGTGCGAGACGATGTTTATGCAAGCAATCAGAGCCGCGTCACAGGCCTAGAGCAAGGCCATTGGTCAGAGGAGAAGGAATAAGGTTACATGTGAGCAGACAGCACTAACCATGGCGAGGAGCATCAAGTAATCATCCGTCTGGTACTTCTTGACAGATCCCACCACAAGCCGCCGAGACAGCCTGGAAGTTCCAACGTCAGTCGGCAGTGGGATCGTAAGCTGGGACACCTACAGTCGGACAATGACGATGAGCCATGTGATGCCATACCAGGTCCACGTTTCGACGGCAAGGAGCGCCATGTCTGCCACCATGGGAGCATGGTCTCGAAGGGAATGCGCCGTCGGATACAGAATGCGGAGAAAACAAGAATTGGATCACGATTTCATTTCAGATTAAAAAAAAGGAGACGACAAATCAGCCAATGATGTCGTGTGGATAGCGTCGCTCGGACCCAAGAGTCTGCTGATTCTATTCCACCTTTGATCTAGGCCGATCGGCGATATCCTGCCCCGATCCCCGATGCGAGCAGGGGACTCTTTCACAGTTCAATTTCATCAAGCAATCAGCGAATCGCATAATTACCCATGCTGGGCGTTACTGGCCATGGTCGCGGGCGTTTGAAGTAAGGGCCATTGACTACGTGCCTAGGGTGGACGTCACAGGTGCGACGATCTACTGTGGTTTCAAGATGAGGCCATCTATCACGAAAGAGCTGAAACTCCAAAATCATCAAGTTTTGCACATTTGCATGTCTCGGGTCGTCGGCCCCAAGCACGACGAAGTCACCATCTCGGACTCCACGGGCGACGCTGGCTAGGTGCAGGGACCTGACGACTGGGCGCGGCGCCTCAACGCCGGATAATTTGGATACAAGGGAATAAGAAGGGCATAACTGAATGCCATGGTAGGTCAGCACAAACCCCACCCGATGTCGTCAGACCTTGGACTGCACGTCATGGCTAATTAGGTCGAGAGCATCGCTTTGACCATCCCATCTACAGTATGTCTCTGCAATGTTCCTTGACCACTCTGCCACCTCAAAACCGGCTTCGCGAAACCACAGCCCTGAAGAACACGCGGCCTCCCATGCCAAGAGAGAACATAACCTCTGCCTTCTCTCTACTATTCCTGCATCTCGCGTCGTCCGATCTCGCCTCCTGTTGCATGAATATTGACTTGGGGCCTGTTGCCGAGGCTTCCGAGCCAACGCATTCAGCAGGGAACTTACGTCATGATTGAAGCCACCGCGAGCCAGCACACAGGCATTGGAATACGAGTATCGGGTTATGTCGTTGCTGGAAAGCATATCTGAGCCATCGAGTACAATTTAATCTCTTTTATTCTTAAGGAGGGTGTCTCACTCTGTCCCTGCAGCTTCACTCATCTTTCATCCAGTGGCTAATCCTTCGCTGCCCTTCACGCCCGCCTACTTGTGTCTGAGACGACCTGGGCGCTTCTCGTGTAGAATTTAAACTTCACTAAGAGGGCTGAAATGGCTTGGCTCCCCTCTGTCTTGTTGTCCCTATCATATTGGGCGGGAAACACAGCTGCCGCCGTCCCGGCCGACGCCCCAGCCGACGTCTCAGTCGACATCCGGGCCCTGCCCGACTCACCCAGTGGTGAGTATGCTCCTGAAGTAGTCGACTGCCCGTCAACCCGTCTGCGGATTCGACTCGCCGATGGGCTCTCAGACCAAGAAGAGTCCTGGCTTCGCCGCCGCCGGAACAACACCGTTGATCCGCTGCGAACTTTCCTGTCACGAGTAAACATTCCCAACTTTGACGGCGAGGCCTACATTGACCGCGTCCGTGACAACACCTCAGCTCTGCCAAATATAGCGATTGCCGTGTCCGGTGGTGGCTATCGGGCCCTCTTGAATGGGGCGGGCTTCATCTCGGCTGCAGACTCGCGCAACAACGAGTCTGGCCCCATCAGTGGCCTCCTCCAGTCCTCCACTTACCTCGCCGGTCTTTCTGGAGGTGGCTGGCTTGTGGGTTCCATCTTCGCAAACAATTTCAGTACAGTTCCAGACCTGCAGGCGGGCGCCGAAGACTCGGCCGTCTGGCGCTTCGACCGTTCCATCTTCACGGGCCCCGAGGAAGCAGGTATCGGTGCTCTCAACACGGTTGAGTACTGGACTGAGATCGGAAATGCTGTTGCCGACAAGGCGGATGGCTGGGATACCTCGATTACTGACTACTGGGGCCGTGGCCTGTCGTACCAGCTGGTCAACGCCTCTGAAGGAGGCCCAGCCTACACATTCTCCTCCATCGCCGACACCACAAGCTTCAAGGACGCAGACACTCCGTTCCCCATCCTCGTGGCCGACGGCCGAGCCCCCGGCGAGCGCGTCATCTCCCTCAACGCAACAGTGTACGAGTTTAACCCGTACGAGCTTGGAACGTGGGACCCCACGACGTATGGCTTCGCACCTCTCCGCTACCTCACGTCTAATTTTACCAACGGCACCGTTGACTCTGATGGTGAGTGCGTTCGGGGGTTTGACCAGATTGGCTTCGTCATGGGCACCTCTTCCTCGCTCTTCAACCAGTTCCTCCTCACAAACATCACCGCCCTCGGCGACGAGAATGAGATCCCCTCCTTTGTCACGAGAGCCATCGAGGATATTTTGAAAGGACTGGACGAAGACGACAACGACATTGCCCAGTATTCGCCCAACCCCTTTTTGGGCTGGAATCCCACCGATGAAAGTGTCAACGCCGACCAGTTTCAGCTCTCCCTCGTTGATGGCGGCGAGGACCTGCAAAACATCCCACTTCATCCATTGATCCAGCCTGTCCGCGGGGTGGATATCATCTTTGCTGTCGACTCATCTGCCGACACAAACAACTGGCCCAACGGAACCGCCCTTCGCGCCACGTACGACCGCGTCGGCACCGACATTGCAAACGGCACCCTGTTTCCTTCCATTCCCTCGGCGGAGACTTTCATCAACGAACGCCTCAACCAGCGCCCCACGCTCTTCGGCTGCGACGCGGACAACTTCACCCTCTCGGACGGCCAGTCCGTACCCCCCCTCATCTTTTACATCCCGAACGCCCCCTATACAACCCAAAGCAACACGTCGACATTTGTAATGTCGTACTCCATCGAAGACCGCGACGCCATCATCGAGAATGGGTTAAACGCGGCCACGCAGGGAAATACCACTGTGGACGAGGAGTGGCCCGTGTGCGTCGCCTGTGCCATCCTGAGTAGGAGTTGGTGGAAGGCGAACGAGACGGTTCCTGACGCGTGCGACCGGTGCTTCGATCGGTATTGCTGGGACGGAACTACTAATGATACCGCCGTTGAGAGTTACGAGCCTGGCTACATCATCGAGGGGAGCCAGGAGGCACAGGACAATGCAGCAGGCGTAATACTGAGTCCCAGCTGGATGCTAACGGCTGGCTTAGGCGCTACCGCGGTCGTGGCCTTGTTATCCTAGGTATAAAGTTGTCTGGAATTCATGAGGTTGATGGTCAAGAGAGCTCATATGTCTTATGTCTAGTGAATTTTCCACGGGATTCATTTGAATGGGGATGAACAGTTGGGCCAGGGTAGTGAGCGTCTGTCTATTTACTATCAATCTAAAGGGTCGTGAGAATATAATTTAACATATCCTGCATCCCTACCCAGTCTTCAATCACACCGGCCCGTACTAATCCATATGACGCTTTCACTTCTCGGCAAGCCGCTCTCGACCAGCATCGAATGTGGGATATTCCCGACCGGCTGGTGGGATAATTCAGCCCAGCCACATAACTTCATCCCCCACACGGCTTCCCCAGACTCCTGAGCTGGGGTCAACACCACACGTGATGTCTTGTGGGGGATAGCCTGGATAGGAGATTGTGGATTTCCCCAGCCGCCTCTCCCTATCGCTCCCTATTGAGCCGCCTGCGCAACCGAAGCAGCCTGTGGAATGCCACCTGAAGGACTGAGGGCTACAACCAATTCCACCAAGATGAGCGCAGCTAATCGTTGTGGCGAATGCGACGCCGTCTTTGCTCGGCCTGAGCATGTGCGGCGGCATCAAGCATTGCACAGCAGATTACGTCCCTACCACTGCCTCTTCTGCGGCAAGAGTTTCGCACGAAGGTGAGGCGATCCTTTATTCCCCAATGCCGACTCTAGAGGGCCGCCAGGACCTTGAACTGACCACATCATCCCCTGAGCCAGCGATGTTGCCCGCCGTCACCATCAGACTTGCAAAGCCAAGGACGGTGCTCGGGTCCCCGACATCCCTAGACGCGTGAACCGTGCCTGCGACTCTTGCAGACTCTCCAAAGTCAAGTGCACCGGTGCCAAACCATGCTGGCGATGCGAAAACATGCGCCGCGGCCATCTTTGTCAGTACACTATGCGGAAGCCAAGGGCCGACATTGGTAGAGGCAAGGTGTCGCCTGGGCCGGCAGCTGTCGAACCCGCGAATGGTGCCAACGAATTGGTGGATAATGTTGCAACAGAGTATACTGAAGGATTCATGCTGGTTAATGCTCATCGAGGGAACCACGGCCCAGGGGGGAGCCATGGCTCCGCTGAAGGGGGAGATGAACGCAAGGAAACCGAACCGCTACCGCGCGTCTGTTCTTCAGGAGCCTACCAATATCAAACCTCATCGACCTCGCTGGAGGATTCACTCGACTGCGACACCTCCGCTATCAACAGTCTAGACCTCAATTCAAGCACATACCTTGATCTGGACCTGCTGGATTGGGGTATTCTTGACCACTCTTTTCTTGCACTTGGTAGGGATGATTTGACCAACGCCTCATCGTCCGAACCCTTCAGCCGGCACCTTGTCTCTCCAACGACCTCGGTCAGTCCCTGTGGGGTCGAGGAACCACCGAGTCTGCCTGCGGGCATTGCTCTGATGCAAATCTCTCCACTAGAGGCTCACCGTGCCTGCATCCTGACCTTCCTCCAAGAAGCCAACCAGCGTTCGTCGAGGTGGGAGCAGTGGTTCAGTCTCGGGAATATGTCGCTATTCCTCCGGTCATACTTTAGGTCCTTTCACCAACACACGCCCCTGCTTCATCTGGCCTCATTCAACATCATAACATGCAAAACCAGCCTGGTTCTTGCCATTCTTCTCATGGGTGCAATGTATACCGAGGGACTTTGAGTCCAACGGGCCTGAGGCCAGACGTCTATGTCAGCTTGCGGAAACCTTTGCTTGGGCATCTGATGCTCGTCTGGGCGCTGGTGGGCCGGCCGAGCTCGAGACCATCCAAGCTGTGTACATCATCACCCTCCTGGACGCATTCTATTTCCCTGCCTCGCGCCATCGTCCTCGAATTGACGTTACAAGGTTGATGAATGAGGCAAGAAGAGCTGGGGTATTTGACCGTACACCACCTGGAAAAGATAAGAACGCCATGTCTTGGTCGGAGTGGTCGAGACAGGAATGTCGAATCAGGTAAGCCAGGGGCTGGTCTCAACGGCTTCTTTCCCAGTGCACTAACTTTCTGAAGAACAGCTTTCATACTGTATCTGTTTGACGCGGCCCGAACGGTCCTATTCAACCAATATCCGGAACTCCGTCTGTACGAGTTATGCCTCCCCTTGCCGTGCGACGAGAGCGTCTTGAACGCTGGCACCGAGGAGGAATGGCGAGAGGCTTATGGCAGCACCGGCAACCTGTCGACGCTGGACTACCCAGTTATCTTGTCACTTTTCTTATATGAAGAAACAATAGGGCTCCCGTTAGACCTGAGTGTGATGGGCGCATTCACAGTCCTGCATGGTACGTGAACCAAAGAGATTCATTGGGGCATTAGATAACAACGACACAAGGTATTCTGGTCCATATGTGGGAGCACAAGTATATCCATGAGAGGCGAGAGCCCGTCAACCGATCGGTTGCTGGGGAACAAAACGTCTGGGATCGCCTCGTTTCCGCCAAATCTCGTGTCATTGAAAAGGCACTGCAGACTTGGCGCGAGCATTGGGCCAGGACTATGTCTAGACCCGGGTCAATGGCATCCACGGGGCTGTACCGTGACCGGGCAATGACATATTGGCTGCTGGGGGGCATCATGAACCAGAATAACGACTCAACCGGGCTTGACACTGCAATCGAATCCACAAACGGCAACTGGACCTTGAAAGTACCCAGGCTGCTGAGAAAGTTGGCGCTGTTGACGGATTCGGGACAGATGGAGATTGCAGTAGACAGCCCTGCTTCTGACGCAAAACAGGCTGTTAATGAACAGCTCGGGAGGCTCAGGGGTGCTGGGGAACAACACTCTGGCGACGAGGGCATGGATGAGATTATTTTGGGCTGTATGATGCGTAGGGAGCGGAAAACAGAACCTTAGACAGCAGTACAATGGCTCAACCGTGGCTCTTCCTTTTCCCAGGTTACTCGCTGTCGGATTCTCTGATGTATCTTTAACTGGGATCAGTTACACTGGACAGAAATGAGTGGGTGCCTTAATTTAGCACTTGCAAAACAAGGGTCCAGTCCCCTCCCCCAAGCTTAGTCCCCCATCGGACCCTAGTCCCCCATCGGCATCTTAGGCGCCGACTTAAGAATGCTTCTAATGCCGAACTTGCAGGAGCAGGGTCCCCCAGACAGCCGTCGTGTGGGGAAATCCGGGGATCCGGGGTGAAGTTCACGAGGCCAGCTCATCCTCATGATCGTTCAAGACTTAAAGGGAATCCTCGAGCCCAATCAGTTGACATCTTGCCTTGCATATCCTAAGCCAGTTTATCAACCCGAGCACATCCATAGTGGCTCACTTTTCCGACATATACTCTCTTGTCTTGTCCCTGCCGGCAGACAGTACTTCACATTCACAGCCATGGGATTCCTCGGGATTCTCGAAGACAGACACCTCGCCGATGTGCCTGGTACGGTTACTATCAACGACTCGGGCGGTCAGTCCGCCTCCGAGCTCAAGCATGGGGAGGGGAAGGACTCGCACGTCATCTACGTGCCGCAGCCCACCGACGATCCCAACGACCCTCTCAATTGGCCGCAAAGCAAGAAGATCACCCTGATCTCGGTGATCTGCTTCGGCGGGATTCTCATGGCCGGCGTCTATAGCGCGCTGCTCAACGCGGGCCTCGGTGTCCTGGCGATCGAGATGAACAAACCCATCAGTGACGTTGCCGTGCTGTCCAGCTACCAGCTGCTCACTGCTGGAGCAACCGGGTTTGTTGTTGCTGCTTGCTCTAGGAAGTGGGGAAAGAGGCCCGTCTTCTTCTTCTCTTCCTTGCTCGGAACTGTTGGCTCCATCATCGGCACATGCGTCACCTCCTTTGACGGTGTCTTGGCAGCAAGAATCGTCCAGGGTCTCGCAACAGCAACCTACGAAAGCATCCTAGTGTCTACCATTGGAGACATCTACTTTGTACACCAGCGAGGTGTCTACATGTCCATCGTTCAGTTCATCCTGGTTGCAGTGTCCAACATCGTTGCCGTCATTTGCGGCCCCATCATCGACAATCTTGGCTGGCCGTACCTGTTCCACCTTTGCGTCTTGTTCTCGGGCATTCAGACCATCCTCGTCTTCCTCTTTGTCCCCGAAACAAACTACCGACGCCTATCCACAACCAACCCAGATGCCTCGGTCAAGCCAGGTGCAGACAAAATCATGCCCTCCACTGAGAAGGATGAGAGTGTCCACGTCGAGCATCCCGATGACAACGCCGTGGCTTCACAGACAGACCCCGGCGAGGAAGAGCTTTCGACAAGAGCTTGCTCTCTTCTCGGGCACGCATTGTGACGAAAACGTGCTTCAGCTCTTGATCGCCCCATTTGCTGTCTGCAGCAACTTGGCCATTCTCTGGGCCGTTGTTGTGTCTGGCGGAGTCACTGCACTCTATGTCAGCCAGGCTCTCTCCATCGCCCAGATTTTCCAGGCTCCCCCGTACCTCTTGTCGGCGGCTGGTGTTGGCTATCTTTCGCTGGGCCCCTTCATCGGCGCCCTTATCGGGTCCATCCTTATGACCCTGATCTCCGATCCCATCATCAAGTGGTGTGCGACCAAAAACAAGGGCGTCTACGAGCCAGAGTACCGCCTACTGCCCATGGTGGGTGGCTTGCTGGCTGGTGTCGGACTCGTTGGGTTCGGACATCTCGCACAGAACGGGGAGTCCTACTTTGCGACGGCAACCATGCACGGGCTGACGGTCGGTGGAGTAGTCATTGTGGCTATTTCCAGTGGCGGCTATGCGCTGGACGCGTATCCGGAGATGGGCGACGACGTGTTTGTGTCGATGATTATTTTCAAGAATTTTCTCTTCTATGGTTTCAGCTGGTTTGTCAACACTTGGATAGCGTCTTCTGGACCATCTCACGTCTTTTACGTCTTTGGTGGACTTGCATTTGGCATGACTGCTACCACACTTGTCCTGTTCTTCTTTGGAAAGCGTTACCGCAGCCACTGGGCTCGGAACAACCTCATAGAGAAGATGCATATTCGGGCTCATTATCACTAGATCTGATAGTTGCTTTACGTGGCCAGATGATCGAATGTGGATATCGGGGACTCTAATGGAGGATAGTTTAAGTCACTACATTGCCATTTCTCAGTGATATCCTGTTCTATTGATAATGGCTCCAACACATTGGCCTGGAATGAGTTACGCCTCGGAACCAGAGATGTTCTTGCGTTGGTCTAACGATAGAAATTCGTTGGTCTTTTTCCAGGGTGTCGATTTATTTGACAGGAGCCCGGCAATAGCAGCAGAGACCACTCCTTGCTTCATCATTTCAACCATCGAAACTAACCAAATCCCATGTACCTCGGTATAGTGCCTAACAATATTCAATCACTTTAGCCCAAAAGTGATGGACATGAGCAGCAAAGACGACGCCATAAATACGTTGGCGTGCCCAAGTCTCACCTCTTGATGCAATTCTCTACCCAACGTTGATCATGTGGCCATAGAGGTACGCAAGCTTGTCAGGCCCGGCGGATCAGGAGCGACATGAACGGTTCAACGTGCTCCTCTATAAGCTGGCTTCTATAATGCGTATTGTTATGTTAGCGTCGGGACGAGCCTCAAAGGTGGTAATCATTCGGAGGTCGACTCTCAGCCTGTGTGGCCATCTTGGAGCACCTGGGTCGTGGGGTAATATAACCCCACATGTCACAGTTCCCATCAAACGTCAAACCCCACAAGCTGGACGGAGTACCTTTTATTTTCTTGCAGCAGGGCGCCGATAGCGACAGTGCTTGCAATGATCCCGCATCTAATAATACAAAGCGAAAGTAGTGGGAAATCGGATGAAGACATATGCAAGTACCCCACTAAGGTCTAGGGTAGTGGGTGGTAAGAGAAGCAAGCTCGGCCAAAGCGGGTGAATAAAGGCAACACCACAGGATGATCTATTAGTGCGCATCTTGCCTTGGCTCGATCTGGTGCTCAAAATCTGATTCTTGAAACTCAATGAATACGTCCAAAGCGTTAGCGAGGCGGGCTTATTCTCGCGGATCTTGTCTCTGGTACCTCCCAACAACCACCAAAATAGCAACGAAGCCATTGCTGCCCGGACGGCGCAATATGGCAGCAATCACCGCCAAGCATCCTACGGACCGCCAGGCCACCATGGAATACATCAGGCCCGACTCCAAGATGAACCGCAGGTACATGGCTGCAGGGAAGGAAATAAGCACTGGAAAATATGAATCCAAGACGGTTCTGGTTCACGATGCCAGGCCCGAAATGGCTCAGCTCAGTCTTGACAAGACGGGGTTTCAGCTATTCAAGCATGAGTCTAAGGCTAGTTCTCTCATATGTCGTCACTAAGTCCGGCTTAAAGCAAGCGCTGACCAGCAAGCAACAGGTGGCAGACTGGAGCAACATGAAAGAGCTGGAGTCAACCTACTCTGACGAGATTCACGATTTCGTTACCAAGCTGACTGGCGCCGACAAGGTTGTGGTTTTTGCCCCGGTCCGTCGTACCACAAATATCGCGAAGCCCGACAATTCGGACGGCGCGTGGAATGACCAGCCGCCAGCATCGGACGTGCACGTCGACTACACGCCTCGTCGCGCCGAGTGTCTCGCTACCGAGTTTGCAGCCAACGCCGGGTTCCAGAGAAGCGACTACAAGCAGGTCAAATTCATCAACCTCTGGCGTTCGATCCAGCCAGGGCCTCAGAATTGGCCGCTGGCATTGTGCCGTGGAGACGTCGTAGGTGATGATGAGGGTGTCATCAACCACCTGCTCTACGTCGACGCGATACCTGCCCTGGACCGGCTCCCCGATGAGCTTCCGCACGACCCGATGTACCCGGAAGGCGCCCTCTTCCCCTACCGCTCCACCCATCACTGGATGTACTACGATGATATGCGAAAGGACGAAGTGTTGGCATTTACTCTGTACGACTCCAGGATGGAGAGGCCCTGGCGGGTTCCTCACTGCGCATTTCACAACAACATTGAGGGAGCCAAGATACGGGAAAGTGTCGAGATCAGGACCGTTTGCTACTTCAAGTAAGCGAGCTGGATATGTACATAGCTCTGAACTCAAGGAAACATTGGAAGTGCCTCGTTACTAAAGTGTAGGCCAGAAAAATGTGACTACATGCTCGACTGGTTTATCAAATCTCCATGGTAGTTTGCTTTGTACTGGTTTATTGTTACAGATTCCAAACTTCAAAGGTTTACGGCGTGTGACATCCGGTAGTAATGGGGGCAAATTTGATTCCTCCGATTTGCACGATAGGGAGGGGAGGGATCCAGTCCCGTCTCATGGATTTTGATGACAGCTTTGATTCCAACCTATTCTTGACACACGGTCATCAAATGTGATTAGTCGAATGTGGGCATGCGGGGGTGGGGCTAATGCCGATAACCACGACCGTCCTTTGTGAGCACGGAGAGAGTGGGGAGACAACCTCGGACTCGTCCAGAAGCACCGGCGTTGTTGCCATGACCCCAATATTGGGCAATATCGGACCGAAGCCTGCACCGTCAGGTCACGTCTCCCCACCTCCAGTGTGGGCTTCTGCATCACCCAACGTGGCGGTCATGGGGGTGCCGGGCAGTGCACCGATTCGAAAAGAAAATGTTCATGCGTCCTTCATAAACGGGCCTGCTAGGTCTTAGCCCCTCCAACTTCACTAACCGGAGCTCGTGTCTTTTCCCTATCTCAACCACCACTGTTGGAACATCATCATTGAACCGTGGGGAATTTATTTCTCATCCTGTTTCACAATGAAGGTGCTCGTTAACAGAACCCAACATGACGCCAGAATGCTGACAGCAGCGATATAGACTATTGTCGTCGGTGCCGGTCCTTCTGGGCTGCTCCTTGCTCTGCTTCTTGCAAAGAAGGGCATTGATGTCGAGGTGTTGGAGCAGAGTACCACGCTCGACACTCAACCCCGAGCTACTCACTACTCTGCGCCTGCAGTCTATGAACTTTCTCGGGCAGGGGTGACTGGCGAGATGTTCAGCGGAGGCTTTGTTCCAGGAGGTGTATGTTGGAGAAAGCTTGACGGGTCGAGACTTGCTGGCCTTGGCGCCGAAGGTGTTGTCCCGGACGACTACCCTTACAAAATGGTGTGCTATCCGCTCGATAAGCTGGGTCCGTTGCTGCTCAAGCACGCAATACGACTACCGAACCTGCGTATTCACTGGTCCCACGAAGTCCTTACCGTCGGCCAAAACGATGCGTCAGCATGGGTCAAAGTCAAGACCCCCCAGGGTGAGAAGAAGTTTGAGACAGACTACGTAGTGGGTTGTGACGGAGCCAGGAGTATTGTGCGGCGGCAGCTCTTCGGGGAAGACTTCCCAGGCTTCACCTGGGACGAGCAAATCGTTGCGACCAACGTGAGCCCTCCGCCAGTTGCACACTTCCTAGCGAGTTCGGACGCAGACTGACGGCGCCGCAGACGTATTATGACTTTGATCAATTTGGCTGGGCAGATAGCAACTTCATCATCCATCCGGAGCACTATTTCATGGCTGCACGCATCAGCCCACACCTTGGAAAGGAAGCATTGTGGCGGGTTACTTACGGCGAGCTGCCCGGCCTGTCCAGAGAGGAGCTTCTCTCCCGCCAGCCGGACAAGTTCCGCACCTTTCTCCCTGGGAACCCCGGCCCAGACCAGTATCAAATTGTCAATTTTGCCCCCTACCGGATCCACCAGCGCTGTTCCAAGAGCTTCCGCGAGGGAAGGATTCTTCTTGCCGCAGACGCTGCCCACCTATGCAATCCGTTGTAAGCAAACGAGCTCCCCACCCCTAATCTCAATCTTGTAATAATACCTATCGTCTCTGCAGTGGAGGCCTGGGGCTCACCGGTGGGATTGCCGATGTGGGTGGCCTTGCCGATTGCTTGATCGGCATTCACCAAGGGCTTGCATCAGACAACATCTTGGACCACTACGACCGTGTCCGACGCGAAGTTTATGACAAAACAATCAATCCAATCTCGTCGGAGAACTTTAGGCGTGTATCCAAGCAGGATGGTGAGCTGGCCCTTGAGAACGACGAGTTTCTCAAACTGTGCCTCAAAGCCGAGGAGGACCCCAAGTTCTCGAGGACGCTGCAACTTGTAAGTTTGGGACTTGATACTTCACAGAAGCCATCTACTAAAGCAAGATGTCGACAGTCTATCAAATATCTCTTGTGCCATGATTTTACCCAGTATTATAATAAGATCACGAGCAATGGCACTATATAGTTCTGCGGGTTTATAGATGCAGCTGATATCACCAAAGACAGGTCACATGAGAAACCTGGATTCTCCCATGATAGGAAGAAGGGCACCATGATTTGTGATGCTCTATGAGATCATGGCAAATGCTTCTGCAGACATGTTCGAAACGTGTGTTGGCGGGGCGGCCGGGGGAATTCACCCTTCGACGGCGGCGGATGTATGCTCGAGGATCGGCATCGTCTTCAGTTTCTTCTAGCCCCATCGTACTTCCAATCCAAAGGATATATAAGGCAATACCTACAATAACTTTTGCAGAATAGAGGCATTGCGCTCAATTATAGAAACTTGATAGCCTCAGGGGAGCCCTTACATAATGGTCGCTATCTAACTTGGCGCAGACTCACCTTTCCTACGCTAGTTAGTGTAAAGATCCTTTTCATGGATGCTTCGAACCAACCCAGCCATTTTCCCTCTCTTACTATGAAGAGAGAAGTGCTAGCTTACCAGAACTTATACTTGAGGTTCCTCCTACTGTCTCAAGCGTGATGGTGATTGGTCAAGCTGGCCATTATTCATTGTTCCTCATATCGCGTTAGTCAGCCGGGGAGCGGAAAAAGGGCAGTTCCTGGCGTTTTCTTGACCTCCACCTCCTCAAACAGTCTCTCATTTTACATTCAGACTTCGTGTCCAAATCTCACAATGAACGCGGGTACAGAAAGTGAGAGTGACAGGCCGAACACCCGCATAAGGCCATCATGTCTACCATGCCAGCGCCTGAAGAAGAAATGCGATAGGAAAAGGCCACAATGCTCGTTATGCATCAGGTTCGAAATAACCCGAGCGTCATGACCCCCTTGCGGCTCGCGAATTGACGGCATGGGTCGTAGACAGAATCGGACGTGTTCGTACGGCCCAAGAAGCACCTACTCAGAGACAACGGCCCCAGCCGGTCTCCCAGATGCTCCAAGAGGGCCCAATCAATTTCCTTCGGTGTACTTCTTGGATTCTGTTCTTTTCCAGCGTTCCGGCACTCGTATCAGGGACTTTGGATCCCCCATCGAGGCCGAAGCCCTTGCCGGTAACCTTTTCGCCGACAGAGAGTTCGTCGCCTCCTATTTTAGATTCGTCCATCCGTGGCTGCCCTTTCTATCAAGGAAACGCTTTATGGAGAGGGTCCTGAATCCCCTCAGTGCTGCGCAAACTGGCAACACGTTGCTCATTGCTGCGATGAAGCTGGTCGCCGAGACCGTATGCAACGGCGATGCGCGAACACCTCTATACACCTCGGTCAAGTCCACACTTCTTGGGTTGGAAATATCGGGAAGCCTGGAGTTTAGGGTATTGCAAGCCTTGATTCTTACAGCTTTCTATGAAGTTGGTCACGGAATCTATCCAGCGGCTTACTTGACAATCGGAAGCTGTGTCCGCTACGGAAGTGCACTGGGAATCGACCTGGCAATAGAGAATGTAGCCTCGGGTTCTATTGACGACGTGGACTCTGAGGAGCGGCGGCGAACTTGGTGGGCCATTCTGCTTCTAGACCGGTGAGTGTCTTCCGGTGGTTCTCGATGCTTCACTCGCAGTCTTTATCGTTCTCCATCCCAGCTACGGAGCACCGTTTCTCTGGCCTACAATGGACCCTCTTCCCAGATAAGACAGCTTTTTCAATGTGCTGCTCACATTGAAGCAGTTACATACACCTTGGGTGCGCAGAACGCGTCGGTTTCCACCGCGATCCCACTAGCGACGCTATTTTACCCGTGGACGACAGTCTTTGGGATCAGGATGTACGCCTCATCCCTCCCCTGTTCATATACGATGTTTGTTAGCAGGGTTTGACTGCCGACACCAGATACTGTTCGATGTCCAAGTCCATCGCCTCTCCTCCCCGTTGACAGCCACCATGGGCCGATTCTGTCTGACCGCCCAAGCGGGAATCCTACTGGGAAGGGTATTTCGAAACATCCACGATTCTCCCAGTCAGGATGGCCTTCGAGAACAAGAGGCAAAAGTCTTGGATGACACAATCGCCGCACTGACTCAGGTGTCGCTTCAAGAAGGCCGCTACCGTGGCATTGGGGTCTGCAGTCCGACAACAATTTGCTTTAGGTACAAGAGCTTGATAGACGAAAACGACCCCAAGCTAACCTGATCACCGTAGTGCACGGCTTCTCTTGCATGACGAGGAGCGATTTCCGACAACTGGCTCGCAACCCAATTCGTCCAGACGATCTGAGCCTCAAGACTTCGAGAATGACATTGCAGCTAGCATGCTGAAGCTTGCTGACAGCCTCGGTTCATCTGGGCGCTGCGGAACTGAGGAAATCTCTCCCTTCTGTCTTGAGGCCATGTATCGCTCAGGGATCATCTATGCTCGGCGCCACAGTACAGAGCGAGGCGCAGACACTCTCAGAGCATTCGAGACGATCAAAACTGGTCTTGAAGTTATGGGTCGTCGATGGAAAGCTGCCAGTGAGTGTTCTCCCCAATGCTTTGCGGAGTTGCCGCTGACCCAATGAGACATCTATCTCGACTTGCTCAAGGCACGGAACCTAACGGGCATACTATGACAAAAGCAAAAGCCATCAACTATCAAGTCACCGCTGTTGGGAATAGCTGGAGTCCACATGTTGGTTGTTCGACTGGCAAAGCTCATGACTTGAAGCTACTGTGAAGTATCTCGAGACAAACCGAGCCTCAGGCGGCTTGGACTCTATATCTGCATTGCTAATACAGCGACGGATGATGCCTTGGTACTCTTCTGTAGTCAATGTCAGCTCTCTTTTCCCCAAGTCTTGGGTGAGATAGGGGGGATATACATATCTACACGTTTGATGGTCAAGTTTGATACCCTCACCGAACGTCATTACGATCCCAACCACCATCTCCCCATAAGCTGGTCTTAACACACGCCGGGTGTAAGCGTGCGGATCGCCCCAGCAGGTCTCACGCGCACGATTTGTATGTATCTTTAGGCGCCTTCAGCAAGATAATATGGTCGCGTCCGGAAGCTTTCGAAACGTACCTTGACAGCACGAATGCCGTGTCCATTCCCCTTCGCCAGTGAAACCTGAGTCACGGTTTCTCCACCAGATCCATCAATTGCAAACCGTTCAGAATTTTCTTCAAGCCAATCACTTCTGTCACCACGTTCTGAAATGCCGATTAGGCGGGAGCCTTGCCCTTTGCCGTCACTGAACCCAGCCTTCACACCACAAAGTACTGGAAGTGGACGGGGTCCCCGTTGACCATCAGTCACCATGTCATTCACGTATCCCCCGATATGTATATGAGCTGTGAGACTCCACATCCGCTGAAGTTCTCGAGCATTCCTGGCCCATATCAATGCTTCATGCGGATCAGGCCGTTCTAAGCACAAGGTCTCGAAGTCACTCTCATCGGTGATTAGTCGAAGTCCGGGCGTTTCCCAGATTCGAGTGCCAAGAAGGCGTGAAAGTCCTCCTTCCAGAGACAGCTTTCCATAGGTGTTGGACGCGGAACAGCCAAGTTAGTAGGCGAGTTGCTGTGGTCGTCCAACGAAGACAATGGAGCTTGTGCAAGACCAAGGATCTTTTCGTGTCCAGCAAACGGCTATCATTCGTCAGCAGTAGCACTATTTCACGTTACACTTCAGCCTGAACGTACGCCAACTTGACCAGAAATTCCAATTATCCGTCTTCCTCTCATTGTGAGGAGCGGTCGTTGTGGGTGTGTTGGACTGGTATCGCCCATGGTAAACTCCCGGTTCGACTCGAGCAAGACCTGGGGCTATCAGTGAACAGTTCGCTTGACGAAGGGTGGTATTTCTTACAGTGATTCACTTGGTCGCTGATCTTGGAAGTGGCCCATCTGCAGTGCTGCGCGGGTCTGTAGTGGAAATGCTCAGAATTATGCCCTTGATCCAATCAGCCCTGGACATCTTCTCGGTTTGCCTTGATATGCCAGAGGCAGTATCGTCTGACCCAAATAGTGTTGTGCTCCTGGCGGCTGACATGGAAAGCCCAACGAGTGATCCCTGGGCATCCCAAAAGGCGTCGAAGTGGTTCTCGTGAGAGTGTCTGTCTTCCCATGCTTTGAACCAGAAGACAGTGATGGATTCCCTCTTGGTACACCGCGGTGCAAAGATAGCCGGCATATGCTGGCATTCTGGTTCCATATGCAATTTCCTTTCCCAGTTACTAACCTCCTTTGGAGAGTTCCTCTGAAGCCGAGCTGAGTATCTGTTAGCGAGTTGCTGGCACACTGACCACACACGCCGGCGGTTCATAATGCCCAAAAAGGGTCCCCTTGCGTGCAATCTTGGGGCAGTCATCTTGCTGAGCCATAGGTAAAGTCTCTTGTAGCTTTTCTGTCCCAATGCCCCATACCCCTCCACTAGAGGTTTTAATTCATGGAACCAAGGCATCTCGTAATATGCGTTCCCTCCAGAACCTCTGATCATCTCGAAAGCTCGAGTGGACTTTCCAAGATGCGTTCAACGCGACGAGGCTTTGAGAAGGGAGCAGACAATGAATGTTATTGAGGACATGGTAGGGTACCTCTCCAAGAGGGTCATGGATGATTCCTGGCTGAATAGTGAGGGTTGAGCTGTTGTAATCGAACGCTGGGTTTGTCTTGACGTGCTGGATCAAGGATTGCAGCCCAACGAAGGGGGCCATCGGGTGGAAAAGAGGAAACTCCTTGCCCGCTTCAGGGACCCAGAACTGCTCTGCTTGGGGGCCTGGGTGCCCATAGTCCAGCCCAGCGAGACGATAGCAGTATTTCTCAGTAGCTTGCAGCATCACATTGTACAAGATGTCTTTGTCGAGCTTGCTTGGACTGTCGGTTCCGGTCAAGGCCAGGCATAGGAGCTGAAAACAGCACCAGTGGAACGGAAAGACGGGATCTGCCCCAGAATCGTAATAGCAGGTCTGTGGCCGACGATGGTTAAAGTTTGGGTCGTCTCCCGGTTCAAAATCTGCTGATCCATAGCCTGTGTATCTCCCCTGTCCAGATATATAGGCTCTAGGCTTAGGGTTAGTTGAGTCCTCTACTTTCCGTCACCGGAGGTCTTACTTGGTAATTCCTGGCGCCGTTTTGTTGAATCCTAGCACATGTACCGTCTGGGTTCACTCAAAGTCGTCTTCTGTGATGATCTTAGGGTCATAAGAGTATTCCTCTTCGCTACCTGAGAGGGAATCGGTATCATCTTCACCTTGTCCAACTTTGAGAGCCACCTGTTCGTTCTCGGGATTCTGACTCTTGCCCTCATTGCTGTCATTCAAAATAGGAGGAAGGCCTGGCTTTTTCGGCACTTGTACGTGGTGCCGATAACGGAATCGGGCGGATCGGGGCTGGCGTGAGATGACGTCTCCAGGAAGCTCAAACGGACCTCCACAGATGGCACAATAACAGTCCCAGGAACCCATGACTCCAGTGTATGATGAAGCGAGTGGTCCAGCTCTAAGCCGAGAGAGACCTTAATATGTATAGATAACGATACAGGACTGAAATTCCTATCTTGATGTAAGACAAACCCTCAGCAGACCTACTTCGGCTAGTCACAGCTAATGACGTGGCCAAGCTTGTTGCCTGAGAGGTCACCGGACGATCGTCACTGATTCTACTCTAGCTCCCTCAAACGACATTACATCGTCGGAGCTAACACTTGCGTTGCTTGCATACGTAGAAACGACGTGGGCATTCCAGTCCTGGGACTGGCCCGAAGCGTCGTCGAGCTGTAGTTATATCTCATCCTAACTTCTATAGCTCTAGCATTCTGGAATCGACGAGACACCCCATGCATGCAAATACACTTTTAGTCGTACGATCTTCATCTTGCGTAGCTACAGGAGTGAAGGCTAGGAGTTAGAGAAGCTTGACAGCTCCATGCATGTCCCCAGATCTATAAGAGTTCTATCCCAACGCTCGTGCGTATTGCCATCCTTCACCGCCTCTTTCAGACCCCAGAAATCACTCGCGGGAGACTCGAAATGTCATGATTAACCCTCCACGAGTCGTGTACTTGGCGTCGGCCAAGTAACCGGCAGGCAGCAAATGGGAATCGCCATTTGCCACGAGAGCCTCGGCAAGCGTACACTTGCCAACCACCGAGAACCCAAGTTTCTGATACAGCCGCACAGTGGCAGTGTTCTCTGGCTTCACCATCAATCGAATAATAACACTCGGCGCTGATGCCTCATTTTGCAGGTAGAGGAGGGCTTCCTGACAGAGCTTTTGGCCCAAGCCCTTCCCGCGGTGCTCTGGGAGATTGAACAGGCTCAGCATTTGCCACCGCTCCTCTTGGTCGTCCGTGCCAGGCAATGGTTGACCCGATTCCTCGGGCAGGACAAAATCCGTCTTGGTGACAGGACCGCGGATCGTGAGCTGGCCGACCCAGTTCACCTCGCCCGAGTGGTTTTCGGTTGCAGCGCAGATGAAGTTTTCCCTTCCACTCTCGAGAAGGCGCTGCTCCCAATCCGCTTGTGTAAAAGCAGACTCAATTTCGTAGGTGGAAGAAAACGATGTAGGGGATGTCTTGAGGGCTTTTAGGCGCAAGTCGCGGTATTGCAGAGCCATTTCTGGAATTGCATCCGAAGCGGTTACGCGAAAGAACGAATATGTCACTTCTCTGGCCATCTTTAAGGATTTCGCGACCAGGGGGTCAAATTGTGAGAGCGAGTGGTGTCAAAGAAAGTATGATGGTTTGACTTTAACCAACGCCTTGGGGAGGAGCGCTGACTTAAGTATGGAGGGACCGGAAGCCCACCGGAAGGGTGTCGATGGAGTTGAGTCTTTACCGATTATTAATCGCGCTGACCACGATGCAATCAGCCCGTAGACGTGGTGAGGTGGATTATTTCGACCAAGTGGGTTGCTCTAGCCTGCGCGCTACTTCAGACCCTACTGCAAACATTACTAGCCATTTAGGGAGGCTGAGATGCAATGCTACTGTCCTGCATGCCTGCGTCGGGAACAACTACACATACTTCCGAGGCTCTGCGGACTGGTCTTGTGGAGCTTCTTAGATAAAGGGACCCTCGCTGCTCGCCGTGCCATGTGTCTGGAACGCGCTGCCGCTATCATCCCTGTCTACCAGGGGATTGCATGTCCCTGGTACGTGATGAAGCGACCCGAAGTCTCCGCCCTCGTTGACTTTTCGATCTTTATCATGTTAGCAACACCGAATGTTTTTACTAGCAGAGAATGAACGTCTCACCTGCTCGAAGATGCCGGCGGCGCTTTTTTCTTCAGTGGCGGGAGCCTCCACTATACCAAGAGTCACCGCAATAGCGTTTCCAAGATCTGTTTGAACCCATCTTGAGGCGGTTAGCTTGGGCGCGCAGAATTAAATCCTTGACGCCTTACCCGGGATGAATGGGAAATGCGATGAGCTTGGGTTCTTCGTGATGCAGATTGGCGACGAAAAAGTTGATTGCAGCTTTCGACATTCCGTAGGCAACATCTTTGATGGGCCTCTCGGCCAGAAGCCCGATGCTCCCAAGTTCAGTCGACAAGACAACGAACCTTAGCTTAGGCGACTCGAGCAGAAGGTCTCGCACGGCAAGGAACAAGATGAAAGGCCCAACCGAGTTGATCTTGAGATGGTCCTCTACCTCTTGAACTGGCGTCTGGGAGATGAGCTCCCAGTTCTTTCCAATTCCAGCGTTGGCGAGTACGGTATCAAGCTGGGTGATTCCATGCTGCTCCCGGAGCTCTCTGACAGCCTCCTCTGCGCTGGTGAGGGATCCACTGTCAATCTTGACTACAATCAGTCGAGACCCAGAGGCCACAGGGAGATCCCTTAGTTTTTCAACTGAGGGATGAGTCAAGTCGCGAACAGCGGCAATGACAGTGGTCCCCGGAGTAGCAGCGTAGAGCTTCAGGACACTGCTTCCAATGCCTAAGAGTGATTAGGGTCTCGTTCAGATGAGGAAGGGCCATGAGGGAGAAACCTTACCCCTATTCGCGCCGGTAATGAGCACGTTGGCACACATCATTTTAATTTTGTCGGCTTATGCGTTGTACGAGAGGATTAGATGCGTTTCAGGGTGAAGGCGAGATGTGTTAGAAGCATCTTGGACGTCGTCGATGGCCTCTTTTATACCTCAACAGAGCACGCCTAAGAGTCGTTGTCGAGCCGCAAATAGGTACGGATTCTCAAGAGAGCTTGGGCGATGAAGATCCTGCTTGTCCTCTACAGCAATGACGGGAGAGAAATTCGTCCTTTCTACGGAACAGAGACATGCCGAAGCTCATGGATGCGAGAATGCCTGAAAACCAAAAGATAGTTGGATGGACCAGCCGGGAGACCCTTGCTGCCGGGAGAGGCTTGCGAATCAGCCCGCACAAGAAAACAGAGTAGTTCTGACTAGTATCAAATTTCAGTGTGGTCCTGACGGGAACATCACTAATAATCCCACAGCGCGCCTGAAGTGGCGCGGCGCTAGGTAATGGGGCGTGCGACGGGGCGGAGTCGGGGGCGGAGTCGGAGGCGGCCCAGTCGGATTAGTCGGATTAGTCGGGATAGGCGGGATAGGCGGAAGAAGTGGAGCAAAGCCGACAAGTCGTGATACAGCAAACCCTCGAGCGACTGAAACATCACTTGGCAACGCCATGTAATGGAGAATGTCAGAGTGGTATTCATCAGCAGAACTTGTCGGTCAAGTTTCCGTGATGTTCTATACGTAATTAATAAACCAAGCGTAGTATGAAGAAGCGTAGAGTTGGCGATTTTAGGATATAAAAAGACGTATCCTTTCCATGAATGATGATGGATGAATCAACGCACTCTGAAATAGTCATCTCAACTCATTATCTGCTCCTTTACTTCCACTCGCGAAAATGTCGACTCAGGAAACTGCAAAGACTTTGTTCTTGTCTGTAGATGGAACCGAGTACGCCTACCGCCTCATCGGCAACTCGAGCGATTCTCAGCCACCACTGCTGATGCTCAACCATGTCCGATCCACCATCGATACGTGGGATCCCGAACTCATCAACAACCTGACCGCAACGGGCCGCCAGCTCATCACCTACGACTATTCTGGCCTTGGTCACAGCGGCGGTGCTATCGCTCCCAGCATCAAAGTTTTCGCGCTCAACCTCCTGGCCTTTCTCAATGCCCTCCTGCCGAGTCTCAACGTCAAGGAAGTTGATGTTCTTGGTTTCTCCATGGGTGGCTACATTGCCCAGCAACTCGCTCTCGACGCCCCGGGTATTGTTAGAAAGTTGGTCCTTGCGGGTACTGGTCCTAGTCTTGGCCCCGGGTTGGTGCGGCCCATGAACGAGGTTCAATCCACTGTCTTCGCCCCCAATCCTGGCCCACCGACTATCCAGGCCTTCTTCCCCTCCTTTACGACTGGCGAAGAAGGGATTTCCTGGCTCAATCGAAGCACCGGCTCACGAGCGGCCGTCGCAGGAAAAGATGGAGAGCCCGAGATTGCCCTGTTTACCACCGGCGAGGACCTCGTCAGCCTCACCCTGGCCTACCTGACCTGGGATGCCGATCCAGTCCCCTATGCGCTCCTACAGACCATCCAGAAGGATGCCCTCGTCACCAACGGTGACAACGATCTTATCGTCCCGACGCAGAACTCTTATGTCCTTGCCAGGCAACTCCCTCGCGCCAACTTTGTCATGTTTCCGAGCAGTGGTCACGGTCATCTGTTCCAGTATGCTGGTTATTATGCCAAGCTTGTTGGAGAGTTCCTCGATGGATTGCTGCCAACTGCCTCATTCTCGGCTGGAAAGGCTCCTATCCCTGGATCCTACGGTGACATCAACTAGACAGTCCCGCTAATGCCCTAAACGGCAAATTAGACAATGTCGCCTCGACCACTGGCAATAGAGACTGCACCAAGCTGTGAAGCACTCCCCATTACAATCAACGGGGTACATTTTTATTTCGTTTATCTGCTCAGAAATCAGAAAGTTATGTAGAAGATTATCTATATTTTGGCAGTATCACTTATCAAATAATTAATTTTACAATATTCAATACACTTACAGTCCAAACTCGATGGTCGATAATCTGAGAACAAAGGGTGCTGTACCCCACAAGACTGTTGACGCTCATATTTCAATAGATACTGCCTCCTCTCCATCGCGTGCTCGTGTACCCGCGGGAAGTAGAAATTTGAAAATGGCAGACCTTGGGACCTGATGAGGTGCTAGTTGTTACGGAAAACGGCTTGCAATACATGGGCAGAGTGGTTTGTCAGTGCTGAAGGGTATAGCACGCACACAGAAGAGTAACAAGGGCAAATCAGGTATCCAAGGACAGGGTACCTCAAGGAGTTGAGGAAATGCGATACTATAATGCAATCAGTTTAAAGAAGCTAAAAATTCAAATACGGCGCTGGAAATAGATAAACTAGTCTTGTAGCAGCCGCGCCACGGAAGATCCAGGTTGAAGTACGATCTGATTACTTGGGGGTGTTGTAGGTTGCATCGCATGCATGGCCTGGATCGCTTTGCCCGGACGCGAACACTGTTCTTCCCTGCCAGACTAATCATAGGCTTTTTGGCATTTAAAAGAAGCGGCCTTGGTGTGATCCCCCTTCTTGTATGCCGGAACAAGGGGAAACTGGCATAGATTGCGGTGCTGGGTGCCATCTGTCGAGGTCGCAGGGAGCATCTCCGGCGCAATACCCTTTTCAACCCAGTCCACGAGCGCAGAAAACGGGTCGTCAGGAACAATTCCGACGCCGCCGCCGCAGTGAGCAGCACCAGGAGCATGAAAGTAGCGATAAAAGTCCCTCACGTCGGGATCCACCTTCTCAACGTTGTTGTAGTATTGGTCTGAACCCTGGAAGTAAATCTGTTGATCGGCCGTGCCATGCCACTGGATCAATTTGCCGCCAGCCTTTCGGAATTCCTTCAGGTGGGGATTGTCGGTGCTGGTGATTTGCTTGTAGGCAGCGACGGATAGAGAGATGGCAGCCTCTAGTCCCTCGGGAGTAAGAGTAGTCAGGTTGAAATCCCTGTTCTGCAAGACGAAGAGCTTGATCCAGTCCTCGGTAATGGGGAACGGCCTTCCTTCGCAGACACCATTCTGACAGACCGAATTGGATGTGTCGAGGAACGATGCACCCTTCGGCAGCCCTGGCCAGAGCTGGGAGCTGTCTGCGGCCTTGGGCCCGGCCCAGATCCGGCCCGCAACCTCAGCGTCTGCGGCGGTGATGGTGACGGTCTGTCCTCTAGAGCTGATCTTCCTACCAATAACCGAGTGTGGGTTGAAGTCGCACTTGGAAGGCAGAGACAAGATGCCATCGGTCAAACCATCCAAGCCATCGCAGGCTTCAACTGCAAAGTTGGTCAGGGCAGTGAAGGCGTCTTGTGTAGGGAAATGCCCAAGCTCATGCATGACAAGCTGGGCGTTGTACAACGCTGGCAAAAAAGTAGCCCAATTGATGGCGGGCGCGCCAGCAAGGATCCCGTCGTAGGCCGTTGGATACCGCTGCGCGAGCATGAGGCCCTGTCGGCCACCAGTAGAGCACCCGTTCCAGAATGAAAACCTGGGGCCCTGACCGTACGCTGACTCGACCACCTTCTTGCCAATAATGGCCGCCTCGTTAAGGGCAACAGAAAAGAAGTTCTGCGTCAGGAAGAAGTTGACGCGGCCGTCCTGGTCCAGAGCCCAAGTACTGGCGCGGAGAACGTCCAGTATGTGACCGGTATCAGTTCCGACTGTTGCATAGCCTAACAAGGCATTCGGTGCCATGCGCGTAAAGTTTGAAATTCCAGAAAAGCCGCCGCCGCCGCTCCCAACCATTCGGCCATTCCAGCCCTGAATCGGGAGCCAAACGTGGACGTTGATTTTATCCCCCCAGCCCTCGTGGCCGTATGTCACGGTGACGTTGCAAATATCCAGGGTGGCGTTCCATTTGGCCGACGACTGTGTAGCCGTGGCTTCAATTGGGTAGTGTTTGACAGGGTCGGCTGTCTTGGAAAGAAATTTGAGTCCCGGTATGGTAGGAAGCTGGATATGCTTTGCAGAGCATTTAGGTGTCGCTGACTCGCCCAGGATAGATGATGCCAGCACCGCGGCCGAGAGGATAGTCCGCACCAACATGATGGAGGGTCAGTACAAAGGTACCTAATGTTGCAAGAACTCGGGCGCTTTCCACGTTCAACCTTGACCATCGTCTCTTCACCGTTTTATGCTCGGTGAACCAAGCCTTTCTTATCCTATCTGCTTTCTAAATCGTCTCGTGTCCCTAGCTCAACCGATGTTCATATCACGGAGCTGTGGTTGCTCGTTGTCCATCCGATCGGCCGCCAGTCTCCGAAAAGCTATCGAGTTTCCGGAGTAGCATGGCCGGAATTGCTCAAGCCTGTTGTCTGTGATTGGAAGATGGCTTCGACTCCAGGGGCGATGGGTTACATCGGCCTACTGTTCAGGTCCCAATTGGCCAGCTTAGGCGTGTTATCTCAGATAGCCTTTTGAATCGATCGGAGAGCCGTTCCCGATCTTTCCAGTGGGCGGGGGCTCTCTAGAGCCAAGTACCAAGCATCTATTAAACCCTGTCCGACCTCGGCCCGACTGTAAGGTAATCGGGACGAACCTCCCGAGGGGCCTAGCTAGTGGTAGGTCAATTAATCCAGGACCTTCGCAGCGACAAATTCCCATGATGAGCAGCGTGCGGGCAACCGTAGAGAGCAGCCCCGGTTGTCCCGGCGCAGTCCAGGCAACGGAGTAGGTATGCTGTAGACCTACCTACCCGGTGCTTCCGGGATCTCGGCTCCGGGCTGAGAGGGCGGGATATCCCGAAAAGGATCCATGTCCCACTGAGAGTTGGCATGAACAAATCAGTGGAGAATGCCACCTTTGTTAATGAACCGCAAAACACCGGCTATCAATGCTCGTTTTATTCTGAGCTGCATACGGGATCTGACACGGAGGCGTGATTGGCCAAGCTGAGCCATCCGAAGGTTCCGCTTGCACCGGGAGGGGAATGCTTCGTGATCCTCACAGCGCATCGTGGGCCTACTCTCTACGCTTTTTGTCAATACTAAGGCCGATATGTAATTCTTCTGACGTTGACGGCCCAAGAAGATTCGTGCCAAAGATTCTCGGCTAGATGACGCCTTCTAAACTGCGCAAGCCCGGGAAGACGAGCCCGGTGTGTTGGGTCCTCAGGATTCAGCTTAGGCAATCGCTCGATATCCGTAAGTCTTTCCGCGAGCAAGGTCAGAAGTATCCCTTAATTTATGCACCAAGTCTATCTTTAGAGGATATCTCATCGCTGTTGGGAACGGTCGGGTTCCTTCCTACCGTCCGTCGAGCCAACTGCTCATTATTCCCATGCTAGTCCCACGATGGACGTCTTAAGACGAATTGCCCACTATCCCTCATGCCAGTGATGACGACGCTCGTATAAGGCCCTGCAGTAGTCTATTTCTCTGTCCGCGTATAGCCAAGTCGCTGACATTGATTCGCCGGTCGAGGTTCCACAGTTTGCCGGGGCTCACAGTTGACGGGTTCCAAGTACGTAGTAAAGTGACAGGGGCCAAAACCGAGACCGAGGTGCAAAAATAGCAACTACAACGGCCGCACTTTAAGCTTGTTCCGAAGGGTATGTTTAAATGCCCGGCCCATGGTTCATTACAGATGTAATATTATCCTTGGGAGCTCGGCCTTCTTGTTCATTCGTTTATCTTTCCCGCACCGGTCCTCTGCCTGAACGGAAACCCACCGCCATTCAACGATTGTTCCGCCAAAGCAGAAGTAGACTTCATATCAGCACTCGTCCTGTCGACATTTGAAGCAATGACCAGAATATTTGATACCCATGTTAAGCTTCCGGTCCATCTGGTGCAGATTTTCTTGGCCGTCGCGGTCCTCATCCTGTCCATCGTGAGGATGCTTAATCGGCCATCGAATGCACCAAGAGGTCAATCAAACACAATGGCACTCGGGATGGTACGTACGTCGCGGTTAGCAATGAGGCACGGTGGCTGAGAAAAAGAACTACAGAGCGCGAAATCACTCATTGTTATAGCCTATCAGATCTTGTGCGACCACGTACGCAACTTCAAGCCGTGGTCGAGCCCCAGAGCCTGCGTTATTCTGAATGCGCTTGAGGTTGTGTTGTGGGCTGCCGTGGTGTACATGATGATAAACTCAAACCTGAAGTTCTGCCAAGGCCTCGGCTGTACACTCAGCTGGGTTGTCGTGGCGATGGCTGTTACTATGAGGTACGTCGAGGATCTCCTAAAACTGAAGCGCTCAGTGACTCAGACCTATAGCATTCTGGGTGTTTACATGACCATCGTAACCTGGTTTGATTTGAAACACTTTGAAGATCATGGAACTCACCGAGCCCACTCTTCCGGCAAGCCCCTCGAGA
The DNA here is from genome assembly GCA_033030565.1 of Fusarium nematophilum. Taxonomy (NCBI): domain Eukaryota; kingdom Fungi; phylum Ascomycota; class Sordariomycetes; order Hypocreales; family Nectriaceae; genus Fusarium; species Fusarium nematophilum. The sequence goes on along the minus strand of JAVIXY010000040.1, from coordinate 173,836 downwards.
TGCAGTCGTCCGAAAGTGTCGGGATGGACCACGTTAGGAATCAGGGGCGACATGGACATCAACAGAGTCGAGAGGCGCTCTATGTTCCTCAGCCAACACAGCCAGGATACGGAAATCACCCAACGTATGTCTACTACGAAAGCGACGGATATCATCACGGTAGCGGCCGGTATTGGCGTTGACTGGCGTTCGAAAGATGGCACTCAGGGGGGATGCGGTGTGTTGTCCAACCCACGGTTAGTTACCCGAGAGACAATGAGACGATGAATAAATGAGTGTAGAATTCCACCTAGATTAGTGGCCAACCTTACCCTGGCTCATGTGAGATTTCCTAGCGCACATCGCATTTATCTTTTTGTTCGGCGTCTCCTGAGCTGTCGCCTGAGCAAAGTCGCAGGGAATAAAGTGAGCAACTCGGCCTTGAATGCTTGCAAGAACTTTTCTTCCCTTCAGTGCATGTCATCCATTCTTTAGATAATGAACATTCAAGGGGTCCAGTAATAACGGATCCCAGAATCGGCATTTATCTCATGCTCGTCTATAAATAATAAATTTTAGGAGTTGTAAGTTATAACAAACTCATTTACATGATCAGCAACTAATAAAAACAATAACACTAGAAAACAACATTAGCATATCAAAACTAAATCTGACACCATACTAGAAATCCAAGCACTTACGAATGCGGAGCAACCCTCATCAGATACGGCCAGAAATCGCGATAGAACCTCAACGGACCTTCTCCTTGAATAGTCTTGACAAGACAGTCCACAGTACCAGAGTACATAGGTATGCCACCCGATGTGGCCGCCGCCATTGACTGATTCTGCAACCTGGTCTTCACAAAGTCGAACGGCAGGCTAACTACGGTACCCGCCAAGCCCGCAACGGCAGCCGCGAGAGCCGTTCGCTTCCCCGGAGAGAGGTCGGTATGCTTCCCGATCTGATGCTTGGATTCAGAGAAGAACGCGAGCTGGCCAAAGTTGGTCGACATTGCCCGGACCATGTTGGGTACCGCGCCCTTCCACCACGCGAGGACGCCCTCTTCCGTAGAGATACGCCGTAGCGCTTCAAACGCGGACCTGTAATTCTTCTGCAGCTCCGGTGGCCTAATGCCGTCCGCCTGCATCCAAACCAGCGCGACCTCGGTAGGGTTCCCGACCAGAGCGGCCGGGTGGGAAAATGGTAAGAAACAAAAGCTCAGCTCTGCTCCGGTTCCTTGATCTAAATAGTCCTCGTACGTGCATCCAAGATAGATAGTTGAGACGTCGATACTAAGATGGCAGTTTGGAATCACGACCACGTCCCTGAGTGACTCGCCGGCTTGGCCCAGCGTCTTTGACCAGCTGGCTATACGGTCATACAGCAGGGCCTTCTTTCCAGCATATACATAGCCGTCATCGGCAAATATCGCTTTAGGGTCGGCCTGGCCGTAGCGGCTACGATGGCATCGTGTCCTAGATCGGGCGATGAGGACGACATGACTGCACCAATCGACAAGGCGGCAAGGCAGATAACTATGGCGTTGACCGGGTTGGTGACGACGGCAGCGATCACGTCGCCTTGCCCAACCCCGGAGTTCAGCATGGCGTCACGGAGTCTCCGCACCTGGTTTCGCAGGCCTCGCCAGGTGACCTCCTCGATACCGGTCTTGCCTTCACGGGCGAAGTGGGTTGCCACATCCTGGTCTTTGCCGTCGCGGAAAAGCAGTTCGGCCATGTTGAGAGACTCTGTGGTGAAGAATTCCGGAGGTGGGAAAAGGGCCACATTTGCCGTATCCTAAGATCCATCAGCCAGCGCCTTTTGCCGATGAGGGAGCACAATTGACATGGCCGTGTTCGATTGACTTGACCCAGAGGTATTGTACCTTGCTTTCGAGCATTGGACCAGCTTGGCTTGTCCCTTGAGGGGGCAGCCCGAGCCACAAGTACGCATCCTGCCAGAAGTTCTGCAGCGTGGCTGAATCGACTGACCACTGTGAAGCTGCTCGTAAGTTTGGATACGGAGGCCGTGTTTCTGATTGACGTATTCAATGAACTTGGTGATATTGGTGTTGGGTGTATCCCGAGGTCGCCATACTGGCGACTTGCGCTGATCAAAAGCCATCGCTGGATGTCTATCGTTAATGTGTAGGTGGTTGCGGCGAGCCTCATAATAGCTTAATATCCAGCTTTGGATTATAGTAGCTGTAAGTAGTCTTGGACACCAGGGAGCAGATTGCATTCCCCGCTCGTACTTCCTCCCGGGTAAGTTCTACAATTCCGCGCAGACATTCGAGTTAGCCGAGGCGACTCTGGGAAGCCGGTAGCCCTCGGTGTCTCCAACTTACTGACTTAGGCTCGTGTTACCGCAACGGGAATAGATCATCATCTAATCGAGCCGGGGGCTTGTCCTTTGATGCTGAGATTTTGCCATGCCGTTAAGGGAAAAATAAGAGACAAAAGTGATCTCGGCCTTGTTTCATGGTGAGGAATCACGGGAGATGTCTTTCGATGCCACTCGACGCACCCACCAGTAGAGGAAAATGCAACGAATCTAAAAGAAGCGCCCAGCGTTTATGCCTATTTTTGGGGTCTCCTCTGATGCTCGAAATTATTCGATAATTATTCCAAGTTGTTCCTATATTCCCACCTCTATCCCCAAGAGCTCTCTCCCGGTCTGAGGCCAAATTGTGACCGCTTCAGGGTAGTCTGACCGGGACCGAGCCTGATAAGATAAGGACTGGATGACCGCGTGACGTTGAACCCAGCTCAAGTTCGGCTACGTCATAACTAGGCCAATCGTCATGACTAGGCCGATCGTCATTGCATCCCTGCAGCGGACTCAGGTTAGACGTCGCATTCACGTTAGACTTCATCGCCCTAATCTGATAACACCATTTACTGCAAGAGACCGGTTCCTTACTATTCAGATATCTGTCAGCGGAGTCAGTCATGCCCGAGAACGAAACCAAAGACGACCAAGATGGCAGGCAGCTGTCTGCCAAGGAGAAGCTGAGCAGGGAAATCCAAACACGCCTGGATGAAGCCAAAGAGATACAGGAACAGTCCATCGAGCTTCACAACAAGGCAAAGGAGGAAGAGGATCCAGAAGTTGCCCAAGAACTAGAATTCGAGGCTCGCGGCCTTGACAAGAAGGCGGCTAAGCTCATGAAAACGGCCGAACGCCTCCAGTCAGGTTGGCTTCAGGGAGGCGCCACAGGAGCTGGAGTAGGGGCTGGAATTGCAAGCGGCATCGGTGTCACTGTCGGCTCGCTGGTCACAGGCGTGGTCGCAGTTCCGACTGCAGGCTTGGGGATGTTGCTTGGGGCTGGCACGGGTCTTATACATGGCCCCTGGGTCAAGTACATCGACACGTTGAGCGAAGAAGAGAAGGACTCCATCACCAAAGAAGCTGAGCAGGAAGCCGACAAGATTGCAAAGTCGTGAAAACCGACCTTTTGATGCAGCGGCGCGTAACGGACGGAGAGACAAATTGTATGACCAGATGAAGCCGATTTCAATTCGTATTGCCGGCCTCTAGTTTGAAGGCCACCACACAGAGGCAGGTCGCTCGCTTCAGCCATCCAGATGTGGTGTGTGAGAGAGAGAGGGAGGGCTGAGACTTACATGGATGGTGAATGAACGAGGCAGTAATGGCTGATCGTGCCAGGGGCTTGTAACTAGTCAGTATCAGTGTCAAGATCAGAACAGAACGACATACCTCCAATACGCAGAAAATTTATTTACTAGGCAGTCCATTTATCGATATTGCTACGTGTTTCTTGATGAATGGGTAAACATGATATGTATTAGGGCGAAAGTAGATTCTAAACTTGCGTGACATGTAAAACATGGCTCATATCTCTTGCTCATCCCTGGACCACGACCATGGTTTGAAAGTCGATCAGGGCAGCGCTGCCACTACATCCAACCCCATCGGTGCGTTCTTTGGCAATTCCAACACTCTCATCGTAGCTCTGGCCGGCTTATGCTCTCCAAGATACTCGGCCGAGACCTCGTTGAAAGCCTCAAATTGGTCAAAGTCGGTCAGGTAGACATTCTGCTTGATGATTCGATCAAGGGTGGTGCCGGCTTCTTCGAGGATGATTTTGAGATTTTCAAAGATGCGCCGGAGCTGGTTTTCGGGACCACCACCGACAATTTTCATGGTTTGAGGGTCCAGAGGGATGCAGGCTGTTGTGAAGACGAGGTTGTCGTGGACGACGGCGTGGACGTAGGGGCCAATTGTGCGTGGTGCACGATCGGGACAGACAGTCTTCATTGTGGAGTAGATTTTGCGAATAAATGTAATAGTGGAGGTGAAGGAGTAAATATCATGCTCATGGTAGTTTGATGGGGGAAAACGGCGCAGTTCAGGGCCGGCGCCCGGGTCTTTATATCGGCTCGCTTGGCCGGGCCGAGATCAGAGTTCTCCTCACACCACAGCCGGCTGTGTTCTAGGCTTCTGGATACCTGTTATTAAAGCCGGGATTTCCGTTCCGCAATACGTAACTCTTCTCCGAATCTTCACGTACTGCTTCCTAATGCAAGTGTCTAATCCTACCTTGCAGGTCAGGCCTATGGCACTTCACATCAAACCTTTGTTGTCTTCGCTTGCGGATCGGTCCCGTCGCTTGATGTGGCCCGTTGCGAGCAATCTCGATGTGAGGAAGAGCCACCTACGAGAACTTTAGATCTGTTCGAGACGAAGTTCTATATGATGGCGCCCAGCGAATCTAAGGAGTGAACATGTCGAGCTTAGATATCCGTTTTCGGAGTCGGGCCGCCCATAACCTAATGGTATGGTTGCTCCAAGTACAGAAAGTCTCCTTGGACTTCCCGCGACCTTTTTCGAGAATCGGGATTGATGGTATAGATTTAATTGGCATGGAATTACCGCAAACTCAGTACCGGCCACGCTCCTTCTGGCCAATATTCAAATCTTGCGTCTTGGTTGAATTCTCCTAGGACATATATCCTGCTTCTTCTTTTGGATCCTCCGGTCCGTCAAACAATCTTGGGTAAATTCAACGGTTAGAGCAGATCCACGCCTACTCTCTTCGCGGTGCGCCGCTCGCCTTGTAGCTACCTTTGGTTGAATCCGACCTAGCGTTACACGTCATTCTTAATCCCGCATGTCTACTCAACATGAACCTCCTAAAACGTGGTTCGGCGTCATATCTCAGCGGCTAAGCAAGTTAACGCCTCCAAGAAGAATTTACCGGGGCAGACGGATTGAAAATCTCCGGGCACCAAAATGCTTCCGTGATCTGGGGAATATAGAATTGCCCAGAACACATTCGTCAGCGCGTGGGTATATACAAATCGCCGGGCCGAGTATGTCGGGTCGAGACGGCGGAAACAGCACAGAACTCATGTAGCCACCCAGAGACGCAAAAGCAGGGCATCCTCGTCAGCGGTAAGTAAACTGGTCCTTCCGCGGAACAAGTGTCTCAAGTTATGCGAGCACGAAGTAGAACTCATTGCACTATACTGGATAATCTTAAGATATGTAGCCCTAATGTTGACCTGGCTTCTCGTATGTCTTGGGTCTTGTTTTATACTGGTTACCTCTCACATTTCAATCCAAAAAAGTCTATCCAACCAACATCCTCCAGTAAGTTAGGTTGATGTGTACAATTTGATGCGGCGAGTCAATAGAAGCCAGCGTTATATGGAACGGTTGGCAACCACACAGAGGCACAGGCCAGATTAGTGTAATGAGATGGACCCTGAGAAACGAGAACAGTTCCGTGCAGCTTACAGTATAATCTAGCAGCCGTGTTGATATTAGGTAGCTGATATCAATGATGTGTAAAAATAACCGTGTTCTTTGTAATTGTGGAAGCAGCTTGCTCTCGAGGGAACAGAGGCATGAGTATACGTATAATCTAGCAGCTGCGATTGTCATTCATGTCTTCCGCGGCTGAGGGCCTGATACAGTGTCCCTCGGTGCAACATGCGGTGATACCTTGCACCAGGTTAATCAGGGAGTACAGAGTCAAAACTTCAGCCTCGGTCACCCATTCAACTCTGGGCCTCCCCAGGCGGTAACTTTAGTGATTGGATTGCATACCAGACTCCTCATCTCGAAGCTTACAGCATCCAATCCCTGGGTTTTGGACACTATCCAGCTGGAAAATAGCCCATGGAGGACAAGATGGAGGAGGTGTGAAGCCCATAGTATTGTCGGCTGATGGAAGGCTCGTCGATGCTGAAATGGCCCGCCCTGCCGACGAGCCGCGGTTCAAGGAGAACTAAACCTCACTGAGTATGCTGGCACAGCACATCGAGACAAGGAGGGTGATAGGTTGTTATTGTACTTACCATCTCTCATCTGCTGATATCAGCCCACGGCCGCACACAACAGAGAGAAAAAAGTCCTATATCTAGTCGATACTGCGAAAAACATAAGAATCGTGGCCAGTTGAGTAACAGCACCGTTGAGAAAACCACTATCACATACGATGCGGCTCGAACCAGCCTGACACCCGCTTCCTTATCGCTGGTGGACTTCTCGCCATCCTCCTGATTCTATGAGAAGCACTTTGCGCGTGTTACGTTCATCTCCTGCCGATTCATCGCCAAAAGGACTGTGTTCTTCACCCACACCTTTGTGGCGAACGTTCGCAGTGTCTGATACACCTGGAACACCTGCTTCTAATACGTGATTACGGTGGTGTTTCATCCACCGGTTTCACTCGCAATCGGTGTCTCAACCATCCACACCATGATTTCTGCTCCATGCCCATCATCGTGGAATCATCATCCGACTTGAAGGAAGTCTCAAGCGGCAGAGACTTTCTACTCTGATGTTCCACCGACAGCTCTGAGTGTTGGACCCATGATCAACTTCCGTCAACCCGGTGTCGTCACCGCTTCATGGTCATGTGCCAGACCGTTGTCGCCTTCAATGGCGGTATCCTCGGTATTCTCGGGAAAACGGCTTTTATGGATGTGTTGAGCCAGAGGGATATCCCTGCTATTCTTGCCGTGGAGATCATGGTCACTTCTAGTACGGCTCCATTGCGGACACTATCGCTGCGGCTATGTGGACCACTATCTTCCCCACGAAGCCGATAATGTAATAGTCTGAGAGTGCCCGAGTCGACTTTGCCAGCATCTACGGCAACATAACGGCCCAACCTACATATCCCATTGGCTCGTGGACCAGGCATTCTATTGAGCATGAATGTGGCGAACAGTCAACTCCTATCAATTGTCGCTCCGACTCGCTCGCTCGCCTTAGTCGATCACGCGAGTGTCTATCTCCACATCCAAGAGAATAGTCGTCAAAAGCATGACTCGAGAGTAAGGCGCTGTCTGGTGATTGGATATGCAACAATAATGGTGTTGAAGACGGCGCTCGGAGGTCAGAGATAGTCAGAATACGACCGTTTCCTGCTTTTCCAGATGCGCATGTCATGGTGATCTCGTGAGCGCAACCCTGAGGTTACATCACGACTGCACGTATTTAGTCAAACCGCCAGCTGACGGTGATCTCATCAAAAATCCTGACTCTTGCCGTTCAATCGAGGTGCACTCGCATCCAGGACAGTGGAGCAGCTGAAAAAAAAAAGTACTCCTTGCTGGCTGCACCTCATGACTTCATCACTGCACTGCAATGCGTCCTGCAGGGGACGAAAAGTCATCTGCTGGCCGCTGCCAACACGAGGAAATGAAGGATGTGCAACGAGGGGAGGGCATAGGGTCCTTCTATATTCCCTTGGGCATATTGGTATTTGGGCATAAGGGCATAACTCGCTTGGCGGCCAGCAATGCCCTGAGGCATTAATTCCCCCGCCCTTGGCATCCCCGTGGCATCCTCGTGGCAGCCCTCTCTCTAGCCTCATGACGAGATGGCTGTCAGCTGGCCAATGTCACGGCAGGGCGAGGGGGGCTGGTGGGGCCGGGACGAGGCCGTGCCGAGCCTGCCAGCTAACGATCCACGTCTGAGCTGATTCGCTGGCTCAACCTCTTCGTCGCTTGAATGCATTGGGCCGGTACTTTTGGTCGTCGCTTCGTATCATGCGACCGACTTGTCCATGATTTCATTGGCAATGCAAGCGGCTATCGGGGAGTGTCGGTTTCGCACCGAACACGTCGTCAGGGCATCTACAGCTATAAAAGAGTACAGAAACCAATCAAGAATCCTGGAAGATAGAGGCAATTGAATCACTGCTTTCCCCCTGTTCTCTCGTGCAGCGGACACCTCATTCCACACATTTCACAACCTTGTCGACTGGCCTAAGACTCGCAATTCAGCGAGCCATCGCTCAGTATGAAGACGCTCTACCTCCTCAGCAAGGCCATCATGGCGATGCTTGCAAGCGCCCAAACCGCATCGCCACCAGACGGTTGGCCAGTGTTCAAATACCAAGGAATTCTCACGGACAAGGAACAACTCAAATATAACCCGACAAACGAGTTCATCTTTCCCAGCGTGTTCCATGCTGGAGCCCATCTGGATGAACCTCTTGGCGAGTGGTACCTGTACTACGCACCACACGAAAACCCAGGCGGCATTTCACTCCTGTACTCTGATGATATCGAGGGGCCCTGGACAGAGTATGACGACAACCCGGTCATCAAGAATGTTTGGCCAGGGCACTATTCTGTGCCGCATGTTTCCAGCCCAGAAGCCAGCTGGAACGACCAGGCTGGTCGGCTGTTTGTGTACTTCCATGGCGACAACACCCAGACACGCTGGGCTGAGACAGACAATGGCGTGGACTTTGACTATGGCGGCATTGCGGTAGACAACGCCATGGGAGGGCCCAATGTTACCGAGACAAGCTATGCACGCGTCTTCCCACACCCCAACCCGAAGTCCAAATATGCCTATGCCATGTTCTACATGGGGAACGAAAAGGACAATATCCGCCGCATCAGGCTCGCCGAGTCTCGTGACGGAGAGGAATGGGATGTCGACCCTGACTATGTCGTCGAGGGCGGTCCCGAGGAGGGCGAGAACCTCTCGGGTGCCAACTTCTGGGAGTGGGAGGGCCAGTCATATGTTATCTATCACGGCTCGAGCGGGAAGATGTACGCCCGAACCATCGATCACACGCTGCGCGATGTGGGCTCCCAGCCGATCGTGTTCTATCAGTCCAGCGGAGTCGGCAGCGATACTGGACGTGTAGCTGCACCTGACCCGATTACGTATGAGGGCAAGACATATCTGTTTTACGAGTCGGGTGAGCGTCTGCGCGGGACAATCGCTTGGGCCAAGGCAAAGAGCTGAAGAGGGGGGGCTTGAGTTAGGATCAAGATATACATGTTTGGATCTTTTAGACTTCTACGGCCAGGATCAGGCTGCTCTCCAGTCGGTTTGATTTTTTTCGTCAAGAATAAAACAGCTCTTGGAGGATAGCCGATTTGCCCCATTTTGTCAATAATATAAACGTCGTCTGAGATGGTCTTGACCCAGATCTTTCTCGTGTATGTATGAGAACTGGTCGATAGATATGGGTTGCGAATTTCCAGGCCCAGTCAAAGGATCGGCTCTGTTAAAAATCCATTGCCAGATTTTAAGTTTGCAGTCCCTCTTTATACACAAGACAAGGCGGGAGCCAACCCTCTGTTCAGGTTCTGTATTTCCGTGCCTCGCTATCTCTGGTGACGCCCGTCACGTCGGTGATGGCCTCCAGCGAAAAACGGTGGAATGCCGGGAAGCGGGCAGGCCCTGCCCCTAGATGCCGGTGTCTCTGAGCTACCGGGTTGGAAATAGGCGGTAAAGAGAGAGATGCATGGTATAAAGCGACGCTCAAATACAAATAATAAATAACTGAAGCAGAAGAATACGCTGGTCGTGTTATAAGGAATGCACGCCTGTTTGCCGGTTGCATGAAGAATGGCCTACTGGTCGGGAAACCGTGATGTCCGCGATATTAACCATGGACCAGGTAACAACGGGCAAAGGGATTGCATTTCTGATTGCCTCTGCCTTGTTCAGAAGGACAATCTGCATGATCGCTGTGCGCTATGCTAATGTTGAAACTCCCCAGGGGTACGATCTATTTGTCGTATTATAGCCTCAGAATTGCTATCCAACGCTTCTTCCAAATGCCCCTTATAACTTCAGTTCTGATTGATGGTGAACGGGGATCGTTTAACGGCGAATGGGATACAGTTCTCCATCTGTGTGATTATTGGCCCATGCCTTGTCATGTCTCCACTCAATTCTCCCCGCGGGCAAGGAGTTATCCCCAGATCCCTGCTGACTGACCATCTAATTTCCTAATTTACGCGTTTCATAAAGGGGTACTGATATTTCGCCATCTCGTGGATTCCGCGTCGATTGCCTTCCCGCACGACTCATTGACTGTATTTCGTCGCTCACCTCATGACCAGACGCAGGGATCGGTCAATATGCCCACACGGAGAGCTCTCGCTGCTCCCCTGTTGATCTCGATATTGGCCTCTCAGGCGCTTGCTCAGGAACTGGACGAGACCATCGTGGGCTGCGACGCTGTCCAATGTCCTTTGGAAAACGATGAGCCCCGCTGCAGAGTTGAGAACGACACATTCCTAAATATTGGGCTGACCCGCATTCCGGATGTCCCAGATTCCCTGGAGAACTTCTCCATCGTCAAGGGAGTCAACATTTCCGGCACCGACGATGACACATACACCAACGTCTACTATCTCGGAACCCCCCAGGACGTGTCACTGGATGAAGTCCATGGCTGTGCTGTCTTCTTCCATGACCCGCCTGAGAAAAAGTTTCCGCAGAACGGCACAGGCACCTGCTCTGACGTTATCGATCCGGGATGTATTGACGCTATCCAAGACCTCGCGGCGTCCTCGGTCACCTACCGATACGTCGACGGCATCTGCCGGGTTCTACAGGAGGAGCTTGAGGAGAGCAATATCAGTGCATGCGAGAACTTCACTAGCCCGGGCAAAGGCATCGGACGTATCGCTGCCATAAGCCTCTCCAACCTCACAAACATTGAGGGCAAGGACAACGCCACCAGCGACTGCTGGCCTATCCTGCCCAAATCTGCCAACCTAGCACCACTTTACTACGACATAAGAGCATGGGATGTGAGAGATATCTGCCTTGTCTCGAAGTCGACTCGCTAACTCTCATCGCGATAGGGGGGTCCGTTCCCTGAAACTGCATATAATGAACTGCACAGGATTGCCCCGATACTCACCCTCTTCATGGCGAAATCCAACAGCAAGAATGTTGTGAATAGGACTCTTGGGCGGATGAGCTGTATAAAGATCAACAGTACTTGGACAGGCGAACCGAATGTTGCTGCGCCACGGACGGTCGTTGGTATGTTTGCGATTATTTGTGCGCTAGCTGCATCGGTGTTGATGCTGTAAGAAAGCTAGTCACGATATAAATGAATAATCTATCACTGGAATGGACTGATCATCCAGATGGCTGGAAGTCCCTTTCTCAAGTTGTGACCAGGATGTACCAGGCACCCCCCAGCCATTAGGTCCAGTCCTCTATGTAGTCGCTTGCCCTGTGCATAATGAGAGCAGATGCCTGTAGGGCAGAAGCCGTCAGCCTATTTGGTCTCCAGCTAACAATCGTAGTTAAAGTGAGAGGACGGATAACCCGATGGTTGGGATAGAGGAGTGTATCCGCCTCAACCATATTCTCGCGACGCGCTGCAGCCAACACAATGGCTGAGGCTTGCAGCCACCGCAGACAGTCTAGACATCAATCTCTTATTTGTCACCACTGCATGGAAAAACTTGCGCATATACCTCATATATCTTGGGCACGTGGCCTTAGAGACGGTGAATAGAGAACTACTGCTCATCCATTAGCAATATTGGGAGTCGGTTGAGGACCCCTACCGTTTCAACTTGGCCAGAGTCGGCTCCAATCACCCTGGTTCTCCTGGCAATCGACTCCTTTCTGAGGCTTTCTTTAACGCTGCGGACAGCTGCCCGCCACTCTGCTGGAAGATGAGAGACGAAATTGCGGATCCAGTTAGCTTCAGACCGGTAAGACCTTGACACCGTCTCGGGATCAGATACTTGGTGATGAACTCAAATGCAACTATAAGCTTGACCTAATACAGCACAACATCCCCCCAAGAGACTCCCTGGAGGCTGGCCGAGCTGGTAGGCCGCGCCCTCGCCTGGCTCTCGGAGCGGGGCCACCCCTCCCTCGGCTTCAGTCCGACCAATGACAGATGCGCTATTTTCCTCAACCATCGCACATCATCCTCATATTCTCTATTAATCAAAGCGTCAAGCCGCATAGGACCTTTCTGTCGCCACCAAGATCACGCTTCTCATCAAGAAAAATGGTCGTCTATCACGTTGGTAGGTTCCCTTCTTCCCGGCCTGCTGTGATCTCAACGTCCCGAGCTGACACTCGCAGTCCTCTTCAAGCTGAAGCCCAATGTCCCTCAGCAAACCATTGACGAGATGCGCGCTGCTGGTAAAGCCATGGTTGGCGTCGTCCCAGGCTTGAGGTCCTTCGAGTTTGGCCCACCGCTTGCGAGCACCGCGCACCGCGCTCAAGGCTTCGATCTGGGCTTGATCGCCGTCTTGAATACCGAAGAGGATGTCCTCGCTTACGGTCCGCACCCAGCACATCAGGTGTAAGTTCTCATTCTCCTCTTCCAGCTATCGAATACACACTCATTCTGGGTAAATAGGGTCAACAAGATTCGGGAATCTATCGCCGCAGAGACGCTGGCATATGACTTGGAAGTGCCTGACGTAGCTTAGGTAGGCGGACGAGTGGAACATGCTGAATGTCCGGGCATACAGGTAGCTAAATATGTAGAAAATACAGAACAAGTAGCTATGCAATTCCCTATGATAGATTAAGGACAAGTTATCTGAAGCCAACTCGGCACCTTGGATAAATCTACGGTCCAGGTCCAGCTGCTTCTTAGATGTGCATACTTTATGAGACGAGTCGTCGAAGTGACAGGGCACAGTGAGGAAATATAAGAGGCCAAGTCTTGAGTCAGATACATCCCAGGTTTCTTGCAGTAGTTAAACTGTATATTCGCAGTCTTCTCCAGTTAAATACCAGCCCACCCTCGTCGGATTCATTGTTTGCGATTCAAGATCATCACGAAGGATCTGATTAACTCGAATGCCTCAATTCATCCAACGGGATGACTCACCTTAGTGATATGGTGAAAGAAGCCGAGAACGGAGCGAGAAGCCGCTGTTCTACGGCATTGGCATGGCCTTCCAAAACGCGAGGGATACCAGGCTGGCCAGCAGAGGTGTGCAATTGGACGGCGATCTGCATGTGGTGGGGGAAATACCGACACGACATGACTCGAGGGGTACGGACGATTACCGCAGTTAGCCTCGGTGCTCGTCCATCAATCAGATTCAAGACAAGAAGGCCAAAACTGGGTCTTCTGGCACAACACGTTTACCCGTTTACTCACACAACACAAGCTGAAGAGTACGCACGATGGGGCAGGATGCACTCGATCCGATCATCACCACGGCGAATCTCCCTCGCCTACCCACCTGTCGTCAATGCCAGCAAAGAAAGGTCAAGGTGGGAGAATCCCGGTGCAACGTGCCTGCTACGCCAGAAGATAGGCTGACTTTCCCGGGCCAGTGTGATAGTAGACGGCCAAAGTGCGAGGCTTGCCGCAAAAGCCACATTGAGTGCACTCTCGTGGACGTGAATAGTAACCAGGAGGTCTCAAGAGAGTGAGTTGCCGCAGATCATCAAGCCTCCGCAGTTGACCTGACTTGGCAGCAAGGCAAATCCATGCGCTCGAACAGCAAATGCAGCGTCTCCGAAGCCCGCCCGGGGAAGAGCAAAGTGAGCGCGCACAAGACGAACGGCCTGAAAGCAGAGGAAGCGTCAAGGATGAAGCGGAAACTCCCTCGGCGGTTTTCCAGGGCGGTGGCCTCAGGTGAGTTCCGTGCCCAGAAGCCCTTCTCAACTGTCTGGCCAATGCGAAATAGCTTCATGCGGTACCTGTTCACCGATCAGGGCTGGTGGAAGAGCAACTCCCACGCTCTGAGAAATCTTGCAGGTGTCAGTAAAGATGCCGAGCCCAACATCGAAGCAAACTGTCTTCCTCCTGCGAACGAGGCTGCTGTCCTATTTGATCAGTAGTGCGTACAGTGATGTCGACTGAAACTCAGTAGGCTAATCCTTCCGACTCTAGCCTATCAGTATCACACTTCCAGAATCCTTTTTTGCTCCGGAGACATGTCAATGACCTGTTCGAACGGACCTTTGGATCTCGTCCCAGGGATCCAAGTAACAAAGACAAGGACCACGACCTATTCCAGGCATTTATGATCATGGCCATCGGGTCTATCCAGAGATACCGGGAGAAATCTCACCAACACCATCCTATCGGATACTACGTCGCAGCCATGCAGCATTTTAAGCCCTTCTTACTGCGAAGTGGATTGGCGCCCATCCAAGACCTGTTGTTGCTGGTCCGATTTGCAGTCTATAATCACATAGGTGCGTGGCGTGGCATCCCTGGACAGTGCTATACCAGTAGATAATAACACGTAGACGTTGCAGGCATCTCAATTTGGGAGCTCATCAGGGTCTGCATGCGCATGTGCATCGAGCAAAACCTGCACAGGGAGAGGAGAGGCGACCAGTCAAAGCTCATGGACGAGCAGGTAAGACGGAGGGTATTCTGGAAGTGCTACATGATGGACCGGTACAGCTCCATTACGCTGAACCGCCCCTTTGCCATCGGCGACGATGAGATCAATGTCAAGCTGCCCGTTGATGCCGACGACGCCGAGTTGCGAGCAGCAGAGGGAACAGTCCCGAATCTCGAAGCATTCATGGAGAGGCACGGGTCCAGCGGCCCAAGTGAAATGAGCATCTTTCTGCTATGCGTCAGGCTGCGGCAGATCTCGTCTCGCATCCACTTGAGGTTTGCAGACCTGGTCCGTTCTCGCCCCAGCCTGACCGACGAGCAGGCAGACTTCATCCACGCCTCCGGGCAAGTCCAGCTGGTGCTGCAGAACCTGATATCAGATCTCAATGACTGGCGCTCCTCTGCACCTTCGTATGAAAGTGCAAGGTGCCTGCACGAGCGGAAAGAGTGGTTCAACCTGCTCCACGCGCGCGAAGAGTTCCACCTTGTGCGAAGGGCCGTCGACGTCGCCCCGAAGCGCGACGGGATGCCCTCTCGCAACCTGCTCTTGCACTGCCAGAGGTTGGCTACCGATGTCATACTTATCTACTCTCATCTCTTTCAGAGGACGCTGATCACTGCGACTCGGAGTTACTTCCAAATGATGTTCGCAGCCGGCCTCTCCCTCCTTTACTGCGGCCGAGCGTTGCTGGTCAAGGACCCATTGACAGCCGATGCGTGCGGCTCTGCACTTTCTGAGTGCCAGAAAACACTTGTTGATATGTCACTCGAGCTTCAGGACGCGAAGAAGTATGTCGCCATCTTTGATGCTCTTTGTCGACATGGGAGCTCCCGTCATCAACCGTTCTCAGAGACGAGGGTTGACGGTGAGAACCATACTACAACAACCGGGACCCAAAATTCCAGCATTATACAGGTGGTGAGAGACCAAAACCTCGAACCGGGGAGCTGGGGCTTCTGGCAAACAACAAACCAGCAGACGAACTCGTTGGACGTCTCTCAAGACAGTAGCACCACACCGGATCTGCCACTGGCACGGTTACCAGTTCTGGAAGCAGACTTTCAACTCTTGGATCAAGACTTGTGGGATTGGAACTTGCTGAATGACGATGCCATGTGGAACGTGGGTCAGTATGCGTTTGGAGACCCAGCTTGTAATCAAGAGCCTTGAATCACATTTCTCGTCCGCCAACTTGCCAATACTATCGGAGGCATGGGGAGACTATTTGATAGATGTACTCGGGGATAATCATTTCCAGGTCATCGAGAATTTTGATATGACTCGACTTGTGTGGATATTAGCCCCCATTACCATGGTGCATCATGAGGACTTGAGGACACTTACATCACGTGAAGCCGAGCTCGACGAGTTCTTGGTCAACTTGGCTAATATGGCCATTATGGCCCTGTGAAATGGCAAAGTCGTGGAGAAACGCCCCCCGGCGACAGCCACAATAAGCGACGCCTTCTGGAGAACCTCGCCTGGGTCTCCCGCCGAGGGATGGGATGAGAGGTATGCAACTATCACTGCCGCACCAAAGAACTGTGCGGAGTCTACGAATGAACTCCAGAGGTTGAAGTTGCCCACCTGATTATAGGCGGCACAAATAAACCGCCTGCAGCTATCCAGCACGTCCGATTGGACTCGGGGCAATAAGCCGGCGGGTACAGTTACTTCCTCGGGCACCACAAACTTCATAAGCATCATTAGCAGGTTGCATTTGAGTTGCTCCAGGCTGTCATTCAAGTGCTGCTGCGTCGGGGGGAGGTTTCGCAGGGCAGCTGGGACTTCCGCCCAGAAGCAGATGTTCTCGTATTCGCAGAGCAACGAGCCTCGTGCCTCTGAAAGGATCTTTGAAGCGAGTCGAGCATGGCCGATGACATGATGTTTGAAGACTGATTCCACCTCTGTGGGGGAGTGACCAAGATCTGCCAGGCGGACCTTGAAAGATAGTTAGAGTCCGGTATATGATTGATATCCAAAGCGTTGATGAGGTAGGTAGATAACTGACCGGAACATCAATATCCTCATCCCGAATGCTAAAAGGCCGGCCCAGGGCCATACTGCTCGAGCTAAATATCACATGTATCAGCGAAATATTCGAGTCACGCAATGAATTCATTACCGATCAATGATGTACGCGCTCCAAAAGAGGCGTCGTCTCTCCGCGTACGCTATGGTTTTGTGTTCTTGGGCTTCGCATTCCTTGTCCAGGCCAAGAAACACGCATCGTTGCATGGTCAATCCGGACAGGTGCCACGCAGAGCCACCCCATGGAGAATACATGGCGAAGATGGCCAAGGAGAGCATGTACTTAATCGATGCCAGGCCGTTCTTCTCCTCTAGTATGCAGGGGAGAGTCCGTACTGCTGCTGAATGGAGACCCCGAATAAGGGGAGATAACAAGGAGGCATCTGGAGAGAGCAGTGCGCCCGTTGCAATTGCGAGACACGTGTTGAAGTATTCGGCAGTGCTGCTCTGTGAGGCGGGTGAGCCGCCGACCTGTCCCTCATAGTCTCTCATGACAGTCTCAGCCTGCAGGTAGGGAAAGCGCATACACACGTGGTCAACGTAGAGCTTCATGTGGCCTGCCGTTGTCTGGCGGTCCAGCGTTGGCGCCTCATGTGAGCCGAGTCCAACATCACAGGACATACCCTTGGGCTCGCCAGCCCTTGACGGGTCCGACCCCTGAAGACTCAAGGCTGCCATTATCATGTTGTACAGAGACAAGTTCCGGGGCAGCTCACGGGCCTCGGAGCGAGGCTCCGCCATGGCCGAGTGGGAGAGGAACGCGATCTCATCCATCGCCTCGCGGGCGGAAGGACATGTGTCACGAGGACTGCGCACCATTCTTGTAGGCGTCTCTGGAGAGGTCTTTTGGCGTTTTGCGGGGGCATTTCCGTCCACGCATGCTGATTCTGCGATCTTTCGCTTGAGAGACTCGATATATCTAAATGTTGGTTGCGTGAGAACGATGTAGGCGAGGGCCAAGGGGCTGCGTTTGCCTCACTGTATCACTGACGAGTGCCTAATACTCAGGCCTTCCTCGCTTGCATCTAGCCGCAGTGATCGATCTTGACAAACTGCACCGCAGCCCAGACACGCTGAGCACGTGGGAAGAATCTTGTCACACTGCACCAGTTAGCAGCGCCTCCGGTACGCTAGTGTGCGTCTGACCTTGAACTTGCGGTTGAAGCACCGCTCACACGCCTGGCGACGAAGGCCCGTCGCCGCTGCCCCTTGCGGTGAAACCGAGGATGCCATCTTGATGAGAGATAGCTTAGGCCTTGGTCACATTCCCCGCATCGAGGTGTTGAATAGAAAAGTCCTGGCTCATCGGACATGGTCCGGCCGAGGATCTCGGGCATTCTCCGATCGGCGCCGGTGCTATCGGACATGGGCCGGGTTCACACTATCAGTGAAGAATGATTTGCCGGACAAGTCAATGGATGCTCGAGCCGACAATCAACTATATTAAAGGCCATGACCAAACGCAAATGAGCCCCCTCCTCCTCTCCTCACACTTCAGTTCTTGACACGCTCTCACCCTCACCACATCACGAGCCTTAACCTTCATTTTTACTATCCGTCATTCATTCAGCATGGGTTCCTTGGGCTCATCAAACGGCAACAATGCCACCAATTACGCCGTCTCCAACCCCTTCAGAACCCGCATCCTTGCCGGCCAAGTCTCCTCGGTAGTCTCAGTCAAGATGGTCGCAAACAACGAGATCGCAATGGCCGCCAAGATGGCCGGCATCAACGGCCTCTTCATCGACATGGAACACAGCACCCTGGACTTCCACACCGTGGCGCAGCTCGTCTTAGCCTGCAACTACGTCGGAGTCTCGCCGATTGTGCGCGTGCCGTCCAAGTCGCACTGGCATATCAGCAAGGCCCTTGACGCCGGAGCCGCTGCTGTCGTCGTTCCTCATGTTGAGACGGTGGAGGAGGTACGAGACCTTGTGCGGTTCGCCAAGTTTGCTCCCCTTGGAATCCGAGGCTGCACCAACAACCAGGCCAGCCTAAACTTCCAGCACGTGCCAACATTGGTCCAGAATGAGGTGTTGAACCGGGAGACGATGCTGATCCCCATGATTGAGACACCCGCCGCGGTAGAGCTGGCCGATGAGTTCCTTGCCATTGATGGAGTGGACGGTATTCTTATTGGCTCCAACGACCTGTGCACAGATATGGGCATTCCGGGGAAGTACGATGATCCAACGTATCAGAACGCGGTGACCAAGATTGTCCTGGCTGGCAAGAAGGCAGGAAAGCCGATCGGAATTGGCGGGATCGGTGGAAGGCTGGATCTTCTTGAGAAGTGGTTTGCCATGGGCGCGACTTGGTCTTTAAGCGGACAAGATTTCAGCATGATCCAGGCTGGCATGAAGAAGATTGGAGAGAACTATAGCGCGATTAACGAGCGGGTGCAAAAGGTTAGAGGCGAGTAATGGGTCTGGAAGGCTGCTGTGTTCCACATTTCAATTAGGATCTTGTGTATAAAGAATGAAAGGAACGCATTGATAAATAGTTACGTGTACCAGCCAAGTCTTGAGTGGCCTACACTACAACCCAGGATTAAATTTCAAACATAGGGGATAATTGACGAGCGGAAGTACCAATAAGAGTGGCTCAGGGTACCTATATCTTGCCCTGTAGTTCTGTGTGTCTCTTATGTCTTCTCTTGGCTACTTGTAGTAAATAGAAAGAAATTAAATAGTGCGTGTTTTGATTATAGTGAATATGAAAACTTTTTAAAATATGTTATATGCCTATTAATCTCTCATCTGGGACCATCACTGTTATAGTTACATCCATCACACCACTGGGTAGGTCATGGCAAGAGGGAGAAGTACAGTCAGAGGGACAAGTAACCTAGACGATAGACAGGCACGAGAACCTGGCGCATCAACCGGGTGACTTCCTCCGTATATTCTCAGCATGAAAACTACGCGCATCAACAAGGGCCCGGGTTATGAAGGCTCCCCTATCGGCCCAGAGGCAGAGAATGTTGATAATCTTCAAGACCAGCGATATTTATAAGAGATATACTCGACCACAGCGTGCCCATTAAAGAATTCCATCTATAATTATCTATGTCTATGGAAGAGCTTTAACACGAACAAGGAAGAAAAGACGTTACAGCTTTTGAATTAATGTCAAAAAATGTGATCGAAATGCCTCGCCGTTGACATTGACAGCAACTCGACAATTCGGGACCGGGGGTGAGGGAGTCTCCAGTCGGTCCGCGATCATGACGCCGCGCGCTTCACCATCACCTGTGATAACTGACACAGCCATGTCCTTATACTCGCACAGGTCGGGTTGTGACACGACGGCCACAGCCAGGGGGTCGTGCATGGGGATCGAGTCCGTCTTGGGCCTCCCCGGGAACCTGACAGCTTGATATTCTATGTAGGAGATGGTGGCGTCTCCAGCGAAGGCGGCGAAACTTGATGAGGACCTCTTGAGTTCTTGGGCGTCTGCCATATTCAGCCGAACTCGCAGGGTGCAGTCGAGGCCGATCCAACGTTGAGGGATACCGGAGCGCAGCACGGTTCGGGCGGCTTCAGGATCCGAAAAGACGTTGAATTCTCCCGGTTTGCTGCGAGAGTACATGGTTCCGAGGAATACGCCGCCCATGATGACAAGCTCTTTGATAGCCGACTTGATCCGAGGCTCGAGAAGCAGGGCGATAGCCACGTTGGTCAGAGGCCCGATGGCGACCACAGTGATCTCACCTGGATTGGCCAGAATGTGCTCGATGATGGCCACGGGGGCGTAGCCTGGGGTAGGATCACGCGCAGTCTCCTTCTGCGCCAGTACGTGAGGGGAAGGGGTCCGCTGCTGGTCGGGATGGATGATGGGGGTAGCCGAACCGCGGACGAGGGGCGTGTTATGGATGCTGAGTCGGTTGAGGAGGACACCGGTCAAGATGGTAGCGCTCTCAACGTCAGTATTGCCGTTGACCGTGGTGATCAACTCAAGTTGAATGTCTGGATCGGCATGCGCCAGAGCGAGGGCGAAGCCATCGTCGACGTCGGCGCCAGCGCCCATGGACAGATCGGTGTCGAGTATGATGCGCGTCGGTGCCATTTTTGGGAAGAGAGAAGCGGCAGAAATAGACCCGACGAGATTCTGGGGCAGGGGAGAGGCGGTTTCAAGCCGCAGGCTGTGAGGATGAAGATTCCAGGCGTTGAGAGTGGTTTGGCTCGTCCTTAATAGGGCTTGAATCCTTGTGTTTGTCCTGTGGCTCAACTTGGCGAGGAGGGGTTGTCGGATTCTCTCAGCCTGATGAATCCTCTTTTCTCTTGGCTGATGTGGACTTGAGGTGGTATTGAATGGTCAGCATCTGGCACAAGAGTCGGATTTGCCACCTGTAAGGGATGAACCTTGGTCGGGTGGCGGCCGGTTCTTGTCGGGCAGTGGCCGATCTCGCGCTGGGATCCCTGAAAGGTAAGGAACCACGCTTCCGGGTCCTTTGTGTTTGCTCCATTCTCCCCGCATCCTCTCCATGTCTCCCCGGCCTCGGACGACTCAGACTACCGGGATATTGCTCCACTTGCCACTCCATGTAACCCCGGCAGAGTTGATAGGTCGGATGATCGATGTTCAGCGCTGCTGGAGAGCACATGATGTTACTGCCAGTGGAGAGTGTTATGCGATGTGGCACTAGGTGTGGTGCCTCTGATGTGTCGTAATTGTTGTAGTTATCATTGTATTGGCCCGGTCTGGGTGGCCTTTTAGGGGCACTGACAGAGGGCAGGAAGGCCACGGTGAAGGGGCGAGACCAGGTTTAGGGTAGCCATTTTTATCTCGAAATAGGACTGGGGAGCATCCGACACGCGCCTTGACCCTGACAACATAGTGGGAAAGCAGAGTGTTCATTCCCGACTGGTTGATGGTTCCATAGTAAGCATCAGGAAGACAGGCCAAGCCTGATGGTCACGGCCAAATATGTGAAATTGATGCCCCTGCTGGCTGGCAAGCTTGCGGCCTCGCATCCGGTGAGGTGACTTTGTCGGCGGTGCCCCGGTTTCAATCCTACGAGTCGGGGGCGCTCCGGTCTCGGGGCGCTGTGGGTCCCGGTCTGCCAATGTCGGAGGCCTTCCGGTCCCCGACTTGAATCCAGCGTGACCGGGGGCGCGGTGGCCATCGAGATTCCTTCCAACCACTGAATAGTGCCATGCCGAAGACCGTTTGAATCTCCAATACCATGGTACGTTGCGATCAGAGTCAGCTGAACTAAAGTGCTGCCGGGTATATTTAGTCAAGGCGCCCGCCTCACGCCCTTCGTGCTTCCTCCTAAGGCACCGGCCACGACTGGCAACAACCCCCTTCTTCGGCGCGACGATTCACCATGCGACCTACCGAACAGTCCAGCGAGAAGGAGAGCCCTGCCGCTCATCTCGAAACATCCGACAATGGCGAGCTTCCAAAGGCCATCGACAAGGCGTTGGCTGAGGGCGGTGCCGTCCAGATGCGATCCGAGTTGGATAACTTGCCCATCTTGAAAGCCCTGCGTATATACTGGCGCATCGCTTTGATCTGCATGATGGCCGCATTCAGTGCCGCGCTAGAAGGCTACCGTACGTTGTTGCTCCTCCGCTAGGGACCACGACTCCAAGCTCACGCTGACCTTGAATCGAAGAGCTTGCGCTCGCAAATGCCATCGTCTCGAATAAAGGTTTCATCCGTCAAATGTCCGACGGAGGCACGAAGCTCAACCCCACGCATGTGGCAGTTTGGGGAGGCATGCTATCGACGGGTCAATTTGTCGGCGTAGGCCTCCTCCAGCTGGTCATTGACAAGCTAGGGCGCCGGCTGGCCATGCACATTACCTGGGTTTCACTTGTAGTCGTAAGTTGCAAGCTATCCGGTGCTGTCTGCCTGGACAATACCTGCTTACTGATTCTCTACAGTCGGTGGCTTTGGAGTCGGCCGCCACGAACTGGCTCTACTGGCTCTTCGCCAGGCTGATCGGAGGAGCAGGCCTCGGCATGATGCAGGCGACTTATCCCGTCTACATTTCGGAAAACGCGCCAACTCAGATCCGAGGCTTCCTGACCACCTCGTACATGCTGTGAGTGAATAAGGCGCCGGCCTTGTCATCCAAACTGCTGACGGGACACAGCTGGTATGTTTGTTCGCAGATATTCGCGCCCTTGGCCTTGCGTCAACTGGCCTTCAAGGACCCATACAACTTCAAGATCCCCATCCTCACCCAGTGGGGAATGCTGGGCGGTATGCTCGTCATCAACCTCTTCTTTCTGCCAGAGAGTCCCTGTGAGTTTGACAAGTCATCATCGTTTGCTCCGAGGCTGACCAACCTCAGGGTGGCTTGTCCAGCGGGGCATGTTTGACAAGGCAGAAAAGGTGCTGGCTAAGACGCACAAGGGCGTACCGGGATACGATGTGAAGAGCGAACTGGTAGGATATGGTCCTCTGCTCTGCTTCAGACTCGAACTGACTCGTACCAGTCCATCATCATCGCTACGGTTGAGCACAAACGACAATCCACGACCGAGGACAAGAATCAATACAAGGAGATCTTCCACGGTGTCAACCTTTGGCGACTCTTCATTTGCTTTTGGCCCAAGGCGATGCAACAGCTGGCGGGGCAGAGTGTCACAAAAAACTATGGCACATACTTCTGTGAGTGGGCCTGGTTTACGGCTATCGAATGTCCTGGCCCGTGGGTGTATTGCGCTCTATCGCTAACCCAGATTAGTCGAACTGGCCGGCAATGACGATCCTTTCACGGTAACTGTTGTGCTAGCTGTTTGCCAGCTCTTGGGCGTTCTCTCAACCACCTTGATGTCGGATAGATTCGGCCGGCGATGGCTTACTCTGGGCCTCTTTGGGTCTGGGGCAATCTCGATGCTCGCCATCGGTATTCTTGGGTCCTTCAACTACCAGAGCAAACAGCTGGGCAATGTCTTGGTAAGTCTTTGCTGCCATCGCACCATTCAGTCATGGCTAAACCTCGCTCCAGGTGTTCTGGGGGTGCGTGTCAAACTTCGGAGTCGTCGGAGGTGCCGGTATTTCCTACTCTTACGTCGCCGAGATTCCTACCCAACGGCTCCGAGCACGAACTGCTTCTATAGCCTTGATGGGGTCGTTTCTTCTCGGGATTGCTTTCAACTACACGGTCCCGCTCATGCTCAAGGTTTGGAGTGTTAGAACGGGATACTTGTATGTTGACCCTTCTGCTTGCTCAAATGATACTTGTGCAGTGCATCGCTGACTTCATCAGCTTCGGAGCCGCCGGTATCATCTCGTGCGTCATCGGATTCTTTGTCCTGCCGGAAATTACCTGCAGAACTCCTGCCGAGATAGACGAGATGTTCGAAGACAAGATTGCGCCTCGCAAGTTCCGCAAGCGTGTCACGCAGGTCCAGGTGTTCCTTGAGGAAAAGGGAATCAAGGAACATGGGTCTCCAAACGACAGAGCGTAACCTGTTTTCACCGGCATGAGCATCGGCATCAGTATCAACATTTGCAACGGCCATTCTCATATAGGATACCGCACTCAGCACCAGATCAGAGACCGGAAAGTAGATGACCAGACCGGTAGAGAAAAGGAGTTACCTCCATAACTCGTTGAGCCGCTCTTGAAGGGACGAGTGGACAACATATATTTGCAATGTAACAAGAACGACAGAGCACGAGCAAGTCGACATTAGTCAATTTTCTATCGTGATACTTGGTGTTTTAGGCTCCCGGTGAGCGACGTGCGCGGCAGACGCCTCGGCTCAGGAGACTTCTAAGAAGGCCTCGGATCATGCCCAGGACGTCTCTTTGAAAGATAGGCTGTATTAATCTCTCCCTGCGTTACGGATGATGCCCTGCGTGTGCAACGCGTATCTTGAATCGTCTCTATACTATCAACAGAACCCTTGCTTCGAGTTCTGCATACTGTTGTCCAGCCTGAGAACCATATCACCTTGCCTAATGATAGTTGTCTTCGGTGCCATCATGCCCAATCCTAGCCCCCTCAGAAGTTCCAGCGTCTTTTGGACCGTTGCTTTGTCGTTCCGCCAATGCACGCTGTCCTGGCCCTCTTTCTTGCGCTGTTCGCCCATCGCCTCGTTCGACTTCAGTCTCTACCGCTATTGTAGGGTCGAAACGGTTAAATAGCATATCGTCCCTTCTACTACATATTCGAAACATCGAATCGTGTCTTGGACCCTTGAAAGCCGTCTCGCCGTCTCACGCGACGAGGATGCTGCGGCGGGGTGTCCCCGATCCACCAAAGTCACGCGCCGTTTGGAGGGGGTCCCTAACTTTTCCTGCGTCTCGTTGAATCTGGGGTATTTCTCCTCGGCGGAAGATGATTCTTCCGGTTGTGGGGGAGTTGGCGGTAGCCACTGAGATCGTTGGGTTTCTATTTCCCCAGTCATCCTGAATCTCTGGTCTCGCTCATCTCGCCCCATTCACAAAATCCTTCTCAGCCCGATGGCGAAAATCAGCTGCTCGATTGAGAGGTGGTTGATCAAGTTCATCCGAGTCCAACCGTACTCTCTGCTTGGCGGTTATGACGGCGGAGCACGTCCTTTATAGGATATGCCGATGTTGATGCCGCCCTGAGCGCGCTTGTTTGAGGTAAGCATTTGGTAGCTCTTCATACACGCTGGACCCCTAACAAGCACAGAATACCCATCATCTCCTCGGACATGAAGGGAACACCCCGTCAGCCTCGTCGGAGGCGGAACTCACCGTCGCCGACCAGGGCCGGTCGGGTCCGCTCCGCCTCGCCGGCTCGATCTCGCGACCCATCATCCTCCGCTCCCCACCCGTTCGGACCTGCCCGGAGCTCTCACGGGCGCAATTCAATTCCCGCCTGTGATAGGTGTCGTTCATTCAAGAAGAAGTGCAGCGGGACCTTTCCTGCGTGTAGCCTGTGTGCCAGCGCGGGCCAGAACTGCTCGTATAGTGCACCGCCCGCTACCCCTGAGGCTGAGGCTTTACAGTTGAGGGCACGGGTCCAATGGTTCAGTGATTTCATTAACGGCCACCTCTTGGAACCAAACCATGGTGCGGGCATTGAGGATGTTGAGACTGGGTCGGACCTCGCCGCCCTGCTTGGTAGTCGGCTGACCCTCAGTCCCACGATCGACCCTGCCCTCCAGCCGCAGACCCAAGGTCAAAACGCACTTGTCGCAATGCCGTCATCCGATATGTCCCAGGCTCAAGTCGAAGCGGGCTTACTTCCAAGCCACGCTGAGCCAGGAAACTCGGGTTTGGAGCCGCCGAGTCTCAGCGTTCAAATCGATGGAAGCATCTCCACTTCACCTATTGATTCGGACAGTGCTCGCCCGACTGGCCGCCAAGTATCCTATCAGAGCTCAGCAGGCACACATGGTCCAGAAGCCAATTGCTTCGCTGCAGGCCACGGCATACCAGCAGATGCGGCAGCTCGCCGCTTTGTTGACGCCTACTTCCGGAACGTCAACGGAGCATACCCGTTTGTCAACCAGGCCAAGATACTCGAGAATCTCGAGACCCTCGGTGACCTTGCCCAGAGGCTTCGTGACTCCCAGTCTACTCTCCTCTACCTAGTCATGTCCATAGGCTGCACCACTCTAGAGCGAGCCAGCCGGGTCCCCAGAGACACGGCAAAACGGTTCGAGGTGGCATACGCCGAGATCATTCAAGAGTGCGTGTGCCGGGACAGCATCGAGTCGGTCCAGATCTTGATGCTGCTGGCTCTCTACTCACTGTTTGACCCAGCCGGAGCATCAGTCTACTCCATTGTCGGGATTGCTGCGCGGCAGGCCATCACGATAGGTCTGACTCGCCGGCCAGCAGATGAAAACACCTATCCACCGGCTGAAACAGAGCTACGCCACCGTCTTTACTGGAGCATCTTCGCCCTCGACCGCATGATGGCCGTGTCACAGGGTCTGCCTGTGGCACTTACAGACAATGCCGATGTGCCATTTCCTGGTCTGACGGTCGAGGAATTTGCCTGCGGAGAGAGAATAACGTACGCACGGAGGCTGCAGACAAGCCGACACGTCATCCAGCTACGTCAGCTGGAAGGCCGCATCTTGGAGCAGATTCATTTCAGAAGGGAGGCCGAGATTGCGGAGCTGGCGCCCTTGGATAGGCGAGCAACGCTGAGTAGTCTGCGAGCGTCCATCGAGGACTGGTACAGCCAAGGATGTCTGATGTCCCCGATAGGGGGCGATAACACCACCATTCATAGCAGCACAACCTGGCTCAGCGCGCGGTATTACTACCTGCTACTTCTGCTGTACTACCCGAACCACTTTAACAGCTCAGCTGGAGCTGTATCACGTCAAGATCTGCAGCAATTCGCGCAGCGCCAACTTCAGGCCACGTCGGCGCTCTTCCAGCAGCAACAGCTGCCCCTCAACTGCAACACGCTCTACAGGCTTATGCCTGTATGTCTGGTGTTGATGCATGACTTCGTGGCAATATGCCGCTCAGCAAACTGGACTGCACAATCGACGTTTCCCTTCCTGGCCAGGGACGAGGTTGCTGTCGCGCTGTCCGTCCTGGAAGCGTTCCCAGAGGAATGGGGCCTCGCACACCGAGCGGCGCAGGTAGTGCGTCAGTTTGCGGGTGTCATCTCGGGCGGGATGGCGGCCTTCTTCTCGGATGATGCGGTGTTCCCGCTAGGGGCCGCTGGAAGCGGAACCACCACTGCTGACGGGAACAACGCTGGAGGAGAGGCTTACGGCGGCAAAGAGAGCCTACCGGTTTTGATGAAGCCCTGCATCGCAAGACTGACGTCCCTGATGCAGGACATGATGGGGAAGTCAACGTGCTTCCAGTTTGTCGAGTATCCATCCGACGACAACAAGCGAACAGACGGTCTGGGGGCGGCCATGGCCCGTCAGCAACCGCATCAACCGTATCAGCAGCAGCAACTCCAGCAGCAGGCTCCTCCCCCGATGACGAGCCAGATGGCCATTAACCGGAATGAAATGGACGGCATTCAGCAGGTTGGTGTAGGGGATGACGACGTGATCGGGTACGGCTGGGGCGCGATAGATTTGGATTTTTTATAAAACAAGAGGCGGTTTTACGGCATACTTTTCGACCGTGGTCTATCTTATACCTGACCTGCCCCAGGCTGGGACCTGGTGGCTATGGGTATGCGGGCGAAGGCCGATACTGTTGAAAGGCCCAGCCTATGTGCGGTGAGTTGTCGATCAACATCCAATATCAATCATGAAGCTGGTTTTAATATACTTGATAGGTGCTTAAATAAGCCTGCGACGCCTATCTCGCTGTTGAGAGGCAGTGATTCGGGCTCCCAGGCATCGACCCAGCTATCGTTGAGTTGGGGCATCTTATCGCTGGAGCAGAGTGTGCCGAGGCAGTTTTTCATTCCAAAAGCCAGTGGTTGGAGAGACGCCATCTGATTCTCATTCGCGCCTCTTCTTGCAGGATCAGGTCATCTCCGGCGCGTGCTCCGACCTGGGCTGGCCCGGCTCCTGGTACTGTCGTATATGTGGAGAAGGGAAACCTGGCTGGCTCATGGCCGTGGCTTCTGGTGATGATGGGCAACGTTAAAATTAAAACTGATTAGATGGACATGCGGAATTCATGAAGAAGACGAAGAGAAGGGGCTGCTCTGGATGCCACCCGACTCATAAGTCATGGCTACGTAAGTAGGCTGACAGCGACTTTAGGTCATGCCACAACCTTGATCCCCCCTCCAACGCCGTGGTGGCGCCAGCATAGCCACCAGACTGCATCCTTCAATCCACTCGACCCCTGCTTTTCAACCTCCAATGTGCAAAAAAAAAAAAAAATCCATTCTACGGAGTAACCCAGGACAATCAGGTCCTAGGAAGCGAGGCTCTCTCCCCGCGTGCGCTATTTAACTAGCGACGCCCCAACCCACCCGCGCCTCTCCAACCACCTCCATGATTGTTCGGCAACCGCATCACCATGGCTCCCCATCCTCCCGGCCACCTCAAGCGGTCCAAGTGGAAATTCTTTCGCCCGGACCTGGGGATTAACACGTACTTGCTGGGAGATGCCTACCAAGACGGCAAGCGAAACGCCGTGATCGAGTGTCTCAAGCAGGAAGGGAAATACTGGGGCGAGCAAGTGTCGACTTTGTGACGGTTTTCTGCACGAGCTAACAAGTCGCAGCCAAGATGGGGAATATCTGGCATATGTCCGGGGCCTAGTGCAGGCTTGGCCAGAGCTTCAGCTCCTAGTGGACTTTATGAACGTCGGCACAATCCCAACTCGATGGTGTAATTTCCCAGGCGAGCAGCAGCCCAAGAAAGGAAGGCCGCGATATGTATACGGCACTACGGTTGACGGTTGGTCGACTTCTGTCTTGGTTCCAAGGCTCCCTGCCTCATTGCTGACGCATGCCAGAGATCAAGGAAGAGCAGAAGCGCCGGGCAAAAGCCATCAACGTGGCACTGCTTGAGTACAAGACCACCGGAGCGCCCTCGCTCCATCGTTACGGCTCTGAGCAGGGAGACCCAGACTCGGCAGTCCGGCAGCTCAAGGCAGCTGTTGCCAGAGTCAAGGAGAACGGAAGCGGTCAGAATGATATCAAGCTCAGCCTTTTCGTTGTCGAGGACCTCACCCGAGACGTCATCGAGACTCTGGGGGCCGGATTGGCCGTCGATCCACGCTTCTTTCGCGCCCATGTCGTGGATTACGTGTGGAATAATATTCGAGACCCGTGGCGCGAGTACCCTCTGCTCGACATCGTGTCTCGCCAGCAAGACTGGTTCCAGATGCGGCTTGTCCGCACCCGATACTTCCCAAACCGAGAGGAGCTCGAGGCAGGCCAGGACGAGGTGGAGAGGTTTAATGTAATGCGGCGTATGGATGCAGACGGGAACCAGATCGTCTGGGACAAAGACCAGAGCGGGCCCAAGCAAGACCAGACGGCGAGCAAGGCGTCTGATAACAGCTCAAATGGGTCATCGTCTGCTCAGAAGCTCGAACTGTTGGCAGAGAAGCCAGTGGACGCGAAAGTTGGCCACATCCGCAGTCGGGCTACCTTTTGGCTGCGACATGACGACCAGAATGAAACAGCCGTCGGTAGGTGCAAAACAAGGTTCCCAAACTAAATAGTCGGCAGTTCTGTTTACTGACTCTCGGCGCGAACAAGGTATCCTCCTCCTCGAGCCGACTCCTCGGCGCGGATCCCCCCTTTGGCGTGGATACGCCAACTGGGAGGAGCTGCCTCGATTCGGTGAGCAGCGGGAGACTCCCCTGGGGCCCCCTTCAATGCGAAGACATGGCGACGAAGCTCAAAAGACATGGTTCGAGGATTTTGTCTTCTGGGCGCAAAAGGAGACGCTTTTCCCTATCCTACGCACCGACTTTGTACCCCATCCCCCGTGCGTGATGCTCCCCATCCAGGCATTACTGCATCTCGTCTGCGCAGAATGGCTCACCTTCGCTGACTACCTCAATGCCCGCCTCAACCAGATCGATTGGGAGATATCGCGGCCCGCCTTCTTGCCTGTGACCGACGACCGGGAGCCCATCATGGACAAGCTGAGTGTGTGGCGCCGGTGGCTCCCCATCTGCCGAGACATGCTCTCGTGCACCCTGCGCCAGGTCTCAGGCTTCGAGTGGCAGCAGCGGCATCAGAAATGGCCGCCTCAGCGTGCCGACAGTTATGGCCGCGGCGCGGACGACTGGGACGCCAGCCGGCTCGGCCGTGACGTCAGAAACGGTCCTATCTTTGGCCCCTACAAGCGAGACTACGAGATGGTCCTGGAGCGCCTGGTTGACTACGAAGCCCGGATCGACCGGCTCAGCACCGTTGTCAACTCCGCCGTTAGTCTCGAGGATGCGCGAAACACGGCCAAGAACAGTGAAAGCGTGGGCAACCTGACACTTTTAGCCTCGCTGTTTGTGCCCCCTAGCCTGATCGCCGGCATCCTGGGCATGAACACGGAGGCGCTGAGCGACATGCGCGAGGCTCTCAAGTGGTGGGCTGTCGCCTCAGTGCTCGCCGTGCTGGTGCTCTTTGGGTCATATCAGACCATGACCAACGAGTACGTTTGGCGGTTCGGGTGGAAGGTCAGGATGGGAGTGGCCGACGGGTTCGCCAACATGGCAAGATTGATTCGCGGGGTTGGTGATAGTAGGAGGGATGCTAATAGGGTTCAAGATGACCAGGGTATGAGACTCCAGGGCGATGTCCTTGACGCTAGACATCAAAACGGAGTTCCACGGGTTAGTGGAGATAGAAATGTTTAGACAGGGTCCCGGCATTTGACTAGAACGTCGCTATCTCGCTGGGTGACAGGATTCATCAAGGTGATGCAACCACCAAGTGGCGAATCCGGACATCGTTCTTGGCTCGGTAGGCCTTGAACGTCTTTATCCTGCGACCCGTGTTACGGTGTGCTCCAAATTATCTGGTGAAAAGCATCAGCATGGTCACCGAGAACAGAACGGAATACTTGGGTTGTCAGTGAACAAATTGGGTAGCATGGTTCGTGTGCGAGCACACGCCAGGGCAGTTCCGACACGAGTTACTTAAGCATTGGCCACTTGAATAGCCATTAAACTATTTCACCAAATCGTAAGATGCCTTGTCTGGCTTGCCAAGATGTTCGTAGAACGAGCCAGGACATTGATACTCCCTACACCATCTCGATCACTATGCCATGAGAATAATGAAGCCAACATGTCCACATGTTGGACGAAGCTGCTGGGAGGGTCTTGACGAGCAGATGGCACAGGCACTGGGTTATTGGCAATCTTGGTGGGCACCAGGAGGCAGTTAAGCTTGGATGTCGAGTCCGCGGGGTGTTCGGTACAACCCGAAGGGGCTTGTTCACTTCTTGAAAGACGAGTCGCGCCACCGGGAACATCAATTCAGCAAGTTCCTAGTCTCAACAGGTGGTCCCGCTGACTCTCTCGATTCTGGTGGTTGAGGTTAGGTTGTTAGACATTGGTCGAATTCTGACAGAGGAGACAGGCCCCAAACCATTCTCGCCTTACTGGACTCACTTCCACGGGATGATGGTCGCATTAATGCCATATGGCTGTCTCACCGTTAGACTCAAGTGGCTGTCAGTGGCCATGGGTCGGTACTGATACAGCCAAAGAATAATCTGGGCTCTCTAAGGGCTATATAACAAGAAAGCGGCCCCTTGTTACCGAGCATTTGTCGCTGCTTAGATTAATCCTTGTACTAAATCTTTCTATGGCCCCTCTGAGACTAAAGCGACCCAATATCGCTATGAAAAAGGAATAACGAAGGGTAATGTTTCCTTGCCTCACGGATACATGAATGCCCTGTTAGACAGGCACGGCACGAGTCTCATAGCTTCCCAGGGGTATGAATAAATTCTTCACGACAAATCTCTTCATCATCTCAGGCCTATGCCATGCCATACCCTCTCCATTCCTGGATCCACCGTTGTTTAAAGATCAAGGATCACATCTTGTCCAACCCTTGGGTAGGAGGCGGGCACGGCACGGTGCCTGGCGTTGAGCTTGGGGTATGGGGACTGGAATTCCGACAACGTTATGCCTCTCGGAGCGGAATATCTACCTTGTTCGGCAATCAACGCCTATGATGGAAGATATTGGCTTCGAGGCATATGCCTACTTTGGTGGGTTCTGTTTCGCAGCCTTGGTCTGGGCATACTTTCTTGTCCTTGAGACCAAGGGCAAGACTCTTGAGGAGATTGACGATATCTTTAGCGACCGGACCGTGCAGGAGGAGCGGAGGTTATCCAGTCGCAAATTGTTTCAGATAGTCACACCTAGAGCGCCTTATCTTGGATCACACAAGTTGCAGCAGGCCGGCTAACAGTGTTTGCTCAGCTGATCTCCAACGAGGCTTTCAAGATCACCAAAGACCTCGTCGAATCTTTGCATCATTCAGCTGATAGGATGCGCCATTGCATTTGATATCATTATTTCGGTCGCTACGTCAACGCTTCGCACAACTGCGACAAGCGGATAGCAATGTTACAACTAGTATGTACCTATCTCATGGCTCGACATACTTGCGATCATCAAGTGAATACGGAACTCCGGCACTTTGAGCCCAAGTACCTGCCACCCGATATAGCGTTGTGCTAAATCACAATATAGAGGGGTTAGAATACTAAGTAATGCGCTTATTACTCCATTTCTCAAAATTAAGACTGGATTTATTAAAGAGTGTATGCGTGTCTTATATATTGCCCCCGACTAATAGTATTTCAACCGCCCTCGTCCATCTGATTCATATACCTTACACCATATCCTCAGCAGCACTCGCCGTCCTAACAGCATTGCAAACCACTGGTTGGGGCTTGGCTGGGAGCTTTTCGCCGTGAGGGTTAGCTTGTGTGCCCGCATCGTAGTGTCCAGAAAGGCAGCCAGCTGACGGCGTGTGAACATGCGGCCCCTTTCGCTGAAGTCGAACTACGACTTCTACAGCTCTCTCGTCCTCCACAACCTTGGGGTGGCGCCGTGCAAAGTATTTTGCGTATTTGAACAGCGACCAGTAGCAGCTAGCAACATTTACTGCGGTAAGGGCCAACTTGTAGGGCATCTGCTTAACATCGTCAACATGCACCCTTAGTCTAGAGAGAGGGGTGCTCACGTAGTAAAGGATCAAGACACTGTACCCAACTCTCTCATTCTTCCGTCTCAAATGTACTTCGTTGAAGATGACGACGTTTACCAGATAAAGCAGTATCGTAACTGCGAGCAGGATCCCGCAAAACCCAGGCCTAACGGCCATAGAGATTGGAAGGACAAAGGGAGTCATGAGATACAGGAGTGTTTCATAGACCTGGGCCACTCATTCAAGTCAGCTGCGAGCTGTTGACGTGATCAGTAGAATCGCCACGTACCTCTTGAAAAACAAAAAACTTTGTTGCGATCTCCCAAAACCCAAGTTTCCAGCTGCCAAATATGTAGGCCATGTTGTACCACAGGCCATTGACGAAAAAGAAGTTCCAACGGCGGAACCTCTGCTTAAAGACAGTCATCTCTCCAAATCCGCCCCTACTCCCACCAGAGCTGTAGAACACGGCTGAAGGAGTCTCTGTTTCGACAAAGACTGAAGTGCACATCTGTATCCGACCCCCGAGTCTCCGGCAGCTGTGGCCCATAAACCAGTCCTCAGAGACAGAAAAGCCCTCATGGTCGTGAAAGGTTTGGACAAGGAACCTTCGATCCCAGAGCGAGATGGCGCCATGCGGAAACGTCGCGCTACCAATCTTGCCAGCCAGTGCCCTCTGCAAGCCCGAGATCTTGTACTCGAGATCCTGCGCACGCTGGCAATATGTAGGCTTTGCAGACTTGGGCCCGACGCTCTTAAGCGCGTAGCCGATGCACTTGACTTTTCCTTTGAGCCTGTCGCTGACAATGGGAAAGTTCGGCGGCAAAGCGCAGTCGTCGTCGATGAGAAGGGCGTTCTTGAAATGCTTCGCCGCGTAGCAACCGACAAACTGAGCGACAATCTTGGAGCCGACAGGAGACCAGATGTGGTTCACTCCGTATGGCTTGCAGACCTCCTCAGTGTTGTCAAGGGGTTGGGGGGAGTTTCCATTCGCGATGACGAAGATGTTCTGAGGAGGGAAGATCCTGATGGCTGCTTCTAGGGTCGGTCCGATGATGCTGGCAGCTTTGTAGCAGGGGATGATAAGCGCCGTATCTCTGGCAGACTGCTCCAGTGTGTGGCTTAGAGAGGGAAGGGGATCAGGTTCAAAAAGTACGAGCAAAGGCGCAAAGGCGTACCTGTGACGGAATTAGTTCCCAGAGCATTGCAGCATTGCGGACCTTGGATTTTGAGTCGGACTTACAAGGCGGCCACTCCAATGATGATTGCGAAACTGCCAGCCAAAACCATCCTGTTCTGAACGGCAAAGTAGAGCCACCAGACAGCGCCACGCCAAAGGGGCAGGCCAACCAAGACAAAGTAGATGAAGGAAAGAAGTAAGGTGTACACGGTGTACTCGAAAAGAAGCTCGCTCCATCGTTTTCGCTGAATCTGGACACCGCGAAGCTTGGCCTTCTCATAAACGTCATAGATGCTACTTCGCGTGCTTCGTTTAGAGAGAGCCCGGGAGATGGCCCTGGACAAGCCGCCAGTACCACGGGTCGGCGCCTCGACGATTGGTGAATCGAAAGATCGCTCACCCTCCACCAGTCTAGATTGTCGATATCGTTCTGTGGATTGAAACTCATAACGGGGGCTTGTGAAACCATCGGAAGACGGTGTAGTTGGAGTCGGTATGCCGGACGGGTTCTCGGTCTGGCTCTGACGACTACCTCTTCCAATAGTCGAGGGCCAGCTAGAGCTACGGGCTCTTCTGCCAGCCCCTGGCCCTGACGTCCACTTGACCTCGGCAGTCCGAACGACGCTCAAGGAACGGCCAAGTCCAGGCGTGGGGGCTTGTCTGACAACGACAGAACGAGGTAACGAGTCAAGGTGCGTCTGCTGATAGTGTCGATCAAGCGAGCGGGAATTCTGCGGGCTGGCACTGGTCTGCAGGAGACCATTGGGAATAGTAAATTGCTTGACGGGCGAGGCTGAGCTGAGATGCATCTTGGCTGTTGATGTAATACCGTCACGGTGGATACTATCATGTGAGGGATGATGAAGAAATGGAACAGGATTTAGGGGTTTGGAACGAAAGACTTGGGTCGGTTGTGGGAATAGGTCACCAGTCAAGCAGCTGAGAGCATCCAGGTAATTATGGTGGCCGTCGAGCGAGACATAGTTATGTTGGATTTCGAGTCCCGGCTACATGTTGGGTGAAGTTTGCGAGAAGAGGAATATTGCAGGATCCTACTGTTCCACCACTGCCCATCCAGCTCCCCCGGATCCAAAACGAGGCTATCACGACATTCAGGTGAAGCTGCAACAGAGTCCGGTCAAACAAGGCTTCAGCTCCAGCTCCAGCTGCATCCATTGGGTGACTTTCGTATTTGCCATTGCATCCTGTACCTGGTCCCTTGCAGAACTTGTCCTGCCCAATGGCAGCTTGGGGTTCCTGCGACCAACAGCGCCATTTTCCAACTGCCCGGACCCGTCTACGGTTTCCTGCAGGATTATAAACGTCTTGTCAATTGAAAAGTTCTATGCCAAAAGTCAGAACATGACGAATGCTTGCGGCCCAACGGACCAATTGCAAGCTTGACAGATATTAAATATGTGAACTGCTCGTTTAGACCCATGTGAGTGGAGCGAGCTGCATCTCAACGCTCGTCCGATGACGGTCGTTGGACTCGATGGCTGAGCTCACCGGAGGCTCCATAGGAAAATTCTGTTGCAGGGTTGAACCCTTCAAAGCGGTTGGTATCGACTCGGCAGTCGGTCGGGATATGCAGTCTGCACGGGAGACCGGTGATGCGAACCAGACACAGACATTTTGGTGTCAGAATTTGGTGGTGGAAGAAATTCCTGGCATCCTGTCATGGGCGATGGTATTGAAAGGGAAACAGCCAGATCCACATCCTCTACAAAGAAACGGTGGCAGGCTGTTCCTGCAGTTCTAAATTAATAGCACTCTGGTGGATGGAGCTTTCTTTTTCTACGTTGGTCTCTCATCCGACCAAGGTCCGCGGTTGTTTAATTTAGAAACCAAGCCCACTCCGGTTGGTCGTTCAGAAGAGCCGTTTATTATCGTATCTCGCTATCTTCCCTCTCGTGGAGGAAGCAGTAACGCAACAGGAACAACAAGTTAATCATTCATGGTAGTAGTAGCTTGTTAAAAGCTTTGATTCACTTGAACTGCTGAGGTTCAGGTCTGAGGCAATATTAAGTTTCTGAAATAGTGAAACTAGACAATTGGCTTCCTCTACGTCTCAAGGCCCGCCGTCTCAGCGGCACGGTAGAGGCCAACCGCCCTTGCCTCGGAATTACTGAAGCTTAGCAGAATATCACCCGAGGATGTTTTAACACCGTTGTCCCTCTTTTGGCTGCTGACCTCGACTCAAAATGGCCTCAGCATGCCCGCTGCTAGCCCACTTCCTGAGGATGGTAGGGCGGATCAAACAGCCACGCGTCTAATATGAGCGGTTCTTCTGGAACCAACAAGACTTGGCGCCTGATGATAGGTGTCAACAACCAGTACTATTTTTTTCTTTTTTGAGAAATAAACACAGTCCCCTTGTTCCATGCATTGCTCCACATTATTTCCATGTTTCAGTTGAATACGATGTTGCCAAGCAAAGACTTTTGTTTCCTCTTGCCGCCATCTCGGGCGTACCCGAGCTCCACCATTTATTAAGTTGTCCGGCTTGATCCCTGCCCATGACGAAAAGCTGTTCATCCTCATTCCAGCCAGAATTCGTCATGTAGAGTAAACCGTGCGCCGCAGCCCAAAACTTGTTTACAACGTACGATCTTTGCAGGCGGTTAACCCGAATCCGATGACTGGGTAATACAATTTAGACAAACGTATTCGGTTCCTCTGTTTCACCCCCACAACAGCCAGACCATCGTGCCCACTGTTGGACGAAAGCACTATACCCAAGCACTCGAGACGTGACTGCGCCTTACGTGCTCACGGGCCCGCTGTGCTTCGAGCCCTCTGAAAGCCTAAAGCCGTTCCAAGGGGCCAGTACCCCCATCTACGGCGCCTTGGTCTTTCCTTGGCCTCTCTGAATCCATACTCGTGCTACGGCCACAACTTCTGCCCGGCTTCCTGCAGCTGAAGCTCGAGATTAAGACGCGTCGGCCACTTCCCTGGCCTCCAGCATGAGTGGGGTTTCGAGATTTATACCTCTCAGGGCGTGACCGAGGGTCCTCATGAAGGATCGGGTTTCGTTTCAAGAGCTGAACAAAGGCTGGTCGAGATAGTGGCTGGATTCAAGTCGGAGAAGCCAGGCGCAGTTATACGCCAGCAATTTTGGAGCAACCTCCCAAGGTATTCGATTAGATAAAGGGAGAAACCTGTATCAATCAGGCCTGAGTTTGGCATTTTTGTGCAATCGGCAGACAGCTTGAGTATCTCGACATTAAAGGCCGGTTCCGAACCCAAGAGAAACTACAACAACCGTCGTATGCTCGGTCTATTTTAATGGCATTCTTGCATTATGACCCAAAATCTTCCAGATAGCACTATAACCATATCTCCCGGTATCGGGAGGATCCGAGTACCGCCCCCGTTGACGCCCCGGAACAAGTCATGTCTCCACTCATCTCCACTGTCGACAATTTCTCTCAAGACGGAGGCCTCTAATCGGATTCAAGGAGCCCTTAACCAGGCCCATTTCCCGCCAAGAACTCATCAAACTTGGCCCTGGCGCGTTTCCTCGTTTCTCGCAAACTGAGCCAAGTCGATACGGCCACGGCCATCGTTCTCCGAATAATAGGTGGCCACGCGATTGGAAAGACTGGGGCCGTTACCAGAAGAGCTGCAGACTGCAAGAGCCGACCGCGCCAAGGGGAGTGGTATGGCGCTCCGAACATCTTCTCGGCTAACAGTCCTGGTACAAAGAGCGATGTGCTGATGAAGCGCGTCACCAGACGGCTTGTGGCTTCCTTCGGTCGTATGTAAACTGCTTTTTGCTCCTTCGAGGCCAAGTTGCTTCCACGACAATGAAGAACACGATTGATGGATCTACTACATCACATGAGCACCTAGACTAAACACATGAATACGCAAGACCAGTAGGGAACCGAGATTGATAGATGCAACTACTCAAAGAACTTTAATAAAACCCTTGACGTTCTTGGAATTAAACCTCATCAGCCTGCCGATCAGCTCGAGTAGACCTTCATATCTAGATCGCTGATAAAGCAAGCCGGAATACAGAACTCTGTCCACATGATTCAATGTTCTATTCGACTTTCTTCTAGGAATATGCCTTATGGTTCTCTTGACGATACTATCAATTCACCTCCTATTGCAAGGTAACGGGCGTACCATCAGATGTATCGAATTTATCCTGGCCCAAGCCTCCGACCATATGTGTCACATCGAACCCGGTAACCAGTACTTTCCATCATTCGTCTCCTTCTCAACTTTCCGAGCGAACAATATGCCTGCAGAGCAATTCCTCCAAGGGTCACGGTTGGCTTGAGAGCATGGGCTTCGGAAAGGCAGAGGGCTTAGGATATGGGGCGAGTCTTGGACAAGTACAAAATTGCAAGCGCCAAGACGATTTCAAGCGCAAAGAACATAGTGGCCATCTCGTAGCCAATGGGAAAATGAGGTGCATCACCAGTGTTGTAGATGAATAGAGGCACCCATGCTTGGAAGGTAAATGCCGCCGTCTCCACAACGCCAATGACAAGGGCACGATGCTCGGCCGAGTACGATAGCAGCTCGTTGATCCAGGTGATGATAAGAGCGCCGGCGCCAGTCTCGCAGAACGTGAGGAGCCAACCCGTCATCATGGCGGCGAGGTTATGCTCCGGCCACACCGACAGGATGATAGTGCCAACCATGGCCACCAGGCAGGCTACGATGATCAGGGGCCATCGCAATCCGATCGCGTCCGACGTCCAGGCGTAGCTGAGAGTAAAGACGATCTGGAGTCCGTATCCGGCGCTGGGGATGATATTGACTTCCTCTGTACTCCAGCGGCCTGTGTCCTTCAGCCACAGGTTGAAGTACGAGTAGATGCGAATCCCGAGCACGTGGGCGATGAAGATGGCGCAGAACATGTAGACATGCCACGTTGAGAGGATGCGCCGCACAATACCCCAGGTCAGCTTTTTCATGGGAGCGCGACCGTGTTTGAGCATTCTATCATTGGCCCTTTGAAGGTCTTCAGGCTTCAGCCAAGCTGCTTTGGAGGAGCTGGGGGAGTCTGGGATAGCCCAATAGCCGTAGATGCAGATGGGAATGCCAATGATGCCTAGAAGTGGATTAGAATCTGCTGGACAAAGACAACAGGGAGCCATACCGTCAAAGATGAAGAGCCACTGCCACGCCCTCAGTCCGCTCCGTCCGTCCATGCCAGAATAGAGGGCAGCCTGAAGATAGCCTGAGAACATCTGAGCAGCGCTCGAGGATGCTTGAAAAATGCAAGCGCGTTTCCCCAGTTCGTATGGAGTATACCAGCTGCCAAGCAGGGTCATAATGCCAGGATACGCCGAAGCTTCCAGCAGGCCGACAAAGAAACGCAGAGCACAGAGGGTCTTTACATTCTTGGCGCCGGCCATACCCATGACGATAAAACTCCACATCAGTTCGGCAGTGGGTAGCCAGATCGAAGGACGGATCTTGGTAATGATGATTTGGGAGGGCAGTTGGCCAATGATGTAGCCGACGTTCCAGAAAGTGTTGAGATAGTTGAGGTCGTTGCCAGTCATCACCAGATCTTCCTTCATGCCCGAGACGTATGCATTACTGACCTGCACATGTTGGTTAGATATTCCGACCAGGCGGGATCCTTTGGCCACCACAGGTGCCCTGTTTCACTCACATTAGTCTGGTCCAGGTATTTGACGAAGTAGGCGATGCAGCAGTAGCTCAAGATCCACCAGTCGAGTTTACCGATGAGCTTGCGCTCCTCGGGAGACTTGTCGAACGTGTCCCACAGAACGGCCAAGATTCTTCGTCTCAGAGGCTGCCGCTCGTGCTCTCGGGTTGATTCGTCGTCGCTGGTAACTGCCTCGTGGCTGTCTGCCTGTTTTGGGTTTGCGAGCTGTTGGCTCAGCCGGTTGCTTGGAGGCGGAGAGATCTCCATCCTGTCCAGTCGGGAATATTGTATTGAATGACCTCCCGTGAGACTGGTATGTTCGCTTGGAAATGACGGAGTTGCGAGAGATGGCCATCTCATTCTGACTACTTGCGGCCTTCTTATCAATGCCCACGGCACCTTTGAATGAAGGGAGATAACTCCCCGACCTTCTTTAGCGAGCCGAACCACCCCCACATAACCAGATAAACGTGATTGATGTCAATGATGGCGAAGGACCGGGTAGGGTCCAATCACTGAAAGACTGTAGAATTACAAATCAATTCCACCAGATCTGCAGGTTGACCGAGCCGGACGGAGACCGCATTTTATTAACTCATACGGTAATATTTTTGTCGGCACGCTCCCGATGGGCACGACAAGGGTCTCCCGATAGCCTCATTTGCTGGGAATGATCGGCAATAACCCGACTTTTCAGCCCTGGCGGGTATAGCTCTTCGGAGATATAGATGACAGTTACACCGGCACTTCTCCTCTCAGAGTCATGGGATTCTATTCGGCTCACCCCAAGTCTGTGATTCTCGCCTCATCACCACACACTCGCACATCAGCACCCAGTCAGCTTCAGTCATTATGCCGACCGAACAAGAGGCTCTGGCCATCTACCGCTCATCCATTCATTTTGACGGGCTCAACATTGCCAACTTCTCTCGCGAAATCTTCGAGGCGTGGCAAGCTGGCGGTATCACTGGCGTTTCATGCACCTGCGGCATCTGGGAAGGCCTCCGCGGCAGCCTTGCCAATGTGGTTCAATGGAAGGAGTGGTTTGAGGAGCATTCAGACCTAATCGTTCAAGCGCACTCAGTCGAGGACATCCGCAACGCCAAGCGGTCCGGCCGCACCGCAGTGCTGCTAAGCTGGCAGAATACCGCTGGCATCGAGGACCAACTGTCGTACTTGCGTGTGTTCCGTGACCTGGGCGTGCGCAAGATGCAACTCACGTACAATACGCAGAACTACAGCGGTGCTGGGTACACCGAGATCAAGGACTCTGGGTTGACTGGCTTTGGGCAACAGGTTGTGGACGAGATGGCCAGGCTAGGCATCGTCTGTGATCTGAGCCATGTTGGCCCCCAAACCTCGGCAGATGTCATCAACTATGCCCCGGCTGGAAAACCACCATGCTTCTCTCACATCCTCCCTGGTGGCTTGAAGCAACACCCCCGCAACAAGGACGATGAGTTGATCAAGCTGCTGGGATCCAAGGGCGGCTTCATTGGTCTCAGCCAGTTTGGCCCTCATATGGCCAAGGGCAACGACAGCACCATTGATGACTATGTCGACGCCCTGGACTACGTCATCGGTCTCGTCGGCAAGGACTTGGTCGGGGTGGGATCGGATGCCAGCGAAGGGCATGCGCGGCCCAGTGACTTTATGGCCTGGTGTAACAAGGACAAGGGGTACGCCAGACAGCTCACTCCATGGGGCAGCCAGAAGGTCGTGAAGCCATTGGGTAAACTCGCCGACCGGTCGCAACTGGCGGTTGCGATGGCAAGGAAGGGGTGGGAAGAGGAGAAGATTGTCAAGGTCCTTGGAGAGAACTGGCTTCGGTACTTGGAAAAGATAATAGGCGCCTAGGAATAAGGGAGGGCGATGTGTGAGGCCCGTGTCATCATCTACACCGTATGCAACAGCCGAATTGGCATTCTTCATTACACGTTGCGCTGTTTATTCCTCTCTAGGAATGGAGAGTTGAGATTTGAATCGAGCCGTGCCCAGATCTTCGACTGGTTTCGGTTCGTGAGCTGTCGCTCCGACTGGTGAGTGCTCCGCGACAGGTACCTTCAATGGAGTGGGCTGGCGAGCCTGGTGTCATCTATTTCAGCGCTCAGCAAATTTGACAGGCAGATCCAGATCAAATTCCTTTCAGATATGGAAGATGGGCAAGATGGTTTGGGCTCGCTACACGGACAGTTTTTGTCGTTTTGTTAGTTGGTTGGTTGGAGACTGACAGGCTGAGCAACTTGAACTTACCCTGTAGCAAGGAGTGAAACATAGAAATTGATAACATACTCTCGTTCTGAGTAGTTTTTTCTTTATTAAAAACTATCATGCCTTTACCGATCATCAACCAACGGAATCATGAGCAATGGTACGTTCTGGCTACTGCCCGACCGCAAAGGGCACAAGTGCGAAGTGCGAAATGTCGCGATGGGAATTAACGGTATTTTTCGAGACTCATTAGAGAGGTGATAGAGCCAGCCCGGTGTCCTGTTTTTGTTCCCGCTCGGCTGTCACCTTAGGGTTACGTCGGAATGGAAAACAATGGAACCAATCAACGATTGCCTTTTAAGGGTTGGGCCAATGCTGGTTGGCTGAATGGTGATTTAGTAATAAGCGATGAGCGATGTGGGGCCCGTGGGACTTAGCGATATCACAGCATGCCAAAAATAAATTCATTACTTTCCACTGATAATAACAACTACCTAGACGAAATGGCAAAAAACATACAACAGCGGGGATTCGCTGGTCGTCACCGACCCAACTACTAATCCGCCCCTCACTGGCTTGACTAAGGGAGAGCAGACGGGATCCCGTATTTTCCAGTGGGTATGGTCGTATGTGCCAGATGGGGCTGGCATCAGTGACTATTAGCACAGGCTAGGATGAGCCGAAAGGGAAGTTGTTCGACGCCAATACAAGAGCGAACGCAAAGAGAGACACGAGGGATTCTAGGGGCTCCGGCAGGACTGCGAGGGGCCGCCAAGTCAAGCCCCGGATTCACCATCGTAGTGCCTTGACATGCTGAATTCTTGTAAGCCAAGATCAGGGGCGAGGTGGCCTCCCAAAAGTACGTACGATGTGGCCGATTCCGACTATATATGCAAGGATCGGAAGAAAGACAATGACCAGCAACACCAGAGACCGAGGGTTCCAGTGACGCGTCGGCTGCGAGCCACTCCCAAGGTTCCTAGAGTTCTTTGCCTTTCTGCTGATCGCCAGCCATTTGCCAATCCCCTCCCAAACCTGAACCCAGCCAGGTGGCTGGTTGTGCAGCGCGAGAGACTGCTGTGACATGCTGGAAGATCTTGTGGGATGGCAGTTGAGAGGGTGTTGGGAAAGGGCGTCGAGTGATTTGGCTGGGGACCCGGAGCCTAAAATAGGAGATTAGTCTGGAGGTCGACGGCGCGAGAGCGGCCTAAGGTTGGGTGTGTTCTCCGGAACATCTCATCACAGCAGCATTAAGCCGTATACCTGGGTTTGAAAGAAAAGTGAATGAGTTCCTGGATGTCATAGCATTGAGTAATTGGCCTTCTTCCATGTGAATGGTGATGCATGACCTATGCGCCAGGTAGCCTTTGTTCTGACCGAACAAGGTACGTGTGTTGGCTAATGCTGGAACTGGCCACTGCAGTCTTTGTCTCTGGTGGCGCCAGAGCTTTAGGCCAGAGGACCAGATGCACGTCCCAACCCAACCCCCCCCTTACATAAAGTGTCACACGATCCTGAAAACAGGAACTCGTTTGGCACTTCCCTGCACCACCTGTATATGATACAATAAGCGCAGCGATTTCAACACAATACCTTCCTTTGAGGAGGGATACTCTCAGACCCGAGATGGAGCCCCTAAGACGTGGTATGTACTGGAGTGAAGGACTCCAGAACGGCCTCGGGAACAACCGCCACACCAGAGATGACGGATCCAAAGATGCAAGCCGAGTTGAAAGAGGACAGGGGATCAATGATGGACTAGCTGGACGTGGATCCAAGAACAGACATCCGGATACAGAGGCTCACACCCCATATACAAGGACGACCATTTCCGCCAACCCTAACAAGGCCATTCTCGCAGCACTCGGCTTGGCAATGATTTTTACAGTCATCATAGGAACTATTCTTCCCATACAAGCAGTCGAGACATCCGCCATGGACAACAAGAACTGCGCCTTTGTCCCATCCAGGGGCGTGAGGACTTCAGTCATGGCAAACGCCGTCGCCATCGCAGCCC
Source organism: Fusarium nematophilum (assembly GCA_033030565.1). Taxonomy (NCBI): domain Eukaryota; kingdom Fungi; phylum Ascomycota; class Sordariomycetes; order Hypocreales; family Nectriaceae; genus Fusarium; species Fusarium nematophilum. The sequence goes on along the minus strand of JAVIXY010000040.1, from coordinate 129,670 downwards.
TCGGGTCAAAGGCCTGGGCTTCCATCACGGGCCAAAATATTTGACCCATGCACCAGCATGGATTCATGCAGCAGCCCATTCTCCATATCAACAGCTGGAATTTAGCCCTTGGTGCTGTCACTCGTGATATTCATCTCGTGACGGCTGGACTCGGGGAGGAGCGCAGTTCCACAGTATTATTTTCATGTGCATTTTCGTCCCCTTCCTCCAGGTCAGATCTTTTCACGTGGCCGCACAGGGCCTGGAAGACATGATGCATCATGACATTGAGGCCGTCAGACTACGTCTCGAATCGTTACTGGCAAGTTCTGAACATTGCCCGAGTCGAAATTGGCCGGTATCAGAAGCTTCCACGTTGTGGTTGATCACAGCCTACAATTTCCTGTTCCCACCAGCCCCTCACGAGTTGACGCGGCGTAGCAATTCTCTTCTTGAGGTGCTTTAGGAGTCATACGAGAGTCGATTCCGCATTCATGACCATATCGAGAAAAGGTATCTAGCTGACAAAACCGGCTGGGAGGGCCGGAACATGAAGGTCTTCCGAGACCTCGCTGTTTCTTTCGAGGTCCTGTGCAACGTGACGTCTTGAAACTCGTACACCTTTGCCCAGCTCTGGGAAGCTTCCCACCAAAAACGGTCTGCTTATATGCATAAATCCATCCAATGAGGCCCAGGAGTGGCTGCGCTTCGCTTCGAATTGGCCTGTCCTTTCTCCACTTTTTGCTGACTCGATGAGGCGGAGCGATAAGTCGGGGACGGACTTTGAGAAAACCCCGCGAGTCCATAGCAGAACACATGGGCCGGCGGACTTTTAAACATTTCCATGACGGCTTATAATAGGAGGAGTCGACGACTGCTCTTGGGCTTCATTTCATGGCTGGAATTTCTTCAACTCGATTCCTAGTCTAAAATTGACCTCGTACATGTTCTGAGTGTGTGCCCTTGACCTTGTTTGGGAGAGCATTTGATCGACCTCATTCTTGAGCCGTCTTATTTTGCACGACCGCCAACCCGACAAATCACAATGGACTCGACAGCCACAATGCCCCCTGCCTTCTACGGCTTCTTTTTCAGAAACATTGATCCGCTCATCGCTCTCGGAGGAGCATATCTCAACTTTATCGACCCAGTCAGCGCAGTAACCTCCATGGCCCCCAGCTCAACATACGACCCGAATCAAGTCTTTCTGTTCCATCAGAGTGGCGGACTTGCCTTGGCGGTTGCTTTCCTTTCCGCTGCAATCCCTAGAGGGACTAGCGATATCACAATATGGAGAATCCTCCAGTTTTCCTTGTTCCTCTCCGACGTGGCAGGGTTAAGCGGAGTTGGCTGTGCATTGCTGCGCCAGGGTAGATGGGGACCTGCAACGTGGACATCGGACGATATTGCTTGCGGAGGCTCATATCTCTTCTTGACCCTGCTACGGTTGCATTTTCTGATATACACCCAAGGTGGAAGGGACGCTGGTCGAACGGTCAAGCAGAAGGGTTGAGCTCGAACATGGGCTCTGGGGGTTTGGAGTAAGTAAGGGCAGCTTCCGGGTTTGCTAGATGGAACACCGGCTTCGATCATATTCAGCAAGTGATCAGCGAAATATACTGGTCGAATAACAGGGATGGGGAAGCAGTATGAATGGGAAGGTTATAAAAGAAATGAGACTTCAAGCAGTAGGCCACGAGGAGCAGCAGCATTTTCAAAACTTCGTAGAATAGCAATCTAAACTCATTATCCCGGTCTCCCACGTTGTTTTGACTACTCATGATCTTGTCCGGTATCAACTCAGATTGCCGAGAAATTACTTCGAATGCCAGGGTACTCACTGAGATATACCATCGCGGCCTTGACAGATCATTCAGCAGGAGTCAAGACGAAGCTTCTGTGGCTCTAAAAGAGAAGTAATAATGGCTGAATGGCGGTTCCAAGTGTAATCATCCCGGCATCGAAGAGTCAACGTCTTGTCGAATCTTGAGCAGCAGACAATTCCGATTTGTGTTTCCTTCCAGGTATTATCAGCATTTGCGTTATTGAATGCGTTCCTAGATGTGTTGTGCCCCTTCCAGATTGCGTTGCAAAGTGCCTTGGTGAGGACCACCGCGCGTCCCGGGGGTGGACCCAAGTGGCGGCGCGGCACTGGATGCGGGCGGAGAGAAGTGGATAACACGCAGAGATGTTGCGGACAGAAGTGGGGACCTTGGGAGTCGCATTTGCGAGTCCTCGGGTCATCATCCCGCTCTGTTGGCTGGATGCGGACAAATGTGGATCGAGCCGGTGTCTCCCGTCAGCAGAACATCAAGGATCCCGGACGATAACCGTGTTGATTATTCATCTGCATGTTCCGAGTTCTCCTGTCTGGGTTGTCTCACCTACCACTAGCTGCATGACTTCATGACTACCTACTTGCTCCGTCTTGGGGTATAAGATGGCGTAGCTCCCGTTGTGATGGCTGGATCATATCAAGCCTGAAGGAACACAGTCAACACACCGGCCGATAAACAAACCCAAATTTACGTCGAATCATGACCAAGTTGATCTCCGTCATAGGTGCCACTGGCATCCAGGGTGGCTCCGTAGTTAGAGCCCTCCTCACGGATGATGCCTATACCGTGAGGGCTATAACGAGAGACAAGAAGAGCACGGCAGCAGAACCCCTCCATCAACAGGGCGTGGAAGTCGTCGAAGCTGATGCAAATGACATCCCCTCGCTTCAGCGTGCTTTCGCCGGTTCCTACGCCATCTTTGCAGTACCCGTTTTTCAAGCCATTCCCGGTCACGACTGCGGTCTCAAACAAGTACATTCAGCTTCTCGGTTCTCCATCTTCGGCTCCTCTCACTCTCATTGGCGATGCCAGGACCAACGTTGGACTCTTTGTTCAGGCAATCTTGGATCAGCCCCAGAAGACTCTCCCTGCAAGGTTCGTTCTTGGAGCAACGGATGAAATGACTATCGGGGAACTGCTGTCATTGTGGGCATCGGTGAAAGGAAAGGAGGCAGAGTACGTCATGGCAGAAAAGAAGACGTACTACAAGCTGTGGCCCATGTGGGCAGAAGTGATGGACGCTGCGCACATGTACTGGGACTTGGTCCAAGAGAGAAGCTTCTCGGGCGAGGATGTTGTTCTGACAAGACATGACTTGGGTATCGTTGGCCTGGTAAATACAGCCACAGCCATAGCTGGAATGGAGGACTAAGAAAGGAGTACTCAGATGATGGGAAATCATCTTCACCGGGAGGCGGGAGCGCTCGTTGGTTAGGCGAATTTTGTTGACATGAGGTTGCTTAGAAGGTGAATCAAAGGGTCTCTTTTGTATTTAAGACGTTCAAATTCCAAACTGAAATTCTCGGCTCAAGAAATGATCATCCTAGACATCCAGTTTATCAAGTAGTGATGCGGGCTTTATGAGTCGAAGATCGAAACCTTCTGGTGCGGAACAACCGGAGTCGCCGTGGTTCCGGCGAGTGCAGCCCAATTACTAAGCCAATCTTCGGCGTCGTGTTCAGCGTCAGGCCGTCAGCAAATCGACGTCGTATGACGCCTCATGTCAAACTGAACATGTCACTTCGCAAAACGTCGTGCACTGCCTGCGTATCGGCCAAGCGTCGTTGTGACCGTGGCGTGCCCGCATGCCGCCGCTGCACCCACAAGTCCCTGCCGTGCGAATACCCATACACGTTCATACCACAGCCAAATGCAACCACCCAGGTACCGCAGGATGAGAACATGACATCAATCTGGGCTCTTTCGGGGCTGCAGGGGGCAGAAACTAGTGCATTGAGGATGGACAACATGGATGGCGCTGAACTACTCGGCTCTGGGATTCTAAACGACGGTGGAATGGCCTCCCTGCCGTGGGAGAGCTCGTGGGTGGTTTCGAGCGCGCAAGGCGCCTCGGATCTGCCACTTTTGGAGCACATGCCTGTCTCGGAAGCCGACTTGTGGAACGATACACTGGCCTCACTCTTTGAGCCCTCCTTAGATGAGAGCACCAGCAGCAGGAGCAGGTGTGAAGAGGGAAAGCCGCATGAAACGTCCAGGCGTCACCACAAACGACGCCACCGAAGGAGTCAACATGTCGGACAAGAGGTGCACTATTTTCCCAGCATCGACCGGGCACTATCCACACATGAGATATGGCCACGCGGACGCGACGTCGAGACGTGGAACTTCTGCGCCAGAGAACTTGTCTCGTTCGTTAGGACATTTGCATCGACGGCAACGAGTCCGTTTATCCTGACGGCTGCTCCTCAAGACGACAGCAGCCCGCATCCTATGCTGCACTCCTCCCTTCAGAAAGCTCTCGGTGTGTGTGCTGCCTACTGCACACTGAGCGAGGCAAATCCCGCTGTCTTTGGGCACTTGCTTGAAAAAGAGGTTCAGCATCTTGTTGAGTCATCCAGGTCAGGAGGCTTGGAAGCCTATCCTAATATGTCAGACCTTCATGGAGGGGGCTTCGACGGGGCGATTTTTGCATTTCGAGAAGACCTTGCCCGGCTGCAGACCATGTCGCTATACCAAATCATTGGGCTGTTCAGCAACGACGCGAGAGGGCAGCGACTTGCCAAACAGCACGAGGCTCTGCTGGCATCTTGGACAAGGGAGTTGCTGCTCCGAATCCAAATGATTGAGCTATTGTCAAAAGCGGTTCCACCATGGTCTCCATGCTCGACTACAACCCAGGGACCACATATCAATGACGCAGACCAGGGTCACGAACCACATTCCGACCGGAGTATGCTTCATCTGTTGTGGAATCAACAGCCACTGCAAAAAGAGGAGGTGGAGAGCGCATACAGGACAGTCCTCGTGTCATATCTCGCTCGCTCGATCTATTCAGCCCTGGCCGATCAAACATGCGCTCTGCTGGCGGAACTTGGCTCACTACCTATTTTACTGCCTCAACAGTTGCAACAAGGTAGCGAAACATCTCAGCAGGAGCTATGGACCGAGATACGTCAGAGTGCAGAGGTGAGAGGGTTGCTTAACAAGGAGAGTCAGACGATCTCATATCATGATTTCACCGACCTATGGAATCAGGAACGCAGCGTGCTGGGCTTGGAAGACTATGATCGCTTTATACTTCTTTTAGTTATAGCTTGTAGGGGGGTTGAAATTATTAGAGCCTAGGTATCGGCATCATATTATAGAGATTCTCACAGTTACAGACTTTTTGGTATATCAAGTATGTGAAGTGCGTGATGAGCATGGCATCCAGTGAACTGCCAAGGCTGTTAAATCCCGTTGACCAGTTGGCAACAGGAAACCAGGTTTGTCCAGTGGCCATTGGGCTCACCCTCACATATCAAGGGACCTGGTCACATGGTCGAGTTGAGTCTCAGATCCTGTGCTGCAATAGTTAACAGGATCGTTCAAGAGAAACCGGACTCCTCACGACCAGGGGTCGCTTTGCTTGGGATTAAGAGATCTAGTAGTACTAATGATACATACAAGGTGGACGATGGAAGGAAATTAGGATTATGTTTATTCAGGGGATCAGAAAATCCAACTTTGTCTGACCAGTGTTCGAGATTCCCTGCAGATCCGTGATCAACCATTTTGAGACAGTTCCAAGCTCTCCGCGGTCCAGACTCGTTGCTCGTATTCCGTTGGTAGGACAATGGAATTTCGCTAACATTGATCCTCTACCTTCTGTAGGGACAAACTTGGAGCGCCGTGAAAGCATCGCTTAGAGCACCCCTGCAACACGGTAACCCTGCACCTTGGCGCTGGATTCAGGGAACCTCTACGCGATTGGATAAAGCTGGCATACCAGGGTTGCAAGAGATAAAGGTGCATCCCAATGCATTCGGGTCGTCGGATGATCCTCCTCTTGTGGGGCATGGAACACGTGCGAACGGGAATCTTGTTGGTTCAAAGATGGTCACCTCGGCTTGTCAAGGGCGAGATTGATAAGCCCCACGCCGCCAACTTGGCACAAGGATTCTTTGGTTCTAGCTCGGCAGGCTCCCTGCCTTCATTGGCAACAATTTATGAGACCCCAATGCAGCAGGTCGAGTCCAAGCCCGGCTGTTGATCCAATATCATACCCCCATTGTCTCCCTCCCTTATGCAACCCCCGCTCGACAATGCGACCTTGACACACCAGCTAAGGACTGCGCCGCCGATTCAATGGCTGTCTGGTCCGTTGGTTGGATATAGATGGCATGCTTCAGAGGAGCTGTTACCTCGTGTTCCCAAGATCACGCGGCGTATCCTTGCAAGGTTTGGTATATTTCAGCAACCGTCTCCGCCTCCGGCACCGGGCTGTACTCTCATCGTTGATGGACGGCCAAACAGTGCAGCCATCTGACACACCAGCTTCGCCAAATGTTATCAACCTTGCTCGAAAAGCTCAAGGTCGCTGGAGACCAAGAGCACGGCTACAGCACCGATCGATGGATTAACCCGGATATTGCCCCTCTTCCTCCATGCAGACGCACTTGGGGCTATTGGGCCTACATTGGCTGGGGGTCGATCGCGAGGTATGCCACTAACGTAAGCTTGAAGCAAAGCTGATAACCAGTTGACTCTGCTCAGCCTCTGCATCTCCGCCTGGACCGCTGCTGCGTCTCTGTTATCTCTCGGCCTCACCGTGCCGCAGACCATCGGCCTCATGATTGTTGCTCGAGCTCTCATGGTTGTTCTCGTGATCGGAAACGGATGGATGGGCGCTGAATGGCACATTGGTTTCGCCGTCGCCCAGAGGTAGGCGCTCTGCCAAACGGCTTCAACTCGAACACGGACTGAGCGTAAATCAGAATCGTCTTCGGCATGCATGGCGCCTACATCAGCCAAGCCATGAGAATCATGCTCTCTATTGTCTGGTATGGGTCACAGGCATGGCTCGGTGGGCTTTGCGTGTCGGCCATGATCAGCAGCTGGAGCTACAGCTTTTTGCACATGGAGAACACTTTCCCAGCCAGCACTAACATGGTTACGAGAGACTTTGTAGGATTCTTGTTGTTCCACTTGGTCTCTGTTCCCTTCTTGGTGAGCGACCCTGGTCGGCCGTCTTCCTTGGCCCGAGAGCTAATGCGATGGCTCACAGCTCATACGTCCGGAGAAATCCAAATGGTACGCCATCAGTGCAAACATAGTCGTCCTTTTCGTCATGCTAGGCATCACTATCTGGGCAACGGCGACTGCTGGAGGACCGGGACCTCTCTTCGTGGCCGGTGTCCGTCAACCCGGCAGTCTCACAACTGGTTGGGCCTGGGTGTATGGCATCATTGCCAGCGTCGGAAACATTGCCGCTGGAATCATCAACCAGAGCGACTTTACCCGCTTTGCGCGAAAGCAAGGCGTCCAGATCCCTGGACTTGTCTTCTCTCTCCTTGGTGCCGGCATGCTCGTGCCCATCTTTGCCATCTTGACTGCATCGGCGACCATGGACATTTGGATGGTTGAGGAGCCTTACTGGAATCCCCTATCAATCATCATTCAATGGATGCTGGACGACTATAACGCTAAGGCGAGAGCTGCTGCTTTCTTTTGCAGTCTGGGGTTCGTCCTAGGCCAGATCGCAGAAAACATTCTCGGCAACGGCTACGCCGCTGGCATGGACCTCGCGGGATTGTTTCCAACTTGGATATCCATTCGACGCGGGACACTCGTGGCGGCATTATTGTCGTGGGCGGTCCAGCCTTGGGAGTTTTACAACACTGCGAGTGTCTTTGTCGCCGTTGCTGCGTCCTTCTCCGTGTTCCTTGGGCCCCTGACAGGTATCATGATGGCCGACTATTTCATCGTCCGCAGGCAAAAGATTCAAATCAGCCATCTCTACACGGGATCAAAGGAGGGCTCCTATTGGTATACATGTGGGTTCAACTGGCGTGGCATCGTCGCATGGGTTGTCTGCTTCGTCCCCGCAATGCCAGGCATGATTGCCAATGTCAACCAGGGAGTCACTATTTCCAAGGGCTTGTACAACTACTATCTCGGCAACTATCTGTTTGGATTTTTCGAGGCCGCTGTGTTGTACGTTGTCTTGTGTTTGGTGTCAAAGCCGAAGGGGGCTGGGCTCCAAGACGAGGAGGATATTTATGGCACGTTTGAGGAGAATGTTGCCATCCGAAAGGGCATCACACCGCACACCAAGGCCCAGAAGCACGGAGGGATTACACATGCTGATTCAGTTCATGGTGAAAATCGAGTAACAACTGACTAGAGCCTTGCGCATGTGGCTCAGCCTCCTCCCTCAGTAGATTAGTACTACCTGGGGCAAGTATTTTTTTGAACTATATATGATGGGAAATGTTTCCAAGATTATCAAACCCATGACCAAGAACCAGTGTCACATTAGTACTAAAGGTGGTGGCAAAGGCAGCTTTCCTGCTTCGACTTCTTCTACGACATCTCGCTCATGTCTTTACTGCTGTATTGCGGTGACGTGGGGGTTTGAAAGCAGTCGGTTGAGGGTTCTCGGTGAATCTGGCACCCACTATCATCAGCAAACTATTGGGATCATAGACATTCACCAAATAAGTACGTATGTTGGCCAAGTCAGTGTAACCCACGATGGATACTGCACTATGTCCATCTTGGCTTGGGATGACGATTGTCCATTACTTGTCTGATTCATTTGATTGACTCTTGATTATTTAGATTTCTAGCACTGTTTTTCCTTTTCCTTTTCTTTTTAAATTTTTTTTTTCTTTTTATGTGAATATGCTGAGCTATTTATCTCCAACTTAAAGGGTGTGTGGTCATTTTAGAACTGTTGCAGCCGGAATCCTTAAGATGGTGTTTTAGCGCGGAGGCCACTGAATAAGATGCAATACCACTGCCCAAACGATCACGGGGCCGATATGGCTCTGTCTTTTATAGCTCTTTCAATGCAGCAAGATTGCTCCGTGTCAGCAACCAGTCTTGCGTTCTCACTGACTCCCAACTTATTCAACCGTATCGTCCAAAGCTATCACGCGGCGCAGAATCGCTAAGGAATAAGATTCAATGAATTCATGACAGAGCCCGCGCCAGACAGTTATATGTGACTAGGTGAAGTGCTTCGTTCCAATCAGCTGATCAGAAAGATCAGGCAAGCATAAAGAAGCAGCGGGTTTGCGAGCATGAGCAAGCCTACTAACAAAGACTCTTTCACTCAAACCTTTAACAGAGAGCATCTACAACCTACATCGGTACACGGGACCCGAAACCAAGGAGTTTTACGGATCACCTTGATAAATCCTGACCAGGATAACGACGTGCAACTGGCGCGGAGTTACCTATGCCTGTCGGCAGTGCTACCTGGTTCTTCACTTCAGAATCCAGACTGAGATGTGCGAGAAGGAGAGAAGGAATCAAACGGGGAAGGGGAAGGAGAAGGAGAGCGATGCCTGTTTCAAAGACCCAGTATACGAAACACTCTACGTCCATCAAGATGAGTGTAAGAATTGCAACTCTTCTCATCAACGCGCTGCGAACTCCAAAGCTGGTCCAGGCGGTGAGAGTTTTCATGAAAGGGGAAATGGGGCGAGAGAGGGTAAGGCTTAAACAGCCGGGTGAATGTAAAGGCATTGAATCGGGTGGGGCTTTGTATCGAAGATAGCAGAGGTTTTTATGACTAGGTAAAGAAAATGATATTGAAATTCTGCTATTCAGTATCCGTATCGTTGACCAGTCCCCTACACTCAGAGAGGTTCTTGTCCCCTTGGGACGCACCACTTCACCTGCTGTGGATCTACTATTAGATTTTATAATGTCGTCAGCATCAACATAGGCGCATGGGTCTGCTCTTTCAAGGGTAGGCTGCTTCCACAATTAAAAAGAACATAGTTGTCAGCATCAACATCGTCGAGGCCACTATAAATGGGCAGCTTCTACCAGGTCGTATTTGCATACGGGGCTTGATTATAAGCGTTAGAAACTTCCTGGAAGCAGGTATTCGCTGCCGAAACGCAATAGCTCTTCTTATATCTACTTCTTGGAGGTGACACTGGAAGGTGAGAGGTATGCCTGGTCTGGCCAGAACTGGCTCTCCCTTCCTGTGTATCTTGTAAATCGGGGCTGCAGAACGAGGCGCGGATAGTGTCTTTGCTCTCAAGCTCTGTCCATTAACACTGCGCTGACCAGGCCACTCGGATTAATCTTAGGATGCCACACAATGTTTTAAGTAATAATATGTGGCAGGAATCTTTTACATATACCTCACAATGATTGTTTACTTATGCTTTCTGTAGCAAAAATCTCGGTGTCTGCTAACGCTTGTTGGTGGAGATTCGTTTTCTCAAGGCCACGAACACGGAGACAGTCAGGGATAATCAGACCCGAACAGGGGCTGACGGCCGGATTAACCTTGCGTCCGCCGAAGCCCCGCTTACAAGGGATTCCAGCCCCCGCCCCCTTTCCCCCCTAATGATATTGGGACTCTCTCTCGCATGCTTCGTGTGGGTACTGCCAAGAATATGGTGAAGCTATAGAAAGCCATCGGCTTCAGGAATCCAAGAACCGCTTATGCGACGGCGAGCACACCGCTCGTAGCTCGCACGATCAGCTCACGCCTTACCGTCAGGGAAACTGTTTGAGGTGGCATATCCCTGCGACCAGACTTATCAATAACCAACTAATCGAGCGTCTACTTCCAGTCGATAAAGAGAACAACAGACTGTTTTTTTCCATCCTCTGCTGGAAACAGCTCATTGGACTGGCCTACTTTTCGAGTGAGCTTGTCGTTTAAAATCTCACCTGGAAACAATGAGGCTGCTCAACACCACCACACTACAGCTTGAGAGCTTTATTGGAGATGATTCGCGACCGGAATACGCAATCCTCTCTCACACGTGGGGCGCAGAGGAGGTTCTGTACGAAGATATGGAAACCAGCTCCCCTGGGTCATTGCCCACAACAAAGGCTGGGAGGACCAAGATCATCGAAAGCTGTGCCAGGGCAGAGCAGGACGGTTTCCAATACATCTGGATCGACACATGCTGCATCGACAAGTCGAGCAGCGCCGAGCTCTCGGAAGCGATTAATTCCATGTTTAGGTGGTACCGGGATGCCCGTCTCTGCTATGCCTACCTAGTTGATATCACCTCCGATCAGTCCGGCGATCAATTTGGTGCCAGCCGATGGTTCACGAGAGGATGGACGCTACAGGAGCTCATTTCTCCCCCCGAAATCCACTTCTATAACCAGGATTGGTCGTTTATCGGAACACGACATGGCCTAGCCGAGCGAATCTCCAATATCACAGGCATCGGTATTCAAGTTCTTGCCCGAACAGCTAAGAATTCAGCTGCATTGCTTCGGATGGAATTGAATGTTACGAGTGTTTCGACCAGGATGGCCTGGGCAGCGGAACGGTTCACCACCCGAGTGGAGGATATGGCATACTGCTTGATGGGCATTTTCGATGTCAACATGCCGCTTCTCTACGGAGAGGGCCACAAAGCATTCAGGCGTCTGCAGGAAGAGATTGTGACGAGTCTCAACGACCAATCAATCCTGGTTTGGACGCCCCGAACTCATGACGAGGTCGGACCTAACTTCTTCGCCCCCGATCCTCGTGTCAACTTCGAGACGGGCGTATCCTCATATCCGCAATCGCACCACCCGCAGTCACTAACTCTGTCAAACAAAGGCCTCGAAGTCGACGTCTTGTTGGGATTCGCGTCGTTCGAGGGGTACGATAGGTGGGTGGCTATACTGAATTGTCACTCAACTGATGACTTTCTCAAGAGGCCGGGTCTGCTTGTTGACAAAGTGTCTCGGGAAGACAAGATATATGTGAAGAGCATGGACGGAATTCTTTGGATCAGCGGGGACTCGGTTGGGAAGCGTCAATGTACCGCGCTATGGCGCGTTGATCAAGGACCTCCTCGTCAAGGTGAGCAACCATCTTGCCGAAACAGTCCAGTGGCCCGAGAGTTGTCTGAGATACTAACCCGTTCCACCATTGCATCTTACAGTGATGCTCTCTATATCCAAGACCGAGCGTACAACTATACTTCTACAACATGACAAGCGACTTCCATCCACAATCACGTCGCCACCACTTCGCGTATCACTCGGATCAAGCTCGTCTATAGCGTCATACAGGTTATTTGCGTCGACTCAACCGGAACGGGACGGATATATTGCACCATGGTCCCCACCGACACGACGTTTTTGGGTTGCTCCCGCGCAGGGCGCCAGGGGAATAGGGACAATTTTCATTCGGAATGACGCCGAGCCTCCTCATGGGTTCTTCATTTTCTGGGGCGTGGAGATGTATCCAATGAGCGATATGTTCGCGCGGGATCAGTCGGGCAGGTCTTGGTGGGACAGATCCCAGCCGACCTGCGCTATCCTGTCATGGGCCGACGTGATGGGGAATGAGCCGATAACCGCTGCAGGAACTTGGACGGAGGCAGAGGTCTTTCATCAGTTTATCCAGTCAGATCACCCGCCCATTTCGTTGAATGGTAGGTCATCGAGGAAGGAGGAACGTAAAGTCGGCACAGTGACCGTGGAAGCAAAGATTAGGGCGGTTGATTGCTTCGACCGACGGGCGTTCCAGCTGACAGTGGCAATTTCTTGAGTTGAGACCGCCTGTGTAGACATTGGATAGATCTAGCAACTTTCATCTACAGCGCTTATCGACAGAGATTTCAGAAATCTTGTTAGCCCTAGCCTTGCTTCATAGGTCCTGTTGAGAGTGCCAGGAGCCTTGCGACGACAGGAACCGGCCACGCAAAGAGGTGAGTCGGATCCTTGGTTACCTCGCTCGAGGTTATGAGGTCGACAACTGCGACAGCGATATAGCCACCGATGGCTGTAAGGACGTGCCACCTGTTCCTCGTCAATCCCAGGAATCCACCAAGCAGTGGTAGTAGAATATTGGCTGAGCTTACCATCCGTGTAGTTCCAGAAGGAAGGCAAAGGGCAAGCCGACCGCACGTCTCGCGTCGATCAATTGCGCGCATGCCCAATCATCGATCAGCCAAGCAATATACCCAAAGCCAAAACATACTAGAGGCAGCTTTAGTCGTGTTTCGTTGGGTAATAACAGAGAGTGGTTTACCGCAGCCGAGGATGGTAATGTTTCGCACAGTCTTCCTGAGACGAGGATCGGGAACCTGCTCGGGAATGGTCTTCAGAATGCGAGAGGCGATGACGTAGATGCCCAGGCCAAAGGCTGTGGCATGCAGAAGAAACTCGTCCATCACCATGTGCGTGATCATGACAGTAGCGAATAGAACGAGAAGAACAGTTGCCACAAGCCTGGCATGCTGGGGACCAGACTTGAAGGTAAGAAGGCGGTATATGAGTGGTGTGGTCAGAAGGTGCATAGACAGCTCATCGGCTAATGAAACAATCACGGTTAGAGACACAGAGCAGCAGCGGACAAGTGTCTGAGGAGGCATACACATCTGCGTGTGGTATTTCATGGTCATGTGGTAGCCGGCCGAGCAAACCCCCACCCCGATCAAGCCACAGTAGGAAACCAGGCGTGCTCTGGTGGGAAATTGGGGAGGGTGGAACAGCCCGTAGGCTCCGTAGGCAGCTGACTAGTATCAGCCTCAGTCGCCATGTTGATGCTGGACTCGGTGGAAACCAACCAAATGCGAGGCTGCTTAGTGAGTTGATAAACTCGGCAATATACCGTGTGATGACATAGTCCTAGTTTTGCGGTATCACCGGTCAAAAATTTGGCTTGCGTGTGTGGCGGGCATGGATCTGGGATCTGGGCGGAGTACCTCTTCGCAGAAGCTGCAATTGTTAGTAAGCAGCGTGCAGATGGCTCCAGGCAATAACGCACTTTAAGTATGAGGTCTGAGGACCCCAGAACGGTGTTTTCATGGCTTGTCCGGTCTCTGGCCGTTCCAGGTTGCGCCGCGCTGTCACCTGGTTCGGCGCCACTGGGGTCAGCTCGACATGTGGATGACCTCGCATTATTATACTCCCTGCCTCGGCTTTGCGGCAAAGTCTGGGCGGTGTAGAAGAGCAGAAAAGCAGGACATTGCCGTCAAGAGAAGCGGGTCGTGAACGAGATACGAATTCCAGACAATCTGAGTCATTTTATCGTGCCGGTTCTTCCGGGCGCGGGCGCGGTGGGCGTGCCGTAGTCTCATGTCGTACTGCCGTATGCACAATCAGCCGCCACTTCTGGGTCGATATTGCCAAGCAGATCTTGGGTTGCAACTGATCATGGGTGATCATCCTGGCTGGCTTATTCATCCCTTCCCGGTGGAGGCTGCCAGGTCGCGGATGTCGCCTCGCGGGAAGAACCTGGTGTATCAATGCGGGGAGCTCTGAAACCTAATGCATCCATCGTGAATAGCCTCTGAATGTGCATGCAAGATGATGCCCTCATTTGAAGAATTTGTCACCTAGCGTCAGATTCCCCAGAGTCGTTACCCCGCGCCTTCAGGGCATTGCGCACCGGATTTTGCGAACTAGTCAAGTTATTACCGTCCTATCTCCCCCGCATCATTTCTTGGGGTTACTGTCACATCCATCAATGTCACATCCATCACTGGTCGCCTCGCCCGGGCGTGTAATCGGGGATGGACATCCAATCGAGGCCAGTGGGCTCGGAATAACCGCTAGAGAGGGATCATGGCTGAGAGTGAACCGTCATCATTCGAAGCCGCGATCTCGTTACTCCAGATTGTGTCAATTTTCAATTGGCTTGATATGAGAGGTGCATCCCCATGTATCAGACTGAGAGAAAATCCCTGCATGAGGAAGAAAGGAGAATCATACTGAGTCACAGAACAATGGATGCCTTCGAAGGATGCAGATAGACCCAAACCAGAGAGACAGGAGTGTCACATCGCTGCTCTACTAGAAAATATCAGACGAGCCGGTCTCCCCTCAGCAGCATCGCTCTGGGCTGTGGAAGGGCCATCTCGACGGACATAGGCATCCTCATCTATGAGGCTAAGCGCCAGTATCACTGAGGAGAGTATAAAGAGACTTGAAAGAGCCTTGTTGTTCGACAACGGAGGGGTGGCACAGTGGCCTTATGTAGAGAACAGTAAGCGTCGCAGGCTTAATTCGCCTCCCAGACACCGACTTCACTTTGTCTAGATGGTAGGCTTAATGGAGATCCTCTAAACCCCGTTGCGCAACGCCCAGAAACAGGGTCACCCGGACCAGTGAGCTATTCCCAACACAGTAACAGAAAGTCTTGATTGCGTACCACAATAGCCAAGACACCAGCTTTGCGGAAGAGTTTGGTATGAACAAGAAAACACAGCATCAGTGTGTGAACATGGAGGCAGCCAGAGTACTTGGCAACAATTATATAGAGGAGTATATTTGGAAGATCTCCAACAACAACTTAACCCTCATCACCCTTTACTCTCCGTACCGCATGCTCATTGTACAACCGATTGTGTGAAGCGAGAAGTTAGCTCTAACAAGAACAAACGGCCGGCAACATTCACAAAATCCGTGCCGGCAGGGCGATAACACCTCCAAAAACCACAGCTAACAGAAATCACCATCAACAGCCTCGAAATGAGCAACACGGTAGACAGCAAGGGTAAGGAGATCAAACACACAGATCCCCATTTTTCGGCGAAGGCTCTATCCTACATATCTGGCGCTGCGGTCCCTCTCCGCGTGCACTCACGACAGTCCAAGGAGAAGTCCAAGGAGAAGTCGGCCAACGAAGAGCCAACTGCAGGTGCCTTGATCAAACTTTGATCATCTAACACTTGCGGCCAATAAAGAAATCATTCCAAGGTATGCATCGAGGTTGTTCTATCGATTGGCGACAGCATCCAGAACAAGCATCCCGCAGGATTTTAGCCAATCAAGTAATGGAATGGCTGCTCGAGGGTGAAAGGGAATATGATGGTCTCAGGGGAAAGAAGCAGGGATCCGACGAGGGTGCAGTTGAATAGCAGCGGGGAGTAGTTATTGGTGCCTCTTCTTCGACGGCAAGTCACAATCCCTCTCGGCAATATATCAATTTCCTTAATATATGAAAGATCTACGTAGCGCCACTTGAATTCTGACTTTTCTCTTTTTTAATTCAATGTTCTATGTGCTTGATTTGTGTTGGCACATTAGACGGAGGACTACCTGTTGGCGCCTCTTGTTCTTTTAGTCAACAACGTGTTTGAACATAAAGCAGCGCGTAATCAGTGAGATCATCTTATCCCTTTCTATGTGCAAACTGCCCTTAGTATATATGCAAAAATTAGGCATCAAGAATGGGGTGCTGCGAGGACGCTTAAAGGCGAGTTTAACAACCTCGATTATCTGGATATATTTATAATTCGCCGCATCTCACGTGCAGGGTCATATAAGATTATACACCATTCATTCCAACACACCTGCTGGGTCAGCATATCCTGCGCCTGTCTGCTCGAAGCCTCCGCCGTTTGCATGGTCGCGGTTATTTTCCTCCAGCAACTCAACCACTGTCCCAATGCCATGGCCGTGGAGGTACCAAAGATCTTTTCTCCCATTACTTTCGCTCAGGTGCAATGGAAACAGGTTTAAAGTCATTGAGCACAAAATAGCCAAATCATGCCCAGATTCATGCCACCATCATACGTTGCTTTGAGTCGTGCTAGAGGTCGAAAATCATGTTAAACCTCAGGTGCTTATCTTCTACATAAACGAAAACTGCCTGGCTGGTGAGCATGCTATCCATGACTTTATTCCGGAGTCGGCTTCCTTCCCCAAATCACTTTCTGTCTGTAATATGGATGATACTTTCCGGAGTTGATCTCTTTACGCAGATGACCAATGTAGACCTGGATTTCAGCTTCAGACCAGCCAAGGGTGTTGGCCATGAACAGCACGTAACCCTCGGTATCTGAAAGCAAGACGAGTTGGCCAAATTGCCCGAGCTCTTTCAACTGCGGGTCTCTTGGCCAGCCTCCAACAGGTGTCTGGTTTCGCGTCAGCTTGCCCATTCCGGATCAAAGACGCAAAGAGAATGCTCACCTTAAAGTCAAACTCCTGTATGTCCACGAAGCCTGCCGCCTCCATGGCTTTCCTTTGAATCTCCTCCTCCAAGATTGTGAAACACATGCCAAACTTCTTGCCGCCTTCGATATAGAACTTGCCCCATTGCCCCATGGCAGAGTCTTCCTTGACTGTTCCATCATCGCTAGTGAGGAAGGGCGAGGGCTCAAAGCTTTCGACCCAGCCCCCTGGACGACAGCAGCGGTAGGCTTGAGCGAACAACTCGTTCCAGTCAGGAATACTGCCAACCAGCCAACGCATATGGATGTAGTCGGCCGACTCGGTTGGGAACGTCCATTCACGGGTGCAGTCTTCGATTTCGCTGGAGACGAGGGAAATCGTTAGCTGCCATTGACCGAATTCACTCGACCGCCTGAGTTCTGACATGGGAAGCTGTCAGGCATAGCCTTACAATTTCAAGTTCGGCGGAACCCAGGATGGCTGAATAGGCGAAATATCAGTGCCAATAACTTCGGCGCCGGGACACTCATCAGCGAAGTCACTACCTCGTGGTTAGAACTGATAATTCGAGGGAATCTACCGGGTCGTACATAGCCCAGATGCCTATTCGGTGAAGCAGAGTGTCAGTGGCCAAGCTTCCATGGAATAGAGGAATCACGTGTGGCATCGCACTGACCGGTGCCGGTTCCAATATCGATGACTTTCTACACCGCGGGTTAGACGTTTCTGCCAGCGAGAGAGTTTAGTGGTCGGAGTGAGATTAGTCTACTTACCAGTAACTTGTCCTTCTCGAGAGGCGCGAGATGCAGCTTGCCGCCAATGCCAAGAGTCAAGGCATGATGACTTGTGGTGAGATTAGCCATGGAATAGTCATATCAGACTGATTACCAGGACGGCTTGCGACCTACTTAATGTCCAGAGACTCGTTCTGCTTTTCATCATTGGCTCCCCTTGTTAAGTAAGCCTTTTAATCGCAGATTCCCAACAGCTGCTAGATTAATCATCCTCCAAGAGAAATCTTACCAATACTGGGCGTTCCCAATTTCGTGGTGATAAGTACGGCCATGGACCTTTCGATATTCGAAAATGCTGGAGGTAACTGAGGTTGTAGAGGACGAGAAGCTCTGGCCCGCCCCTGAGTCGGCATCCGAATTCTCGTTGTCATACTCTTCCTACTCCGTAGCCAGCATTGTTAACTTCAATCAGCTGCTAAATGCGACGACTGAGTTGCCCCGCCTCGGCGAACACTCAGGCACGCACCTCTGCTGCTTGCTGCCAATGCGCAGCCGGGAGAATACCAACGCCAGTCGTTGGTTCTGTCTCTGCCGACGGGCTTTTTGAGCTTCTCCGCCTCATCGGGCTCTTACCAGTCTTTGGCGGTGACGACATGACCAGTTTTGATAAGGCCTAGAGTCCTGGCAGGTCTTCAAGGAGCGCAATGGTTCACTGCGCGGCGATAGACGAGGAGGAGAGAGGACGGGAACTACGTGCGAGAAATATAACTCAAAGCGGGGTTTTCCTCGTAGACGTGGCATCAAGACTTGGAAAGGCGGGCAATTGTCGGTATACAGGCTGCAAGGGTCTGAAATGGCGGTTGGTGTCCAAAGCCTGGCCCCCGGACGGGCTTCATCTTCACGAAACTCCGGATTGGCCAATGCAGCCCTCATCCCAGCAGTTCCAATCCCTGGAATATGCAGCATGACGGGCACCAAACAGGAAGGATCTCCGGGTGGACGATTCGTGTTTGTTGGCTCGCTTGTCTGGCCGCGCCAATGGCAGCCCCTGACGGCTGGTCCACGGTAACCGTGACTCCACACACATTGGTGTTGCTCCAAGATCCCTACAGTACCAGCTGCAGGATGGATGTTCACTGAAAGGCGTTATTACTGCCACATGATGGGGCCCGGACTGGGGGTTGTCAGGAACACTATCGGTGGCAAGCTGTTAGTGCAACGACTGGGGGAGGAGTGTCGATGGTCGACCGGTGAAACAAGGCTGGTAGGGCAGGAAGAGGTACTGATGAGGAGAATGAAATATGATTCTCCGAGAGCCGGAAGGTGGGTTGATGGGCAACTGAGATCAATTTGATCATTGACAGCCTGGAAGTGACATCAAGGTCGCAGCCAGAGGAACACGTAGACTATGGCCCAAATAAGCCACGATAAGGTGATAATGCGAGATTGAAAAGAAAATGTCAGAGAGCACGAAGAAGCGCTTCCACTTATGCATCTTCAAGGTTGAAGGAAGGGCCAAAAGTTAAAGGGACTCGGTGGGTGGACAAGAATATGAGGTGTCAGAGATATCTGCTGCTCTTTGTAAAGAAAAAAAAAACTTATAGTCCGAGGGGTCAAATGATGGAAGTGGCGAGGCTCAAGACCAGAGAGGGTGCATTGTAATGCATCACTTGTCTACTTCAACCACAGCCTCATGAGACAGGCAGTACCCACCTCAACCAAGCCAGCTGCAGGAAAAGCTGCATGACTTATGGTTTAACAATGCAGGGTTTCATTCAAGCTTTCACTCGGCTCCCTAACTTTTGCATTTTTAGATGTTGGCACGTCAAAGAGATTTCAGAGATCTGCGGGAGTCAACCTTGCGTCTGCTCCTTCAAGGGCAGGTTAGCCACAATTACAAAGAACATTATCACACAGACCCACGGGGAGTTTCTTTTACACATCATTGATATCAGTTACCCGATATCAACACGGCTGCCTTGCAATAGACTTCCCTGCTGCATTGCAGCGAAGACTCAGGCCAGATATCTCCTAAGAGGCTCCTTTGCCTCTCAGGGGGTATAAGAAAGACTGCCTGCTCCGTCGCCCTGGCTTCACAATGTCAGCATGCCAAGGTCGAAATCCCTATTCTATCCAGTCCTCCGCCATTCACCTTTCTTGAAATAAAAAGCATCCCTTGGTCCATCCTCCCACGACCCAAGTTACCCACCAATACCATCATCAAGGCCTCAATCTTCCCCTCGGACCTTCGCAACAATGGGCATAGTCACGGAGCCGCCTGCTGAACCGCCGACTTACCAAGAGTCCACCAATGACAGAGGTGATGCAATCAACCAGCACTACCTGAAGTGCACAAGGCTATGGAATGCAGACCTCCCAGAGTTTCGCCTCAAAAATAAACACATCTACCTAGAGCTGGCAAAGTGGATTCGAGAGAATCGCGGAGCCAGTGCGGCCAAGGGCCCCTGGTGGCAACCCGCCAAGGTGTGTGGCACTACTTGGCGGAAATTCCAACCTGGTCCCTCCAAAACCACAGTCACGGAAAGGGCCAAGCTCTTTCAATGGTTTCTTCAACGGAGACAGAAGTTGAAAAAGGATAAGCAGAATGTGATGCTCGCACCAGGCGGTATACCAATGCAGCCTGGTGAGATTGAGTATACCTTCGAGGGACGCGATACCACCGATTGGACCAGACAATGGGGATGGGAGATACATCTCCAAGCTTCCACGTATCCTAATCATATCACATGTTCGCACTGGGACATGTCCATGAACATCCTTGTACGCGATTTACCCGAACTGTTGCGCGCTGGCGGTATCATGTGGCAAGACGCTACCGTTGAGCACGGCGAGATCCGTTACAAGGCTGATCACGTAACTGAGCGTGGATGGAACTGGGTGCGTTCATCGTCTGCTTCGCCAAAGAACCAAGACTCAGCCAAGAATTGGTTCGCGAAGGGAGCCGCCGACACCTGGAAAGCCACGGTTAAGTCACGGCACAAGGACCAGTTGTCGATCCGCGACTTTCGGCACCTTCTCACTGCAGAGGCAGTTTTTTTGCAAGTCCTATCCCGCCCGTGTCATTGAAGCAACAGCATTGCTGACACTACAATCAGTGCCGAGGTTCGCCAGAGAACAGCTCCCGGAAGGTTCAAGAAGACCATGTTCTATTGGTACTTGGTGACCTATGGAAATGACATCTCAGGGCAGCGTGTGTATACGTGGCATGACGGCCTCTCCGAGAGGTTTGCCCAGTTCATGCGTCCATTGTTGCCATGATCTATACATTGGAGACTGAAAGGCTTTGCGACAAGCAGTGGACGAGTACCGTCCCCGCCGCTCTTGTTCTGAATCTCAGTCGCCATGGGAGCTTAAGGGAGAAGTGGGAGGAAGTTGAGGCAGCGTCGCGCGCGGTCTTGAGTCGCATGTCCCGAGATAGAGAGAGACAGATGGCATTGTAATTTTCCCCTAACGCTCCTCTGCATCCAGAGGTTAGAGCAGGCCAATAAAACATTAATCGCCTATAATTGCCACACATTGGAGGTATCGTGCTCAATGTCGGGTCGTACCAGGCAAGCTACTTTCTTGCTCCCTCAACGGGTCAGTTGCAAGAAAATGAGCATCACGCTTTTGCCCAGATCACATCTACCCATGAGCATCCAACACCGACTGCGTGGATGAGAGAAACTGCAACCATCTTGGATGCAGAGGGGCTTCAAAGCGTGACATGATCAGCGTAATATGAGAAGGAGAGAGCGGGCCGGCAACCGACTCACTAAAGCCCTTGAAGGAAACTAGAGCGCCGCATTAACTGGACCTGCGTTGATCCTTTGGCATTGCTGGGTCAACTTACGTGTGAGGAGCCTCGGTAGTGTCCAGATACTCCCAAACTGCTCTAGCTGTAAACGTAGCACAGTCTGATGATGGTCGATGGTGGGCTGAAGGTTGGGTGTCGAGATGGCTGTTGACTTTTGGTGAAGATCGAGGAAGATGAGCGCCGTAAAGATGGTCAAGGAGATGGCCGGGTCGACCATGGGACAGAAAGCACTGTTCCAGGCCGCTGCTGTGGACCCGATATCCTGGCAAGCCTCGAGAACACGCTGCCAGTTCATGATCAGTTCATCGTCTTCCTTGCCGCTGCAGCTGAGGACTGAGATGAGCAGCTGCGCCATCAGCAGATGAAGCACGGTGATCAGCCTTGCGTGATGGTCAGCCTGAGATTCACCCGAGAATGCGTTGCGCCTGGAGTTTAGCCAGCCAGGTGGCAGGGCAAGTCGAAGCGCACAAAGGTGCCGTTCGATGTCGGTGAGGCGCGCGGTTGTCTCCTCTTGCGACCGCAATAGATGCACTCGTGATACCAGCCCTGCTCGGCGCATGGCAGCAACGGTAATGATGTGAATATTTCGAAGCGACGTCTCGGTGTCGGAAGTGACGGCAGGAAGAATCCTCCACAGGCCCTCGGAACGAGGCGGCAGATATAAATCCGAGGGAGAATTTGCCGGTCGGCACTGTACCAAAGCCGTGTTGATGTGGTCGTCTTCGATGAGGTACGGCGTGCCTGATGCGAGGTTGGAGTATGAATCGAGGCGATAGATGCACCACCAAACAGTCCGCCATTCTTGCATGTCTTGCTCGTCAACGGCCTTCCAATCACTATACAGCGCGCGCATGTTCTCGAGCCGGTCGAGCCCCACGCGATAAGCCATGCGTGTCAACCTCCCGATGCGGAGCCAAGATTGGTGGCCGGGGAACTGGTGGAACTCGTAGAAGGCCAGCAAGCAAGCCTTGCGGAATTGATCCAGTGAAGGGGAATCGCCAATCATGTCTACCTCGAGTAGGCTTGAACTCAACAACATGTCAATGTGCACGTCTAGACAGGAGCCGTCGACAGAAAGGTCGAATCCCGTGACCTTGGCCGTGATGATACATATGGTAGAGATGAGGTCACGACTGCAGAAGTCTCTATACCGCTGGAGGAACCGATCCCTGGAGAAGATTGGGTTCGCATCTTGAACAATGTCGAAGTACTTTTCGAGGCTGCGAGTGAATTGCGGCAAACTTAGCGAAGATCTTTACTGGTCTGAGCATGTAATGATGCATACGCACAGGTAAATCTCTTGTTGTGGGGAGACAGCTGGCTGGCTGACACGCTGACGGGTGCCCGTTGTCTCTGGAGAGGACTCGGAGCAGGAAAAGCTCAGTTGCCCCTGTGATACGCGGTGTTCGGCGGCCCCTGCCGGGGAAGATTCTTGGTCCGGGGGCCGGGGCGTGACGTGAGAGCGATGGTGGCCTTGGTGAAGATTCAGACGTATTAACAAGGAGAGAACTAAGCCTAGGCTTGGAGGGAAGGCTACTTACTAGAAGACCCTTTTGGAGCGTGGCGCGACCCTCTCAGGGGGCCAGGCTTGCGTCGGATGGCTGAGTAGGAACAGGTTTCACCACGCTCAAAGCAGCGAGAGCACGTCGGCCGTCCCTGATCACCTGTGGACAAATGACAAGTTCAGCGGGGGAGGGGACCTGGCATAACGGCAGGATGAGGTGGATCTACACACATTTGACCTTTTTCCTGTAGACCAGGCCTCAGTATGAACAGTCAATAGCAAATGGCAGGGGTGTTGGTGTTACCGGATGCACCGATCGCATACCCTCGACATGGCGATCCGAGCCGCCGTCGGTCCGGGCGACTGGCCTTGAAAGGCTCCGTCTGGGCTCAGGATGGGGGACTCGGGCTGCTGCATGCCGGTCAGTGATAAACATTGACTTGTGGTCTTGTCACGACGTGGAGGATGCGGTGCGAGAGAGGGCCAGAGGGACATTCCGTTGCGTAAGCAGAGACATTCCGGGTGAGATGTCCCGAAATTCGACGTGGGATCCTCCGGCGCTGGGTTGATCCGGCGCTAGGCTGGGCAAGTTGGACCGGACCGGGGATAACTTAACCGGATCTGGATCCTCCGAAGCAGAACCCCAAAATAAAAATAAGCTTGAAATCAGGCAGTTGGCCATGTTTCATCACCCTTGTCGCTCAGCCTGCTATTCGCCATATCGCGACCCAGCATTTCATCACCCCAGTAAAGTCTAACCAGACTGTTATTCATCTTACATCTATCTAACTTTGGACAGATATTCGTATGCCTTGGGGTCTGGAGTTTGCTAGGGAGACCAACGGTTGTCTGGTGCGCCAACTTTGTTGGAACCAATGTACCCTTGAAGAAGCAAAAGCAACCAGCATAGACATTTGGTGCCAGAACCTGGTTCTTCCTCAAGTCCTGTGCTTTCCCCTGCCAGACAGCTTCGTTCCTTTGCCCCCTAGATCAGGAAAATTTTCACTGTTGATAGATCACATGAAATATTCAGTTGCCGTCGGTTGACTTGTGTTAAGCTGCATACTGACTGACAGTAGCAGTTGTCGGCCTCTTCAATTTTGGCTGGGCGCAGTGTCGAAATGCTCGATAACTTGGGCATTGATGTAGCAACATCCAGAATTAGCCAAGGCTAAGGGGCTCATAGTCTCAGGTACAAAGAACACAACGGCTAGGTCACACAGCTGCCACTTAAAAGCCAGTGTCACGTAAATGCTTTGCCTATCCAACTTGGAGTCCAAGTGCGAATCACGCAGAATAACCGGTTTAGAGGCCAAATTAATATACATACTACGGGAACAAGCATCTACAACAAAAGAAAACCGACCCAACCTGTCTATCCCCTATCATCCAGCATACCCTACTGGCAAACAATCACCTAGGTAGTAAAGCACCGACCTAGACCTCCCACTTTGCCATATACCAGTCTATTTCTTCCACGGAGGCACTGCCTCCCCTCTTGGTAATGCCCTTGATTTCCCGTCGAGTCTCAACGCACGCCTTCTCAACAGCCCGGATCAGGCCGCCCGGTCCAGAACTGTACACCCATGCTGCTCTTCCCTTATGAGGGGCACGCTTCTCGGTATGCACGCCCTCGGGCTCGGATCTAATCCCAAGGGTCTGTTTGAGATCGGCTGACGGGTCCAGTCTTTGGCTCTGGGAGCTCACATGCGTAGCCAATGTCAATCTGTCCATCGTCCCGGCCATCTCTTTCAGTTCGAGCCACTCTCGGACATTGGCCATCTCCTCGTGTCGGATCGTCCAGGTGAGAGTGAATCTGCTGTCATCGACCATAGCCCGTGTCTTGATCCACCAGACGGCAAGACTATGCGCGCCCGTGATGCCAGTGCCACCGACGATGCAAACGATGTGGGAAGCCGTCTCATATTGCCTGTCGGTTGGTCCGTACGGGCCTTCCACTCGAGCTTTCAGGCTGGTTGGTTGTCCCAATGGAGAGGCCAAGGCGGCAAGCTTCCACGTCCACTCCTTTGCGAGTCTCTTCTGACTCTTTCCCTGCACCCGCTGAAAGAGAAAGGCTGGTCCAGACCTCATCGAGCTGGGGACGGCCGCCGTGAATGCATGGTTCTGGAGCTTGCTGACGGCGGGAAAGTTGATATAGTAGCACGTAAGAGGATCGCTTGACGTCTTTGCCTCCTCGATGGAGGAAATGGAGCTCTCTTCAGCGTCGTACTCTGTCGGTGCAGGCAGCGAGATCCTGTACCAGCCATTGCCGGCGTCCTGCACCGACGCCGTCAAAGCCTTGTGCAGCCCTCCAACTTCCCCCCCGAAGAGACGTTTTGCCCAGTCGACGACCCATAATACCAGGCCTGGCAGGAGGAGATAAATGTCGGTGCTGGCATGGACTCCGGCTGCGGCGAAAATGCAGATGGCCGTAATGATGTGACAGTAGTAGAATACATTGTAGAAGCGACGTCGAACGAACGGTAGAGCCGTGAGGGTGATGATGATTAGGAAGATGAGCGCACCGGCGCCGGTGTAAGTGGTCATTGTGAACCAAGAACTTCGCTTTTCGCTCTCCTCGAGTGTCATGAAAGGATTTCCAGTGGCGAATGCTTCCTCTTTCGCCACATCTCCGTCGCTGCTCGTGTCGAGGGCATAGAGCTGGCTTTTGGTCAGGCATCCCAAAATTGTGACGGAGAGGCAAGGTAACTTACAGCGTAGGCCACACCATGGGCCAAGGTTGCAACCAAGAACAGGTAAGCGACGAGCTTGTGCGCGGATAGCAGTAAGCCGTGATGTAGTCCGAATGCCTGGCCCATCAAGCTATTTCGTGAGACGGGAATGACCAGCAGCCCAAGCAACATATCAGCGTAGTGCCCGCTGACGCTGGTAATGGTGAGCCGGATCTTGGCCGAGTCCCAGTTGAGAGGGTCTGTTCTGGACCCCCAGAAGCTGAGCTGGGCCGGTATCCAGTATCCAGCCGTGGCCAGTGTCGCTCCAACGATCGAGATAGACATCGTCAAACCGCCGACCGTGATACGCTTGCCAAGGATTGGGAGCTCGGGCGAGAGGTAGGTGCCGCTAAGGGACCGCACAGAGTCGCTGGAAGCTCGGAGCCAAAGCATGACACTAGTTAGTGCAAGGAGAGTGTAGAATGCCGCCAGATGAAGTCTCGTCTCGAGCGGGAAGTATTCCTCGGAGCAAAGCGTTGCATAACATGGCGCGTACGTCAAGCCAACCACCAGACCGGCGGATAAGCCCAGAAGGCCAAGGACGGCGGCCAAAGCCTGCAGTGATGGCATATTGTAACAGGATAGAGAAGCGAGAAGTGAGAAGGATGGTGTTGAAGAGACTCGAAGTGATGGAATAAGCACAAGACACAGTTGCAGGTTCTTTTCTATCTCTGCGTCGAATGCGTGGGACTGGGCTTAAGTAGAGACATAGCTTGAGAGCAATCCCATTGAGCACGAACCATCTCCCAGATGAAGCCGTGTCGCAAGGCTTTCATGGTCTATCTCCGCGACACGAGGAGGGCGCATCAAGTCAGGCCGAGCCACCCTCAGCCACTAGCAGACGCGCATTGCCAAGTCCAACCATTGCGTTGATAGCCGGTTCATCGAAGCGTAAGCCGAGATCGTGCAGGTCTCTTGGAGCAAGGTTACGCGGCCATCGATATACTGGCTACTTTACAGGGGGTCCCGAATTAACATTTTCAGCCCGTACGGCCTGTAAGCAGAGAGGGGGAACCCCTGCACTTCTGCGAGAGGCCGAATGCCGGTCTCCGTGCTTTGAGAGAGAATGCCGGGCCAGTCTGGATATGCCTGAGAGCGAGGGCGAAGTTTAAAACCGAGGCCGAACTCCAAAGGAGAATGAGCGAGTACTGCCCGGTCACGCACAGCCATGGCCAGGAGATAACCCGTCTTGGCCTTGAGGATCTCATCCATCTCACGTTTCAGTCAAGAGAACCCCTGTTGCCAGCCTCCACTCGGAGCAACTTTTAGTGTGGAACATGCATAACGCTTGAAGATCCTCCGAGATCTCGTGTAAAGTTGTTCCGACAGATTCGGAGCTTCGCACAAACTTTCTGGACAAAGCGGTAATAAGCTGCGTCATCAGGAGCAGACGCAGCATCAAAGGAGAATATTTGCAAGGCAATGCGGTGCTATTTTACCAAATCAAGAAACACATATTGGAAATCACAATTTTAAAATCCTGATCAGAGACGCGCAGCGCGCCCAGAATGAGACTCCAGTAGGAGACCGTTGCTGGTAAGCTGTCGGGCACCGGAGACTTTCGACGGTCACCCTAATACTGCAAGCTATCCAGGAACGCTGAGCTGCATCGCTCTAGCAAAGGGGTACTCTTTCTCGAGCCTAGGCGACATTCTATAGGCCATCTCTTTTGATTGCGATTGGTCTCACATAGCGACAATCGTCCTCAACGCTGCCTCTCCCTTTCCCATCCTTGCCAGAACAAATATTGGACTATAACCATGGCAATGGCTAGTTAGAAATTTGTCCCATCCTTGAGTTTCATGTAGATACGGAAGCCGAGAATAATTCTCCTTCCATTATGTTAGCTCTAGTTTCCAATCTGGAACGCCAACCAAGTTTAAACTATACGTGATCCCACACGAAAGCCTTCAGGCTAGAGGTTTCCAGACTATTCTCACCGTGCAGCCCAAAACAAGCAGCTCCTGGACTCACCTTTCCAGGTAGACTAACATGAATCTCTCCATACAATGACCTGTCTCGGGTGGTTCGACGTAACATCGACGTGCATCAGCTGTAGTCCCCGGTCATCAGATAGTTTCCACTACCTACGGGCGTTCATCGCAGGTACCTTCATATGGTCCTCCCCTCACGTCCCCTAAAATGTCCGGGTATTTTAGAACAAGGCCCGTCAAGCCATTCAGTGAGAAAATCACAAGCGCGATGGCGTCCTGGCCAAGTACAAGTGATGACAGATTTACGTGTCAGAGTTTGGGCCATTGACAGCAATATGAATCCGGAGACCACTTATGCGGAGTGTCCTTGGGCAGCTTTCGATGACATGGGCGTCAGACAAGGTGGTTACACCTTTAGAACCGAAATGCCCCTACGCGAGGATACTGGAAAAGACTTCGGCCATCCGGGCAGATACCTCATCATGCTGGATGGTAACATCAAATGTTATTCAGTCGTGATCATCATCCCCCACCAACACTACCTTCGACGCAGGGACGCCCCATTTCTTTACGAGCATCTTCATTACTGGACTCAAAATTATGATCCAATCATTGGGGTCGTGTATGATCCGGAGCATGGGATGCGTGAGAAGCCAGGCATGATCTAGACCCAGACTCGAGATGGATATTACCGGTGGTGTTGCGCATTTGCAACAACCCGATACGAAATCTTGATTGCCAATCAGTGTCACTAAACTCATTCGACTCGATCATCCAATATTCAACGTTATCAATTGGCTCCTTCCCTCTAGACGGGGCCTTGAGCGTTCACTAGCTGAAGCTCCGCCGGCCACACTCGTTGGTATGATGGTGTGAAACAAGCATTTGACATTTGCTATTTATAACTCGAACGGAGCATTAGTAACTACGTCGATATCAGAGTATCCTACTGACATTCTGCCAGGAACACGGTCTTATAAGTACGAGTAGGCCTCCTCGCTGGCTAGCAAACCGTATTCCTCAACCAACAGATGTTCCCCTCGATAGTCCCACCATGCGGCCATCTTTTATTCTATCCAGTCTGCTGGGTCTTGGTTAGCAAATATCTTTCCGCACCCATCCCGTACCGGCGAAGTTGATAGATTCTTTGTCCAGGTCAAGCCCTGGCGTGTTCTCCTGGGTGGTACGGCACTGCCCCGGTTTGCGACGGAGAATGCCCCGCAGGCACACACCAGACGAGAAGCGATAAATGTGGCGGCGGGCATTGCTGCTGGAGCGGACACAAGGTCTATTGTGAATGCATTGACAACCCTGGCTGCGGCGCCTTCTGGATTGGCACTGCACCGTTCTGCGCTCCAGACTCGTGTCCGTCAGGATGGCATGAGGCGGGAAGAAGTGACTGGGGAGACGGCGGCTACTGCGTCACTGGGAAGAAGATTCTGTGCGAGTGCAACGGCGGTGGAGGGCCGCCATGTTCTCCAAAGCCAGCAGATCCGCATTGCAAGGGCATTTTCTTGGTCTGCGATAATGGCTGCTCGACCTTTGTCTGCGGAGGATGCTTCTTTGGTTAGCACCAAGCCACCATTGAGCATGTTCTAAGGGGTCTAAAGATTAAGTCACGCTCATTACCGAATGAGTCGAGAACCGTCCAAGTTCAAACGCCTGCTACTTTGTCTCTAGTCTATATGCCAACATTCTTTGATTACATATTGAACATCTGGAACTTGGACATCGTCTATTTATAGCATCTTATCCTGAGAGCTGTGGTGACTACAGCACCTATGCCTCTACAACCTCGTGTTGGCGGATATTCTTGGAACGTGATGCTCAGCCTCTTTTAGTGTGCCCTCGCGGCTTTCAGAACACGAAAGCAGGGCTGGCCATTAGTCTACAAGGGCCTCAAAGTCTAAACTTTGGGCGATGCCTATTCATAGTAGTCTCCGTCTGAATCTGGAGGTGGCCAGCGACAATGGATTCCTGGCCAGCAACAGGATCGCGCGGCGCACGAGTATAGATAGAACGAGTGTGCTGGAGCAATCTTCCTTTGCTTTGTTTCTTTGTCCGAATGCCCCGGTTAGCATTACCCAGTCAGCTTCTTGGAGTAATCCCTACTTGCTCTTCACTGTTGCGGACAACAGAGGCAATTCAATCAAGTTATTACATAGGTCAGGTGTGTAGAACTGGCAAAATCGCCGCATCCCTAAATGTATCCTAACCTCTACCATCAGAAGCTACGCTTACCACCATGATCTTGACCCTCAGATCCGCTGTTCAGTGGGCCTTTACCCTTCTGGCCGTGGTAGGTTCTCCTTCAGAAGCAACGCCAATAACCGCAGACGATATAAGTGCCTACCCTTCTGTGATTGCTCGAGATGCGGCGCCGTGGCAAGCCAGACACAGAATGACCTCTTCCGACTTCCAAGATACGTTCGGCAAACTGGTTAATGAGAAGTACCGGCTCACTTATGTGAGCGGCTACACCCTTGGCGGCGATGCGCGGTTCGCAGCGATATGGGACCAAAATGTTACGTCGGACTGGGCAGCGAGACATGGCATGACCAGTGCTGAATACCAGGCTCAGTTCGATGCTCTGGTGGCCAAGGGCTTTCGGCTCCGTCTTGTCGATGGATACACCGCCGCGGGCGACGCCCGATTTGCAGCCATATGGGACAAGTCTACGGTCGCGGCCTGGGTCGCTCGACATGACTTGAGCTCTTCGCAATACCAGAGCGCGTTTAATACTTTTGTCTCACAGGGGTACCGACTGAGGTATGTCAGCGGCTACTCGCGAGAGAACCAGGCGTTGTATGCGGCGCTGTGGGAGAAGTCGGGGACCAATATTTCATGGGTTGCGCATCATGGCATGACATCTACTGGTTATCAAAAGCTGTTCGACAAGTACGTAGGCGAGAGCTTCCGCCTTGTTCATGTCGATGCCTATGTCGTCAACAATGTGGACTACTATGCTGCGATTTGGGACAAGTCGCCGAGTGGCCCTTGGGTTGCGAAACATGGGATGTCCTCCCCAAACTACCAGAAAGAATTTGATAAATGGGTGGGCGAAGGCTATAGGTTGGAGCTGGTGAGTGGCTATTCTGTCAGTTCAAATCAAGACATGTATGCTGCTCTCTGGATCAAAGAGTAGCAAGGATTTTGGCTTTTCTGTTTGAACTTATTTCAGGCGCTGAAGTTGCATCATGTACTCTAAATTGAACAGCTGAGACGCAGGTTGTTTACCTATCGCCAAGATGGGTCGCCTTGTTGGCGATGGTGAGAGTGTCGGGATATCATTCAACCAGGAAACGGTCAAAGATGCAATCCAGTGCTTCCACTATCTCTCAATCTGCTGAGCACCTACGCTACGCTACAGGCTGCATAGATAAGGCCATGGGTAAGTTTATCGATGGGCGGGCTTGCCGTTATCGTTCAGGCTCGCGTTGCTAATAAACTCTACCGAATAAAGCGAGAGACGATTTCCAATGTAATCGGAGGTTCGGACCGCCCCCAGGGGGGTGAGTGATCCGAGTGATCCGCGTAACCCAGCCACTTGGTGACTAGTTCACGTTATTTGGCGCATGCAACGTCGCGGCCTTAGAAAAGTATCTTTACCTTAAAGGTTTAAAAGGCCCAGACTCGCCGCAAAGTCCCCTCATCATTCAACAACTCCTGGCTTCACCGTTAAGACAAGATCCAGTCGCAGCTATATCCAGCGCGTGTAGAATCCCGCTCTTCAAGCACTCAAAGGTCGCTTCTTTTTTTGTTTCTTTTTTTCAACGCCATGGGTAAGCTATCCTTATGCCTCTCGGATGACACAACTCAAGCCTTCTCTAGCTACATCTCTCGGGTCAGTTTCCATCATTACCAGATGGACCGAAGGGCTATCGACTACGGATCAGACCGACTGGGTGAAGCTGCACAGCCAAAATGTCACGTACACCGATCATGCATTTCAGTTGCGGCGAACCGGTCGAGTGGGAATCGCAAATCACATCAAGATTTGGAGGCAAAGTATACCAGACTTCAAGATTGAAGCCGAGACGGTCTGGGTGGAAGAGAGCCTTCCTCGAGGACGGACTCGGTTCGTTTTCAAAACGAACAACACAGGAACATTCATCAACGACCTGCCGAGTTTGAAGGCATCTGGGAAGGCATTCTGGTTCCCCGGGATTGTTGAGCTTATCGTGTGTGATGAGGATGGCTTGGTTGAGTCAGTCAACGAATACTATACAGCTAGATTTGACAGGATCAAGTCAGTCGATGAATATATTCATGCAGCCTAAGCTGCCTTGTCAACATAGTGCTACTGTCATGGGACAGCTAACGTTATGACGCTCTGCCAAAGGATGCGGCAGGTGGCTGACGGGCCTGATCTGGTGCGCAACAGCGAACCGAGACCAGAGGTCATCTACCTTATTCTAGCGCGAGACATGGTCTGAACCGCCGACATTTGCTACGGTCCGACTTCCAGCTATCCGCTCCACCACTACCTGCTATAACGGCGTTTGTCGACTTGGCCGGCGAGAGATGATTGGGATGTTCGGCACACGTCATCGGAACTTCGGGGTGGCCCAAGCCTCCGGGCGCGGTTCCATGTTCGACCTCGGCTTTATAGAATACGCTATGGCCACACTGATTGGTGTGAATTTCTATGTCCAACTCAAATCGAAACAAAGATGTTCGGCCCGTTTGTCGATCCTACGGTAGCCTGCCCGGTTCCGGTAATCCGTTGCGTACATATGGGGACCTTCTAGCGAAGTTGCTTCAGCTCGCAGCATGGGGACTGACTAACTCACAAGGTAGCATAGAAACAATCTTGAACCCAACCATAAAAGGATAATACTTGGGCTTCAAAGAGTGTCGCAGAATCGGTCGAGTCAGACTAAATATAGAAGACCAGATATGGGTTGGAGACGGCGCCAATGCTTTCAAATTCGACGCAATGCTGATGATGCGGACGTCCTGGTGAGGGTTGGGAAGTCGACGCCGTCTTCTCAAATGTGGCGATAGGAGTGAGATGGCAAGTGCATGGTCGACACGGTTAGTTCTAAATTGGATCTTATTGCCTTCCCGAGTTATCCTGGGCGGCGTGACCATGATAGCGGTCTTATTGATGAGAATTGGGAGCTTATGTGGAATTATTAGAGCGTCCGTTTTGAAACTATCGCGTCTAGCGAGATCCAGGTTTAAACATAAGATAAATCAGGCATTAGGAATGGCTTAGCGGATTTTATCGAGGAAGTGAGAGTCTTGGACTCGGTGCGTGCGGCCAGAAAAGTTTTCTCAAGTTTGTACTTGCTGGGTGACAAAAATGATAATTTCCCCAGACAATGGCGAGTAATCTACTATCCGGAAGAGCTAGAGACCATGAGAAGATTCTTGCGTCCTAACGACCGCATCGTTCAGAGTTGCCGATTGGGGGGGTAAACAACTGATAAACTACTAGTACAGTCAGGCACAGGCAAAAAACATCACAGCAGCGTTCAAGTGGCTGCTCAAATGTTGCCGATCTTGCTCCCACTCTACAGTTCCTTGAGCTTCTCGATAGCATGCGACACACGGCCTTGAAGTCCGATAATGCAATGCTCCAAAATTGCCTCCTCCAGACTCGTGATAGGGAACCACTCAGCCAAAGCCCGTTTACCGGCCGCTGGGCTTAGGGGAAGAGGCTGCATGTGATGTCCTACCAACGTGAAGGAGACGTGGCACGACGAGGTCGACATTGGCATCAGCAGCGAGCTCATCCGAGGTGGCGTATGCCTTGACAGAATCTGGGAGATGGAAGTGCTCTCTTGATGACACGGCCGCGCCTGCAGATGAATTGAGTATAGCAGTGATTTCATAGCGCTTCTGACTGAGGTCTGAAGTAAGACAGGAGAGCTATGAGGTCGCACCAGACCCCAAGAGCTGGATGAGTTGGCCGAGCGCCTACTGAGGCCCACACAAAGGGAAGCCATGTTGTAGTAAGATTTAGGGCTCGGCTCAAGTTGGTTCAGGATGCGCGACTCATACGCTACTTTATCACGATGATGGATTTAATTCGTAGTCTTGGCTCTCAATTTCCCTCGAGCAATGGGATTTTACGGCTAGCTCTCTTGGTACACTATAGGTAACACAATTGCCTCATCCATCTCTAGCTAGTCCGAAAGAGGATGGATTTAATTCACACAAGCACATTTCGACCTACAACGCGAACGTGATCATGGGGTAGTACAACGACCAGACGGCTGACAGCATGGACGCAACCATCTTCCGTCATCCTCCGTCATTCAGCACCTCTGCTAGCTTCCGCCGAGCGGACTAGAGTGAGGTGTGTGAGATCAAGGTTACGCTGAGGATGATGTAGTTGTGTTGCAGGTGTCTTAATCCAGGAGACCATGTGGCACTGATTGCAAAAGGAGGCTGTTCCTCAAGCCTGTTAGGATTGCACGCTTGATCCAATGGAAGATATAGGTGTCCAGTGGCCGCGGCGCTTGGCTTTGGTGTCTCACAGCATCGGTAGGTGTCATATCAATGGAGTAAACCTCTTTCAACGAAGGCTGCTTTCTAAGTCTATAGACCTCACCTGAAAGTCAGGTTCTCTTTCTAATTCGGCAACATTATGGGCTCGGCCCACGTGGTTAATTAAGGCATCGGCTGTTGGACAGACGACATCTCCGTCGCGAAACCGGTTACAGAGAACACAGGCATATTGTCCATCCGGGGTATGGCACTTGACGACGAAGCGTTGGTCGGCAAGGAACTCGATATCTTCCTCTATCTCCCTCTTGTATCCGTCCACTGATATCCATCTCGAGGCACGCTTCTCAATGGCCCAACAGTCGTCCGATTCAACAGCCAGTTGCATCCCGCAGGCTGGGCATTGGCAGTCGCCTCCAGGAGCGAAACTAGCGGCGAGCCGTCTGCTTGGGACATACTGCAGGTCAAGGCTATATCGGCAGTACAAAGGATCGGTAGAGGCAACGGTAGAGGCGACGGTAGAAGCGCGCTTGGGTGGTCCGAGAGCTAGCTGTGGTGGTGGATGTTGTGACGAAGCGCGCTTGGGTGGTTCGAGAGCCAGCCGTGGTGGTGAATGTTGTGAAGAAGCGCGCTTGGGCGGTTCGAGAGCTTGCCGTGGTGGCGGATGTTGTGGCTCCTCTGCAGCCAGGAGCAGACGCTGTCGCTGCTGGCGAAGAGCATGGAGAGAACCGTCCCGCGCGGCATCTGAGGCAGCGACAAGTCTTGCCATGTCTGCGCGATCGAGCTGACGGCCGTGATAGAGGGCATCCTGTAGGACATTGATGACGGTCTGCTGTAGCGCGATGACTTGCGCCTGGAGTTTGTTCTCGGTGATGACGTCTCCAACGGCGAATTTCCGACCGAGTCGCTCATACCCATCTTCAAATTCCCGACTGATGAGGGCTCCAGACTGCTGAAAGGAGGCGCCAACCTGGTCTCTATCTCTGCTCCTCTCCCTCGCCCGGTCTGTTTCTCTGTCCCGCGTTTCCCAACGCTCGACCTGAGCCTTGAGCTTCTTAATCTCATCGTCCTGTGTGGTGTCACGGTGCTGTTGTTTTCGTTTCTCCTTGACCCGATCCCATAGACCCATTGATGAGGTGAATGTGCCGACAAGAGTGGAGCATAGGGTAGCTATGATGAAGGTTTTCTATCTCGAACGTTAGCAAACATCAACGATGAGTCAGCAAAAGAAGCAGGTGGGAGTCCAAAACGTACCTTGAGGTTTTTCTCCTCAATCATATTAGCGTAGTTCATGGTAGGCGGTGATTTTTATCCCGAGGGATTCGTATCTGGTACTGTGGGCAAAATGAAGACGCTACGGATGGCTCGGTTCAATGCTAGCAGCTCGTTGGCGACAATGCGTGGGAGAAAGCGCGCACCAGATATATACAGTGGACAATGGTGGCATCAAGAGTAAGCGGTTTTGCACACCGCAAGATTAGTTACGCATTATTAAATCATCCATCCCAGTCCTTCCTCACCTTTTGGCTGCAGAATTCTTACCTGTGCTAGTCGCACTAAGTTTCGCGCTCTAACCGCATCTAATATGACGTCACGGGCCGCTTTCCCGGTTTTAAGACAGCGCTAACGCTTAGTCGAATGCCGAAAATTCCGCCACGAGCTCGTCTGTTGATTGGCGGAAACAATAGGCTTATTTCCGGGCAGCGCCTCTGGAGGCCAAGCTTTCTCGGCACTTTGCCCAGCAGCCGCCCAACCGGCCTCAAGAGCCTGAAGTGGATCTTTGTCCGAATCGTTCTTGTGAGTATTGTGCTTTTCTACATACTCCTCGATTAGCACACATCTTGGATACCTCACGTTTTGGGGCTCGCAATGAGGCCGTGGACATGTGGGAATCGAGCTAACTATGGTGGTCTTAGCCCAGGCCGACTCGGTGCCTGAGGCATACATCACTGGAACCCCACGCTGTCCCACGTCGCGTCTGCAATCTGGAATGCGTCACATGTGCCCAATGCAACAACTCGCCATGATGCCCAGGAACAGGGATGCCAGAAGCGTCGTCGCTTCGCTGCATCGGCTGACTGCCCAACGGCTGTCAGGTGCTGGACTGACTCGCTGCCGGACCAATTGTTTCCATACTACAACTTCGTCGCGGACTGATGGCGTATTCCGTGGTCTAACGGATACCCGGCTCCCCATGCCGTGGATTGAGGCCTTCCGGCTTCAGCAGCAGGATAAGGCATCCCGGAGCCCGGAGGACGGTCCCAAAGAACGCGACCTTACCCCGAAGAAGATGAGTGATAGCTATCACCGTGTTGTGCTCCCCCTCGGGCAGGACCCTTGGTTATCCGACACGTACATCAACTCTTCTGGTCACATAAGGTAGACAACTTGGTCAATTGGTGCCATTTCATCGACCAGATTCACTGATGCGGGCTGTAATTAGGCTGGGAACATTGTTCATGGACCTCGATGCCCTTTCCGGCATTATCGTTTACAAACATACCGGCCCTGGGGTCACTACAGTGACGGCCGCTCTGGACCGAATCACCATAGCACACCCTCTTACCGAGATCTGCGACCTCGAATATAGCGGCCAAGTTACATATGCTTCTGGGAGGAGCAGTTTGGAGATTACGTGCAAGGTTGCGAAGGCCTTGGCAGAGGGCGAGCCAAGCAAACCCGAGGACGTCCTCCTTACCTGCACCTTCACCATGGTGGCCCTGGATCCCGAGACTAGGAGGCCTGTCAACGTCCCGAAACTTGTATACACCACGCCAGAGGAAGAGAAAATATTCAGGGCTGGAGAGGCAAAATCACTATCGACAAAGGAAAGGTCCAAGGCTTCGCTACTCCAATCCGAACCGAATGATCCCGAGTCAGCCTTGATTCATCGCATCTGGCTCAGACAACGCGCATATCACGATCCAAATAACAGTCTGCGCCAACCCCAGAACGTTGTATCCATGGCCAAAACCCAATTGTCGACAGCTGCCATTATGCAGCCTCAATACCGCAATCGGCACCAAACCATGATCTTTGGCGGATTTCACCTGAAGCAGACTTTCGAACTCGCATTCTGCTGCGCGGCCAGTTTTGCTCATGCACGACCAACCTTCATCAGCGCTGACCCTTGCACGTTCCGCAACCCTGTCCCCGTCGGGAGCGTCTTGTACTTGACCGCGACGGTTGCGTATACCGATCCCCCGTTGCTGGAAGAGGACGGTACTGAACCCAAGCATGCCGACCCTGATAAGCCCTTGACGCGGGTTCATGTTCGGGTCGACAGCAAGGTCAGAGACGTCGAGCACGGTGTTGCAAAATCCACGGGCCAATTTAATTACACCTTTTCTGTGCCAAAGGATC
This sequence comes from Fusarium nematophilum, assembly GCA_033030565.1. NCBI lineage: Eukaryota > Fungi > Ascomycota > Sordariomycetes > Hypocreales > Nectriaceae > Fusarium > Fusarium nematophilum. The sequence continues at coordinate 92,265 of JAVIXY010000040.1, read as the reverse complement.
TGAAGGTTCTGCCGCACACGTATGAAGAGTATATGATTTATATTGATGCGAGAAGACGGGTAACGCTAGGCGACATTCAACGAAAGGAAGAGTCAATGGCCTTGTTTGGTGAGAGGCGTAACCTCTCTCAAGATGTAAATCTTATAGAATAGAAGTAAGAGGGCTGGATTCTTTTCAGCTGCTTGTGCATGTTTACCGGTCGATGCCAACAACATTTGCCGTCACGCAGGCGGATCTTCCTTTTGATAGCAAGCTCTGGCTCTATCGCACATGGCGATATTTCCATTCTTCTGTTAAGTTTTAACTACTCCACAAGTCGGTGCTTCCTCCTGGCGACCAGTGTAGCCTCTCTGAACCACTATTCTCTGTGCCAATTTCCCATGCAGGCCAAGGCTCGCCCACCCAGTCCCATGATTTCGAGTTTTTGAAGTCATGCCATAAACCCATAGCCTTGATGACATCCTCAGATGAGCCCCTAACTGGCGGCGAGGACCGAAAGGGCCTTTCAAAGGAGGAGGGGGCTTTGTCTGAGAACCGTCGAGTGATATTAGCAGTATGTTGATAAATATGGTCTTACACGGCTGTGAGGTTAGGATTGATGACATTCTCGTAACCTGGTTTGTAGGAAATAGCTTTTAGTCTATTGAATAGTAGTAAACCAGGGGGGCGATGAACGCCCTTCAAGTTTGGGTCCAACTTATGGATGGATGAGCCCGATCTAGAATGAGGAAAATAAACGCTACCTCACGATGCGAGCAAGCAAGCTAGCATCATATGATATAATACAGTAGTACACAAAACCTATTGGGTGATTGTGGCTAGTCGTCTTCTCCCTGATCCACTTGCATTGGCTTCCAAGACGCTCCATTGGCGGATAACCGGAAATTGATGTACGATGTATGCTTTCAGGCACGGTAAACAGGCGCAAAGAGTCCCAGCCCAGCATTCGATGACGCTGCCAGCACGTTAGAACTGCCTTGTGGGGGGTTAGGTTGCGAGACTCGACCTCCACATAACACTATATCCCAACGCGTATGCAGGGTCCCCCTGATCAGTGACCTCTATCATTGAAATAAGCCCAATAATGCTGACGATCAAAACACTGAAAGACCAATCAGCTGTCCATCCCGTTAGAAGTCGAGGGACACGAGCTTACAAACCACCTCCCATCATAATAAAGGCGATGGCAATCTTTCGGCCCAGCCGCACCTTCATGGGATGAAGAAGCCAAAACGGGAGGAGCAGGATCGCTGCGTCAGTCACAACGTTGAGTGCTGAACAAATAGTCTGAACAACCAGCATCCACTGGCAGCTGTGACCGGGGCCGACGGTACAAGCACTGGCGGCTGCTATGACGATGCTGACTATGGCGCTGGACACAATGATGAAGAGGAGCGTGAATGCGCAAGTTTTGAAGACTGTGTCGAAGGTGAACCTCAGATAGAAGACCAAGACGGAGGCCTTGACGAATGTAAGAGTGAGGCTGTATAGCGGCGTGCCGCACCATTTGGCAATCTAGGCCACGCAACCATCAGTAAAGCTGCTCTTGTCAAACAAGGCTCAGCCCACCTGTGAGATTAGAACGGCCCCTTCTGGTCTGATGTATACAAGATAGGCTCCGGCTCCCAAGCGCGCGACTAGGTACATGTCAGTGCTCACGATTGAAGAATGAAACGAGCAGCCAAGTGGCAGGTCAGAAAACATACCGATGCAGGCAGATATGGACAAGGGGACTCCCAGTGCCTGTTTGCATGAGTATACAAATGTTGATCCAGTTGTTTGCTCGTACGTACAGTAGAGATGACGAGAGCTGGAGCATGTTAAAGTGAGCAAGGCCGTGGAGTCGGGTACACTCACTGTCGTCGACGTGCCATTTGCAGACAATATTTGCACCGGTCCAGAGGCGTAGGATGACGACTGGAATGACAAAGATGGGCAGGAGAGCTGACGTGTAAAATAACTCCTTGCACCGGCCGTGGGTGTGAGAGAAGAGCCCCGGCGGGTTAGGAGTTTCAGGAGGCACGCTTGCGTTCATCACGACTTTGCCTCTGGGAGTAGGGTGATGATTCTGACAAGTTTGAATGCCTTACAACTTGCCGAGAGCTGGAGAGTTGAATGTTGGAATGGTCGCGCGGTGATCGCAGGCGTCGGCTCGCAGATGTCAATCAGTGGAGAGGGAGTGGGGGAAGCGAATGCCAATATCGCGGACAAGACATGCTAGATGGACAAAGGGCAAGAATCCCCCCGGGATGGGCGACGGGGCTAAGGAATGAGTGGTGAGACCATTTGAGGCGAGACGGGCCCAGAACCGGCTTGCTCGTCTTCACGGCATTGGGTCGCCGAGGAAGCTACAAAGTTCAAGCCCGACAACTAGCGCCAGGGCCATCGAGACCAAAGAAAAGCTTGAAAATGAAGCCATAAACGCCAGCTTCTCAGGCAGTGGTTGGGAAATGCTGGTGCATGTGGGGGCAACAATGGCTTTGGCGTCAACTAATTCTTGATCTGCGTGCCCTGTCACCGCCCGCAGTGATCACAAATACCTGCCTAGATGATGCAAACATGGAGAGGCTGTCGCTTGATATATAATAAGGACGTTCATCCGCGCCCATCGAGACGGTTCAGCCCAGGAGTCGTCTCGCCCTCATATTTATCGAATTGGTTATATCGCCCAGAGTCATCTCCCAAACACGATCGAACCATACGCACGACATTCACAGCGTTGTGAGCATCAGCCCTCAGGGGCCGGGGGTGGTTTGGGCATTGGACATCCAAACCACTGCACCTCTTGTTCTGTATGTAACCGAACATGGAAGGACTCCAACTTGTCGATTGAGCAACAAACCCCCAATGAGGTACCGACATCGGATGTTATTGGTGATATATGACTGGTCTTCTCCCATGTGTGGGACTGTGCTTCTGAGGGATGCCGGTTGCAGGCTACGGGGGATGTGGCGTCCTGCCTTGGTAGTCAGCACAGCCCAGAGTTCCAGCAAGCAATGAAGGCACACGTTGGTGGTCTGAGGACTGTTATATGTAGCCGGCGGATCCAATACGACGACAAGGCATGGATTTCGTCTTGTTCAGCCAGGTCATCCTTTAGACATTCCGTAGCTGGGACTTGGTGGTTGATGCCATGGGATCCTTGAATGTTGTGATGTCACGTGAATGCTTCCTGACAAATACGACTTCTCCACGGGGAGGGGAAAAAGGCGTTCCTTAAATATTTTCTTGTTGCCTGGTAGTGATTGATTTTATTCTGCTCTTCTATCCCTCATTGCATCTGCTCAATATGGGATTCGTCAAAGCATTCTCCGCGCTCGCGGTCCTCAGCGCGGCTCTCTACACGTTGCTTTCCCTGGCAATTGGCGCAGAGCCCCGCGTTTTTAATGGTGATGGCCCGGGCGAGACCCCCTCTTTGGGGCTGGGAACCTGGCTTGCGGAGAAGGGCGAGGTGAGTATCTTGGTCTCTCATAATAGCTCTTAATTAATAGGATATGCTAATCGATCTTGTGTTGCTTTGGTCAGGTGTCTCGTGCAGTAAAGTATGCTCTCCAGTCGGGATATCGCCACATCGATGCCGCCGCCATTTACCGCAACGAGGGGGAGGTTGGTGAGGGCATTGCGGCCTCTGGCGTCTCCCGAGACGATATATGGGTGACAAGCAAGCTCTGGAACACCCATCATCGCCCCGAGCTGGCGCGCAAAGCCATTGAGAAGTCGATCGGGGATCTTGGCGTCGAGTATCTCGACCTGTACCTGATCCACTGGCCCGTCGCATTCGTCCCAGGTGGAACGGAACTCGACAATAGCATCTCGTTGGCCGATACCTGGTTGGCATTGGAAGACCTAGTTCGCGCCAACTTGACGCGTCATATCGGTCTGTCCAACTTTGCACCCCATGATATTGAGAAGATCCTCGAGATCGCCACTATCCGGCCGTACGCCCACGAGTTGGAGACGCACCCGTACCTCCAGCAGCAGGCTTTTGTCGATTTCCACGCCGAACAGGACATCAAAGTCATCGCATACTCGCCGCTTGCCAACACAAACCCCACGTACGATCCCAGCATCCCCAGCATCCTTGACGACCCATTCTGGAAAGAGATAGCCGAGCGCAAGAATGCCACAGTCGCCCAGGTGGTGCTCGCATGGGGACAGCAGAGAGGCACAATCGTCATTCCCAAGAGCACGCACGAGAAGTATATCGATGAGAATCTTGCGTCGCAGGACATCCAGTTTACCAAGGAGGAGCTGGATCTTGTCGCCGAGCAGGACAAGAAGATTCGACTCAACAATCCCGGGAGGAAGTGGGGAGTGGACCTGTTTGAGGGATTGGATGACCCTACGAAGGAGGCATTATCAAACGATGAGCTTTAGGTAGTATTCATGTAAAATATTGGTGTGATCCTTTGCCCAAGTTATCTGTCCTGCTGTTCTCCGACGATGGCGAGGTCGGCGGGGAGGGCAGAATTGATCTCATCGTTATGGATTCTTCCAGGTGCTTTCATCCCGTGATTTCAATTTTTGTCGCAACTAATTAGACTGGCAGGGAGGGTAAGTAGAGTGAGTTGTGTTTATAACACGACGTGTTCTCTGAGTACAAGACAAGGGCCTATGTTTGCCCGCCGCTTGGATAGGTTCCTCAGAACTCCGCGGGGGCGGTAATGTCACACATAGTAACAGAATCGTTGGTTCGGAGAAATAGAGCCGAGAGAATACTAAGGGAGAGGAGGAATCAAACTAATATGAAGTACTACGTAAAGCGCCCCGATTTTATAAAGTCGACAAGCAATATTCTGACCGGGCATGGGGTTGACGTCGTCGTTCATTTAGTTAAGCTTCACATGGATTTCCTGGCCTTGTAGGCTTCGGCCTGGGCGGACTACTGTCAAGACTGGGAGCTGATAGGCCCGAGAAAGGTCTTGCGAAGAGCCTTTCGGGGTGGATAAGTATATGCTAGTGGGACACTTAATTTTGGACTTGGAATTTGCTCGTATTACTTATGTGCACCCTTCGGCTGGTTCGGTGTAGAAATCCAGGTCAACCGCCTATTGGAGGATGTCAACTAGCAATGTAATTATCCATCGTCGCGTGACGGGCAATAACACCTGGTCTCCCTTGTGATAATAGTACGGGGGTTCCCTGTCGAGAATAGCTAGGGAAGCTTCCCTACGAAGTAATGGGTAGCAAAATCTCGTATCAAGGGACTCATAGGTGTGCAGTCGAGTGTTAATAGTAGCTGCTCCCCTGGCTTTAGTCCTTGACATAATCGGTAACCCCCACTACAAGTCGACCGGCGTGAGTTGGATGGTAGTATCGTGGTTAAGTTTAGGATAAAGGGATCTTTTATGTGTGGACACAGAGGATCCAAAAATGGCATCAGGAAGCCAGATTGACAAAGGGGCCACTTCCGAGAAATGCCGGAATTGGAAGCTGTCTGGGGCATGGTGCCAAGACAAGACATGGTTGCATCCACGGGGGTTCTTAGGCTTTTCTCGGCTCACCTTATTTCGACCGCTTAGACCTTCAATGCTGGCAAAGGAGCGTGGACGTCGGGGTCGTGTGATTTAAATCCCCTTCCTATTGGGCCGCGTGTCAAGTTCGAGATTCCTACCGTCGTATTCCAAGGATTCATCCTTCTGTCGAACTTTCCAATTAGGGTGTCGAGATGCCCTGTGCTTTTGAAATCCGTCTAATAAGGCCCTGGTGTTAAGGGTCATGACTGATACCTTCTTCTTCAGGCTAGTTGACAGGGGACGGCACTCTTTCTGAAACTGCGGAGTGCCAGTTCCGCCCAGCCTAATTAGTACCGACGTATAACTCGACCATTCCACCGGCACAGTTGATTACACCAATTATAAGCCCGGAAAACCACAATGTCTGGCAACATAGGGACTTGGCATTCGGCCCTGCTGGGGCGACCAAGGCTTTAAGAAGAGTCGTTGCAGACTTCACTTTCAAAGGTGATGCAGATTACATTCCAGTTCTCTCCATAGGTTGTCTTCTCTCTTTACACGTTCACTTCCTGGATAATGATTCTCTCAAACCAACTTCTTTTCGCCCTATCCCTCCAGGCCATCACCGGAGGCCGGGCAGCCCCGCAGGGGACCAAAATTCTCGAACGCCAGTCGGCCTACACCGCGAACCCCAACATCGGTCCGGGCGGCAACACCTTCAAAGACTCGAACCACTTCCGGGTCTACGGCAACAATGGTGCCGGGGCCGACCGGGCCCTCTCCATGCTCGAGGCTGCTTACGACTGCTTCGTTGGCACCCTAGGCTTCCGCTCCTCGGGCCTCTCCTACCGTGATGCTTCTGACTCTGGCTCCCGGACCAAGACCAACGTCTACGGGGTCGCTAACCTTCCCGGGGCGGCCGGGGTCATGCACTCTGACTTTGCGACTGGCATGGGCTGGCTAGAGGTCCAGAATTCCTTCCTCAGCGTGTCAGGCGTGACGGTCCATGAGTACGGCCACGTCTTGCACTACCACCAGAAGACCTGGGTCGACCAGGGCCGTACTGGCGCCTGGTGGGAAACGTTTGCCAACTGGGTCGCCGATACTTATCGCACCTCGGATATTTGTGCCCCTGCCCGCCGGGCCCATGGCCAGTCAACTGAGCCTACTGAAATCGACCTCCGCAAGACAATCGGTGACTCGTTTCAACCCATTGTCGACGGCTCTGTCAATACCGGCAACTATTATCAGGCCTGGCCTTTCTTTACCTACCTAACTAGCAATCCTGACAAGTATGCGAACCTCGGCACTGGCACCCTCCGCCAGATGATGGTCCAATATCGCGCCAACAGCAACGAGACGCCCCTGCATACACTGCAGCGTGTCGCCGGCAGCACCTCGATTGCTAAGATCGTGGGAAGCTATTGGGCTCACATGGCCTATGTTGACATCGGCCACGCGTCCGCCCACCAGGCCTTCCTCTCCCAACGGCGCTCTCTCAACTATGCCAACGTTGACTCATCCGGCAGCGGTCGCTATACCGTCAAGTCAAACCGCAGGCCGCAGTATATGGGCGCCAACATTATCCCGCTAAGCACCTCGGGCGGTAATGTCAGAGTCCAGATCACCGCCAACGGAGCTTACACTGCCACTCTCGCTCTCTTCCGCAACGGCGCCACCCGCTACGTTGCGGTTGATGGCTCAGCTACTGTTAACGTCGCCTCTGGAGAGGAGGTCAGCCTGGTCGTTGCCAACACGCCCAGCCTTATCCTCTATGATCCCTTCTCTCTGTCTGACGAGGCCAAGCGGGGCCTGGACTACTCCTTCACACTCTCTGGAGCTACTGTTGCTTGATTCTATTCGCCTGATGGTGTCAGAAGCGTTTTGTTTCGATGTATATACTTCATTCGCCACTTGAACATATGTGTCTCTCCTAGCATATCCTCAATTCAACCATTCCAGTTGCCGGTTTTAAACTCTTTTGAGCTCCGATGATGAAAGAGTATTTGAATGCCTAGGATGGGCTATTCGAAGTGTTTATTCATACGTCAAGGTCCCAGTCACGTTCGGGTTCTCTTGTCGATGGCTAATTGCAGCATCCTGTATGATTGTCTGGCGATAACTAAGGTAAATATACGATAAGAATATTGTAATTTCCGTAATATAATATAACTATCTTGCCCAAGGCCCCGCGGCCCCGCGAATTATCATGGTCTGGCTTTCGGCCCAGAAAGTTTTGATCAACTGTGAAAAGCTATTGGAGGGAGTGATATGATGGCACGGGCTTCTCATGAACATTTCCCGAGGGCCCCAGACATCCCGATATGCAAAGTTGCGAGCAGCTCTCTGGGACAGATGATACTCGGCCGCAGCTGACTGGATAATTTTAGGGTCTTCGGCCGGAGTCATCTTGAAGATGGGGCGGATTGGTGGTTACGCAATGGTAAGAAAATGATACGACTGGCGCTGTGATGGCAGAGTATTCTACATATACCTGCTCTATTCGCCCCTTATCGCTCATTGGGTACAACGCTGTTAATTATTGCGGTGGCTCCCGGCGCCTTCTCACATCAATATCAATTCGCGGGCTTGGTGATGGTTCCGAGGTGTGACTGGACATCCTGGTTCTCGGTTATATGCCAAGCAGGCCGACAATTGGACAAGTCCTGCTCGGTTTCTTGGAGGTGACATCATTGGAGTAGCATTCGGGGTTAGTCAACAGTCTGAGAAGCCTCGGCCTCTTGGTCAGCTCGGGCCGATCTTTGCTCATCGAAGAACGTCATATAACCTCGCTGACTTGCACGGAGTCTCTCCTGAGGATTCTCTCCTCGTCATGACCATGGTAGGCACGGCTGACACTCCGACAGCGCCCGCTCTACGTCGTGCTCGAATTGCCTGCAAAGCGTGCAATGCGAGGCGCGTCAAGTGCGACGCGGCTGACGGCCAACCCTGCTGGCATTGCCGTACGCGGCAGACGCCCTGTGAGTTGATTGAATCGAGGAGGGGCAAGTATGGCAATCTCCCATTGTTAGCAATTCCTTTCCCAACTGGGCTATTCTAGATACGTCCGACAGCAAAATCGGCAACCTAGGCGGAAGCCGACGAGCCAACTAGTCAGAGAGGCTCCTCGTCACTTGTCCGAGCCGCTGGACCGAGCATCAGTCGATGGAGCTTCAAGCAAGAACAGTGAGCCTCACCATAAGCTGACTTTTGAAGATGAACAACCGGCAACAGACTCTGAACGAGGCCACCAAACTGAAGCCTATCGGAGCTTGACTGATGAGTCTCACAACGACGTTATCCGGCCAGCCGACCAACTACTCCCGCACATTCGGCCGTTCTACCTCGGGGACTTGCAGAATCTGTCCTACACCGTTGAGCTAGTATGCTACGCTAGAGATGGAGTCACCGAGCCCATGACAGTTCGCTATCCCATCCCCGCTGCACTGACTGATCGCTCAATCTTCAAGACGGGGCCTGGCGTGGGCGAACAAGCTCTCCTGCAAGAAGCTCTCACCATGCCTGCTCGTGAAATAAGCGATCAGCTAGTTCGGTCCTTTTTCGAGGTCTGTCATCCGGCCTACCCGGTCGTTGACAGAGTGGCTTTCCTGAGACTCTATGAGCAGGGCGAAGCCTCGCCGCTTCTTTTGCATGCCATCTTCCTTGTAGCTCTGACGTCCGGCAATGAAAAGCTGGTGCAAGCAGCTGGATATGCTGATCGCACTACTGCGAGAAAGACTCATTACCTTCGTGCAAAAGCATTGTACGATGTTGATTACGAGCCCGAACAATCCAAGATTGCTGCTGCCCTTCATCTGCTTGGCTTCTGGTGGGCTGGGCCTGACGACCAAAAGGACTCGTGGTATTGGCAAGGATGCTCGGTGACTGTGGCGCACTCTCTCGGAATGCACCGATCGTATGTGGAATTCGCTCTCATCATGATACCCTGCTAATCAGCTCAACTGCTCCAGGGCACACTGCGAGCTAAGCACGAAGAGCAGATCGCTGCGCAAACGAATTTGGTGGTCAATCTATGTACTCACCATCTGACTGTGCACCTGTCCGTTCATATACTGATAAGCAACTAGATTCGCGACCGAGTTGCTGCGGCCGCATTGGGTCGTCCTTGTCGGATCCGAGATGAGGACTGCGATATCGAGCTTCCAAGCAAAGAGGATCTTGACGTCGACGAGGACCACGATCACACGTTGATTCCGGCACAGGAAGACTACCATGTCTTGTACTTTCTTGAAATGTCAAAACTGGCTACAATAGGTAAGTTTGCTCGCCCCTTTCTCTGCTCTTGCAGACTTTTGCCTCATAGTCAAGTGGCTCACCGGCTACTGGTTTAGTTGGAGATGTCATCATTGCTGAGTTCAGTCCGCGTCGATCCGCACTTGAGAAGTACGATGCCAATGTTTTGGGGAATAGGCTCTCGGAATGGGAGACGCAATTACCAGACATTCTACGACCTCAGCCGGCCACGACAACATTGGGCCCACCGTTCTGGGCGGGTATGCTGAATGCTTTCTATCAGTAAGACAGTTACGCCCACCACCCCGTGACTTCGCTAACTTTTATAGAAATACCTTGATTCTTTTGTTTCGTCCAAAAAGCATCGAAAACTTGTCCATGATGGAAGTCGAACGAGACATGCGAGCTCGGAGAGCGGCAGACTTCATCACTCGCGCGGCTGAGGATCTCTTGGCTGCTGGCACAATCAAACATGCGCAAATCCACCTGTACGATCGGAACGACCTTGACTGGCCCGTCACACGCTAATAATACATTTAGTGTTCCTGCATTATTTGGCGCGTTGTCGATCCACACTCTGGTTATTTGCCGCAAAGATCCCATTCATCGGCAGCTCGCCGAGAACAAGTCACGACAATGTATGCTCGCTTTGAGCGAACTGGCCAAGTCATGGCCTGTGGGCATGTGGATCGTGAAATCGTTCCTGAACCTGATGAAGAGACTTACTGGTCAAGGTTCGACATCTGGCGGGTCAAAGCTGAGTATCACCTCTTGCGTAACAACCGGTGACGGTGCAACGGCATCGTTGCTGGACCATGGAAGTCTTGCGACACGGCATTCTGCCATTGGGTCCACTGGTCACGTCATTTACAGCAACCAGATTGGTCTGAACGGCTCAGAAGTGCCCATGCGAAACTCAAGTGTGGGCAATAGTTTGGGCACCCAGCATCGAGAACAGCAGCCTTCGGAGTACTACGTCCAAGCCTCTGATCAGCTCGTTTATGACTCTTTCTGGCTCGGTTGTCTAGACCATACATTTGACTTTGACTCGTTCCAGGCAGGCCTCAGTCCGGTAGCTCCGCTGTCGTTCGACGACAGCAATCCATGAGGCGATGCTGAGCTCCTATCTAGTTACCAAGGCGCTGTGCCTTCCTGGGAAGTTCTCAAATCGCAGTACAAAGAACACAGTTAGCTGCACAATATTGGGATTTGATGAGAAGCCGCTGGAACTTGGAGAGGCAAGGCCCACATCTTCCGCGTGCAAGAGATAATAGACTCATTAAATGCAGTTTAAAGCCAGGTGACAGTATAGGACAGTATTTAACGCTTGAATAGTTTCAAGGCCAGCCTTTTTGGGAAGAACCGCGCCTTGGTCCATCCAAATTGTCATGTCTTTTTTGTTGCATTCCATGCCAGACGTCAGCTGTACGTCAACTCAACTACATGGTGCTAACAGCAAATTCTGTGGCAATGAAAGTCTTAGTCTAATGCCCTCCCGGGGGCTGATCATGGTACAGATACTGATTTCATTTACTTTGACCAGCCTCGGTGATTAAGTACCACAATGTGAGGCGGTAACCGAGGTGCAGATGGCTGCTGCGAATAGACCTGTCCGGGGATCATTGGTGCCATTCTGTTTGATCAATGGCCAGGAGCAAGAAATTACAGTATGGTCTTTGACCAATAGCCTTGAGAGAGAGCTACAGATCCATGTCATTATAAGTCCCGTCTCTCCAGTGCCCACAGTCTTTCGTCATCCCCACAGCCATCTTGTTTTGAGACACCTCGGCTTCTTCAAGCCATCTCGGAGGCCTAGCAGATGCCCAACCTACAACGGGGGCCGGAATTACTCATCCACTTCATGCCAAAGTATAGTAGGGGAGAAACTCCGGTCTCAATCCGTGACGTTTTTAAACTGGCCACCCCTTGTGGCGTCTGATAGAACACTATGAATTTCCTGCCAACAGAAAGGGCTCGGCCAGCTTCATACATTCCTCAGACTACGACACATCCGGGATCAGTAGATCGAGAAAGAGCAGTGAACGATACGCAGCCAAACATGGACGCCGAGGAGAAATCTGCACAGCGGAACGGCCGGTCGAGAATTGAGAGGCCGCCCGCCAGCCCTGGCTATGGCTTCTCAGTCAGACCGGCCGCTGACGCATATGAGGTAGGATGGGATGGCGACCGAGATCCAATGTGTCCAATGAGCATGACGTCTTTACGAAAATGGTCTATTGTCGTCATAATATGTACGGGGACGATATGTGTGTAAGTCTAAGAGCCGTTGATTTATTGAAAGTCTTGCTTGACCCCCTGCTTTTGTTTTCGCCCCCCTACCTGAACCAACTGACGGTTTTTCTCTGAAGGACTTGCACAAGCTCCATTTACACGACAACCTCCTCGCAAATGAACGCAGAGTTTGGTATTTCGGACCTGGTTTCTACAGCTGGGTTGTCCATTTTCGTCTTTGGTATTTCTCTTGGCCCATTGATTACGAGCCCCCTGAGCGAATTCTACGGACGAAGACCCATCTACCTGGTTTCGTGGTGCCTGTATGTCATATGGGGCATCATACCAGCCGTTGCCAAGAATATTGAAACCATGATAATAGCTCGTTTCTTTGGTGGATTGTCTGGAAGTTCATTCCTTTCTGTTGCAGGAGGAACAGTCGCCGACCTATTCTCTTGCGATGACATTCAGGCCCCCATGGTCCTCGTGTCTCTGGGACCCTTCGTTGGGGCTTCGTTAGGCCCTGTACTGGGGGGTTTCATCAACTACCATCTTCACTGGAGGTGGACCTACTACTTCCTGATTAGTTGGTCCGTCATTGTCCTGGTTTCTGTCCTCGTCTTTGTACCCGAGACATTTCACCCCATCCTGCTACGAAAAAAGGCTCGAAACCTGCGGGCAGAATCTGGCGACGAGCGCTACCAGGCACCTAATGAGACGAGTACCAAGTCGATAGGCAAGGCCATCGGGCTATCGCTGTTGCGGCCATTCCAGCTTCTGGTTTTCGAGCAGATGTGCCTCTGCCTGGCTGTTTACTCTGCCACTTTGCTCGGGATCTTGTACATTTTCTTCGCAACGTTCCCCTTGGTATTCCGAACGACATATGGCATGACTCTCTGGCAATGTGGCCTTGCATTTCTCGGCATCGTCATCGGCATGTGTTTGGCAGCTCTGAGCAATCCGATCTGGACTCGTATTCGAACCTACCTACTTGGACGGCGGCAACAGCAGACCGGAGAAACAGTCAGCCGGCCGGAATATCAACTTCCTCCTGCTTTATTAGGTGCAATCCTGATTCCTATCGGACTCTTCTGGTTTGGCTGGACGATATTTCCTAGTTTTCACTGGATAATACCCATCCTTGGGTCCTCCGTGTTCGGATGCGGGTGAGTGCCTATCTCAAACCCTGGCGTTCGATAGAGAAACGTCAGTTACGAACACTCTACCGTCGACATCAATTGCCTCTCTTCATCACAATAGTGTTAATTTGACACGAAGACTTTTCCGTGGGCTCTTACTAACGGGTGGTATACAGGACTGTCTTGGTATATACCGGGGTCTTTACTTTTCTTGTACGCACGAAAAGCTATGCTTACTCTCTGCTGGTGTCGATTCGTCTGTGACTAACCACCCGGTCAGGTCGATGCGTATCCACAGTATGCTGCATCTGCGCTTGCTGCAAACAATTTTACAAGGGCGTCTTTCGCAGGTAAACCCTCTTATCCTCTGTGCCATACTCTGCTAGAATACATAAAGTCATGTGCTGACGCCAAAATCCACAGCTGCTTTCCCGCTATTTGGGGCTCAGATGTATGAAAAGCTTGGCTACCAGTGGGCCACAAGCCTGCTGGCTTTTTTGACACTTGCAATGATGCCTTTTCCTTGGTTATTCTTCCGATACGGCAACGCGCTTAGAAGGAGGAGCAAGTTCGCATTGGTTTCATGACTCTGGAAGCCCGACCAAGGCGTCATCGGGCTCAGGCGTGGTTTTCCCTCAATTATGTCCTACCGGAACCTGGTTTAAGGCATACAGAGGAGAACAAAGTCTTATATATGTTGTTATTATACCTTGCAAGCTGATTTAATACTCATAAAAGTGGGTATATATTTCTATCGAGTTCATAGTAGCTGCATTCGGCTCCAACAACGGAGGTCAGACGACTGGATGGAAGAGGCAAGAATCGCATGGATGGCAGTAATTGTACACCGATACAACGGATAATAATAGGACAAACCTCAGGTTTGCGGCCCATGAATGATAATCTCAGGCGCAGGTGTATGTGTGGTTGCTGGGCGACGACATCGCAAAATTACCGCCGGCAGGTTTAGCATACAGAAGGCCAAAACCCTTGGTAATATACAATAAGAGGAGTGATTGCTGTGCGGGGATATCGGTATGCAAAGAAATGAAGGTCCTCGATAAGGTGGTAACCGTGGTATCGCTCATGGGCCGAATTCTACCAAGATCCGGCCACCTTTTCAGATACGCAGAATTCACGGCCTGCTATACTAGACCACTCTACCAGGCCTAGCTATCAAGGGCAGACCCCTTCCTCTACCTTCCTTGCAATCGCGGAGCATCCGACAATGGCGGCCAGTCCTCCAACTCTAGGACACGTCTCCATCGGTGTCAAGGACATCGCGGTATCCAAAGTATTTTATTCGGCAATCCTGGCTCCTCTTGACCTGCGTCTTGTGTACGAGAGCCACCCGCAAGCCGCGGACACCCCGGCAGCCTCTTCGAAAAAACCGCGGGTCCTCGGGTACGGGCCAGACGAAGACCACGAGTTGATTAATATATTCGAGTGTCCAGAAGATGCTCACCCACCGGGTCGAGGATTCCATCTAGCATTCAACGCTCCCAGCCGAAAGGCCGTCGAGACATTCCATGCAGCCGCCATCCAAAACGGCGGGACGTGCGATGGAGCTCCGGGGCTGAGAGAACGGTACGGGCCTAACTACTTTGCCGCCTTTGTTATCGATCCCGAAGGGTGGAGGTTGGAAGCTGTGTGCAAGAATAGCGAAGGTGATTTGTGAAGGCAGTGGAGAAGGCCAGCCTCAGAGGGGGGAAGCTGCAGGTGGTGAGGTCACCGAGGACATGGCCACTCCTCCGCTGTATTACAGGCAGTCAGGCGCTAGCTGGGCGGGCAGTACTCACACCGGAAGGTAGTGTGGCTTAGCAATGTGGCTCGGCTCAGTCATTGAAATGCGCCGATGAGTCATATTGCCGAAAGACAAACTTGGGAGAATCACAAATTGCCTCTCTTCACACATACGAACCAATAGCAAATGCAAAACTTAGCATATAAATAAGGTATCGTTCCTAATGCCATGCCAAAAAATGACCGAACAACCTGATGTTTTACAAGCCTGTTGGCTACGTCGCTAGAGGCAGCTGATTGGATCTCTTGAACAAGCTTAATATAAAACGAACAACGTCCCTTCCGTCAAAGGAGACAAAAATCTCCCCTCTTCCTCCTTGAGCCCTCCTTAGCCATCCTCACCAACCATGGCTAAACCAGCATTTGCAACGCCACTACCGCAGTCATCACGGTCCGAGACGCTAGAGTGGCGTTTCCCAAAGCCTTATAGCCACTATGTCTTGACTGGCAAGTCTCGGGCAGCTTGGCATACCTCATTCATCATCCCTCAGCTTAACCTTCTGCTCGACGCCGGCTTATGTGTCAACAAGTTACGACCAAAACATGTCTTCCTCACTCACGGACACAGCGACCATACTCTTCTGTCACCTGCCTTTGTCAAGCGCGAGGATCCGCCCGATATCTTCTGTCCGGCAGAGATGGTCAAGGTGTTCAACGACTTTATACTATCAAATACGATGCTCAACCTCGGCGGACTGGTAACGGCCGACGATGCTGAGCAGTCGGGCGCAGACACCAGCGACGGCGGTGCAAGCGACAGTGATGGAAACAGAGCCGTTTGTGGCAACGGATGGCTCAACACACACATTACCCACGGCCTTCGACATGGGGATACCGTGGCCCTGAGGAGATGCAAGAATGTGACTGCCACAGCCTTCAACTGCGACCACACAGTACCGTGTCTAGGCTACGTGTTTTCCAGCGTCTCTAATCGCCTCAGGCCAGAGTACACCTCCCGTACCGGGCCCGAACTCAAGGCCCTGCGCCAATCTGGCGTGGAAATCACCGCTACGCATTCGACCCCGATGTTCGCCTTTCTCGGCGACACCACCGCGGCAACTTTGGCTGCCGAGCCGGACTGGCTGCAACAGGTCACGGTAGTGATCACAGAATGCAGCTTTCTATACCCAGAGCACGAACCCCAGGCCGTCAGGACCAAGCACACCTCATGGAGCGACTTGGAGCGGGTTATTCGGAAGTGGCCCCGGACGACATTTGTGCTCATGCATTTCAGTCTGCGGTACACTGATGAGGCGATCAGAAAGTTTTTTATGGAAATGGAAGATGCGCCGGAAAACATTGTTGTCTGGGTTGATGGAGAAGGCGGGACATAGATCAGGGAGCGCTTGGTGTGATGAGGAGAGCAAACCCTGCGGCAGACTGTCGTTGGGTCGCTGAGCTATGTACCAGGATCGTTCCACGAGAACGCTAGATAGTCATATCGCATTTGCGATTAAGTAGTAATCAAGAATAAAGGTGGTGCATTGCCATTACCCTTCCCACGAGATCAAAGAAACTTGTCGTTTGATGGGCACTGATCACGACCAACTGTTCAGTTCTCGGTCATCAGAATGCCTCAACATACACAGGCCAACGCAATCCCCAGCTCGAAGTGGCTGTTTGCGAGAGCGGTCGATGCATAAAAAGTAGAGGGGTATGTGAACGAGGCAGCACTGCTATCCGTGTCCCTGTCCAGTATGCGGAGAGTAAAAGCCACAGCAATGCACCCCGTCCAATACAGTCGTTCTGAGGTGAAGAATACGTCGGTCACTATTGCATACATACAGGACATTCTTTCTTCCGGATACAAAAGATATGGTGCCGTCGGGGTTGGTGATATAGTCGAGATCGGAAATCGAAGAAGGGATTCTAGAAGACTGATACAGCTGGATCAGGGTGTTGGCATCTGTGTAACTGTGGCATAAATATCCATTGTGGTCTGTAGGCGTGCATTGTCGACATATCTCCATTCCAATTCTGTTTTGCTGCTGGATATGCCGATAGCCATCAAGTCTGAATACGCCAAGACGTCATACGTGTTCTGATCATCATCACCAACTGCTGCCTTTAGCTGCACAGGATGGGTTGTGCCAGAACATGCTGGAACAGTGCTAGTCGTAGTGTAAACCTCGGCTGTGTTCATATCGGGCCATGATGTCAATGATGTGGAACAAAAGCTGGCTTCTTTATTATCGTGGAAGCAAGTTGCCCTTGAAGGAGCAAGAAGCAGTCTACATAGTAGTGTAAATCTCGCTACTGGTCGTAGACGGACCGGCAGTTGATGGCACAGTAGTAGTGGCGCAAGGATCCGGTAATTCGGCGACCTTGATCGTCAAAGCCTCACACCCGCCCAAGACAGTCGTGCCATGACGAACGAGGGCGCTGTCGGTTTCGCATATGTAGAAGTTGACTTTCTCGCCCGACTCGCAGCTCAGCGTGTTATCGGTGACGCTACACACAAGATGGGACCATGAACCGGTGATGCGGGAGGCAGGATACATGTAAACCAGGCTGTTCGTGTTAGTGTGGACCGAAGCAAAGACGTTGGCGCTGTTGTGTGACGTCTGGAGATGCCCATCGTCCGAAAAGCCCCAACTGATGTGTGATCGCTCTCCGCTAAGATCAACGGCCAGAAAATCAGAGTAGACGTAGAATTGGTGGCCTTGTTCCGCGTCTCCGACGTATGCCGTCAGGGAAACAGGTCGAGGAGCGCCGGATGTGCACACAGGGACAGCAGAGGTTGTTGAGGTACCAGAAGGTGCGACACTGCTTGCGGGCGTCGTTGAAGTGGCCGTGTCCATGACAGATGTGCTCGAGTCGCCATCGGTGCGCCGCTTGACACTGAACCATGGCGAAAGCTTGTACTGCCAGTCTTCGATGTTGGTGAGATCTCCAAACGTACGCACTGCCCGGCAAAGGAGCCGATACTCGCCGCTGGGGATGAAGGAACCGTTGGAAAAGTACCCCTGAGGCGCCGCATAAAAGGATCCCGGAGTTCGAGGATAGTTTGTGAGGGGAAAGTCAACCACCGAGCCGTCGAGCGCATTGGGACGCATACGGATCGACCCAAGCCAGTTGTTCTGGCCCGCGACAGGGGGGTATACCCAGTCACTCGGCTGCCAGTCTTTGGACACGTACTATCAACGCGAGTCAGTTGGGCCATTCTTGAACCGGCAGAGGCATATCAAAGCTTACATCAATACTAATCTCTCGAGTAGACCACAGGATGTTGAAGTAGGGCTGGGGAACATCGGAACCGGCTTCCAACGTGTACTCGTGGCCTTCCTCCATCAGGCCACCGTAGCCGCTGAGCAACAGAGGAACGCCCCGTTCCATTTCCCATGTGTCGCTAGCATATATACTTCCCTTGATGCCTATTGATCATTACTATTAGCGAACTTCCATCGGCGGCACCACACTGAACTTACCCATGTAGGTGACGGAAACCACTTCACCATTCGAGCCAGCCAGAAGAACACGGCCTCCATAGACGGGTAGATAGCTGGTGCTCACATCCGCGGGTTCCACGAACCGAAGGCGTAGAGTAGCTGACTCGCCCGGGCTCAGGGTGACGTTATCAAAAGAAAAGGAGACCTCAGCAACCTGGCCGACATCGCTCGAGTACTGCGGCTCGGTTGAGACCCAAGCGTCACCGTCGCCCTTGGTGCGGATCGTAATGCCAGCCTCGTGGCTCACCTCATACGTAATTGTCTCTTCATTGGAATTCGTCAGTGCTACTTCGTGAGACGCCTTGAAGTGAACGGTGTCGTTGAGATTCAGGTTTGCCGGGCTAACGGAAGTGCCAGACAGGATGACCCTGGCGGCATCAACAAGCCCCGCCCCCTGCTTAACAACAGACGCGAGGTTATCAGTGCCATCATTGTGCTTGACCGGCTTTCCACTGGAGACGATGCGCTCTAGAGCGATCTTGGCACTGTCGGAGCCCAGGGCGGAGCGGCCACCGCGAGAACCGAAGAACAGTGCGCCTACGCCAGCGATGTATGGACTGGCCATGCTGGTACCGGAGTGGGTGGCCCAGCTTCCCGAGGAGACTGGCCAAGTCGACAGGATAGAGCCACCAGGTGCAGAGATTTCGGGCTTCATTCTCCCGTCGAGAGTTGGGCCCCAGGAGCTGAAGTCGTTGATTCGACCACCGGCAAAACCAGATCTCGGAATGGCGATAGCCTCATTGTTTTGAACAAACTCAAAGGTGACGTCGTTGCCAGCCCCCATCTGGCTGATGATCCAGTCGCCGTCCTCGTGGAGGATGAGAGCAGCTGGATTGAAAGAAGGTTTGGTTAGACGTCTCATCGACAATACCCACGTTCAAACTTACAATTTTGTGGCTGATCCTCGCGGTAAACCTGGCGGTCAGGACGCTCCCAGTCACCTGCTTCGGTCTGAATGTAAAAGACACTGGTGGCCTTGCCAATAAGGGTTGAGTCCTGGAGTTGCCACCCACAATCGCCTTTGCTATTTTCCGTCAGGACACAATGCAGTTCTTCTCGCGAGGTCTACTTACGCAATCACCAGTACAGAATCCCTGGGTGAAGATGGGAGGTCCCAGTCGCAAGCAGTGGTGTTTCGGACATTCGGAGGAGCGAATGCTGTGAGCGTGCCGTTCAATTTGAACTGCGTGAGTGTATCTGTGAGGTAAGGCTATGTGGGACAAGTATTGTTAACTCCATGATAGCCATCAAAGATATTCATCAGAATCGCCACTTACAATATCTCGAGTCTCACCGCTGGAAGAAGTTGCTGTGACCTGGTACGCAACCCAATCCTCAGCTTGAACACTACCCACAGCAATGCTTCCGTCACCATTGCCTCCAGTGCTGGTGTAAAAGGGTCCCATGGAGCCGCTGTTACCGGCAGCAACAGCAACGAAAACACCAGCTGCGGCGATTGCCGATGCGACTAGAGCCGTCGGAGTATCCGGGAATCCTCGGTTCGAGCCTAACGAGGCATTGATGACATCGGCGCCGTCCTCAAATGCCTTCAGAAAAGCAGCCACGATGACGTCCTCGTAGGTGCCATCGCCGCAGCCAAACACCTTGTAGGAGCGGAGGCGGGCTTTGGGCGCAACACCAGGGAGGTAGGAGTCGCCACTCGCAGCAATGCCGGCAACATGGGTTCCATGCCCTAAGCAGTCCATAGGATCATCGTCAGGGTCGTACTCACCCCCAACCACGTAATCATCTCCGACGAAATCAAAGCCTGACTCGACCCGGTGACCGCGGCCAAAACCACCGCCAAGGGCAGGGTGAGTGTAGTCAATTCCCGAATCAACAATTGCGATGATGACATCTTCCCCGAAATACCCGGCCTCATGCATGGCTGCCACGTTGGTGTCGTTGTGGACACTCCATGCAGAGTATTTGAGGCGGGAGTCGCTGCTGGCGACAGAAGCAGTGCCATCAACAGGGAGGTAATACATGGCCGCGGGCCAAACCTTTTCTACTTCTGGGAGGGCCTCGATGTCGGCAAGAGAATCATTGGTTGCATTCTTCACATCGAAGGAAACGCCCTGGAAGATTTCGGAATCAAAGGTCAGAGATGGAGTGACATTTTTGCCCGAGTCTTCAAGGGTCGAGTAAAACTCAGACGCGTCCTACATGGAGTGTATAAGCATAGCCTTCGTTGTGCGAAACAGTACCAAGAACGGATAGACGTACAGGGTCTCCCTCATCTCTCTTGAACTTAGCAGAACCAGTCTGAGAGAACTTGACAATGTATCTGGTAGACCCGAGAGATATGGGGCTTGGTTTGCCCAGGGATTCCTCGAGGGGGTCTCCGAGCACCGCTCCCGGAAGAAGAAGCAGTGAAGCCAAGGAAATAAATGACCTTAGGACACCCATGATGAGATAGTGCGCATGAAGGCGGCAGAGAAGACAGATCCGAAAGAATGGACGGCTGCAAAGGGCGGGTGCCTGGGTGTCAATGCAGATGCATGAGAATGTGCCTGATCAGCTGCTATAATATAGCCCTCAGCTTCCTCTTATAGACTACCAACCAGGATGGGGGGGGATACCAATGGCTCCTAGGCTATCAGCACTATCATCTGATAAGATGGATCAGATAAGATGAGATAAGTTTGAGTGGATGAGCATGGCGTGAAATGGCAGATGTTGACCGTTTACCTTGCCCATGGCTCCGATGAAGCAATCTAACGTCCCTGTCATCGATGCAACCATAAGATCCGCTGCATCGAATTAAATCTCGACGCTTAACCACTGCGCTCAACTCTTCCTATTTCCAGACTAAAAGCGACGTGGAGAGTTTTGAAAATCACTCATGAGGCCCGCATCATCCCAGCTCCTTTGACCCGTTATAGGTATCAAGCCCGAAGGGTTATTCCAATAGTTCCATTCCTTTATCCTTGTGAACAGCCTTGTTTTCCTTAGCGTCGGCTTTTGTCTTGCAACCCGAGCTCGCCAAGGTTACTAATTATACCCATGTCTATTTCCTTAGACTTGCATAGGACCTCGATTGAGCATCCTGAAAGGGCATTCCATCCGTCTTGCCGTCCATTTCACGCCAGTCCAACAGACGTGAGCGCGATTTCGGGGGGCGGACCGGCCGGGATGTGAGAGATCGCCTTGTCAACTTAAGGGCTGTGGTGTTTGGCAGGCCATGGCCAACCTTTCATCCGCAATCCGGAATGTCCGGGTCACTTCGGGAGACGCTCCACTGCCACGTGAGTAAATACAAGGGGGAGGGGGAGGTGGCTCCCTGGCGCCGATACCGGTCTCAGCATACCGCTATGTGAGAGGACGTGGGCAACCAATCTCTGGTAGGGGATTGAATGGATGTTTTCGAAGGCGAACCCTGGGCCATTCACGGCATATTTCTAGCGCGACGAGTACGGCTTTGCCCCCACCAACGGTGTGACGCAAAGGCTCTCGCCTATTTACGTCGTTGCAAAGATCCTCGGAATAACACCAGACGTCGCCGCTGGTACTCTAACTCTACTAGAGTGCATGATGGTGAGCTGGGAGTAAGTCCTTCGTGACGGTACAAACTCTGGGCTCTTGTAGGGTGTGATGAGATCTCATTCCTTGGCCTCGTTGACCCATCAGGTCCCGGTCCTTATTCCCTTCCGTAATGATGTCTTGCTATTTCTGTGATATTCTACGCTCAGTCTGCACCTTTAAGCTTCCTCTCTTCAATCAAGGAGCACCTACCGCTTGCTCTAGACACATCTCATCGACAGTTTTAGCCTATATTGTCTCGTCTTCCCTCTGTAATCTCAGGACGAAGCAGGAACGTCTTCGCTCAGTCGTAATGCCAGATACATGAGAGGCTGGGCCGTAGTCCCCAATCCTTGATGGATTATCCTAGAAAGTCGCCATCACCCATTTCATCATAAAGTACCGATGCCCGTCTCATCCCTATCGGTCAAAGCTGCGGAGACTTTTCTTAGCCGCATCTGCCATATGTATGACAGACAGCTCGACGGCTTTAGTAATTCGCCCCAACCACGGTTCCCTCGACCTCGACAGTCACCGGACGCGTAGGTTTACCAATCCCGCTAACAAGGTTTTGTTGATAGGGGGGATATACTTACCCGTTATATATTTTAGACCAGAGAATTTAACGAAGCATTTCACGAGTCAAAATCGCCCGGTGCCATAGTATCTGAGGTGCAGATATGGCTTCATGTTGTTTCTATAAGTACACCTGGAACATAAGGCACGGATTTATGACACCCTGGATCAAGCTGGGTGTGGAGCAATACCCGAACTAAGTAAGCTGTAATGTTGAAGGTCCAGTATGCTCAAAGGTCCAGTATGCTCAAAGGTCGTCGGGTATCCAGGCTGTCAACGTTTCAAGCCTTGACAGATGGTATGGCCGACTCATTGCCGATAATAACCATCTATTCTAAGTTAGCTGGCAACCATCGGAACAATTCTCAGCCTGAAGCCTCAAGACGTTGTCTTTTTATCACGCATAGCAAAGAACTAGTCATATTGTGAGACATAAGTCAGGCGCATCTATTGGTGAATGCGGCAGAGTCTTGAAGGTAGTGGTCACGGGACACTCTCATTCTTATAACGCTGGTCACACGGCAAAATTAGCCCGAACCATTTCTTACGAAGGTTATAAAGGGAGTCTGCTTAAGTCTCTCCTGGTTGATTGAACGCCTCCGTGTCAGAGCTGGGTTGCACAAACTGAGCGGATAGAAGTCGTGGCACTCGGAACCGGCCAGTAGATGATTGTCTTCTGAGGTATCCACAGCTCTCCGTTCACAAAGCCCCCCGATTGGCAGCCTTATAGGTGACTTGAAAATCACTGGACCCAGGCTTTTCGCTAGCGCTCGCAGCAAGAGTGTGGTGTGTGCAATGCTCGTCCAGAGGCATTTTCCGCAATCCTTTCTAGCTCATGGGATCCTACTTGCGTTCTCGCTTATTTGATCCTTCGATAGCACAAAAACCACTTAATTAACAAACCCCGTAAATTAGTCAGCCTGCATACAACGTGGCACTTGCGTATCTTGCACAGCCTCCTCGCCGAACTTCCCCTCATCAATCTCACCTCTTATCACGTTATTTTCAGCCTGGTGGAATTGCCCAACACTATGGCTACTGGCCTCGAAGTGCTCGGCGCCACCAGCGCTGTCCTCCAAGTTATCTCGTTCGCGAGTGACGTTGTCAGCGTCTGTAGGAAAGTCTACGACGGAAAGCCGACGGCCAATGACGATCTCGGAGAACACGCAAAGCGAATGTCTGACGCCGTCGACCGGATCCAGAGGCGCTGTCAGGCTATGGCCAAGACTCGGCCATCCGAATACGACAGGAAGCTCAGCGACATTGCCGAAGACTGCAGAACTGCCGCTCGAGAGTTGGAGAATGAAGTGCAGTTTGTAACGGGCATGCACCAGAAGGGCAGCTTGCTCAAGGCAGTCAATGCTGCGCTAAGAGCCTCCAGCCATCGGAAGAAAATCGAGCGCCTAGAACTTTCATTTTTCAGGCATAGACAAGTGATGGAAACAGAGCTGATGTCGCATATATGGTGAGCGCCTTTGTTTGTAGCGAGTATTCATATGTTGATCGAGCCCTATAGTTCACGCAACGACGCAATCGAGCTACAACAGAGGGAGGACTTCGACGGCCTGGCGACGGATGTGCAGAACCTTGTCGCACAGATTGCCCAAGGCCATACTAAACTAGAAGACCTCGTCAGAACAGAACACGACGTGACTCGCGAGGTCGTCGTCCAGGAAACCTTTCAGACTCAGAGAGCCATCAACACACACGTTACAGCCGAAGTCCAGGCACTCGGCACCAATGCCACTACCGATGCCCAGCACAGAAGCTTCCTCCAGAGCCTCAAGTTTCCAGAGATCAATCAGCGATATAATGACCTGATGGACTCAAGGGACGCCAGTTTCAAGCGAGTGTTCGCGTCCTACAAAGCAATGACCAGCATAGGCGAGGAGTCCAAACGAGCCCAAGGCAGCAACAGTCAGGGCGTCAGTACAGGGGAGCACAGAAGAAACGAAATCGACCAAGCCTGGGCTGAATTCATTGGGTGGCTCCAATCTAGTGACTCGTTGTTCTGCATTCGAGGAAAGCCAGGCTCCGGCAAAAGCACCTTGGTCAAGTTTATCATCGACAACAAAAACACGAGTCAGCTGCTCTCTCGCTGGAATTCAGAAGCCACCATCATGTCCCATTTTTTCTGGAAGATCGGATCTTCGCCCCAGAATTCCATCAAAGGATTGCTGTCGTCCTTGGTTTACCGAAGCCTAGATGGCAACCAAGAAATGGTGCGACATATACTGGATCGCTTTCGCCATCTGTCCTCAAATACCTACTACGATGATTGGTCTGCCCAAGACCTGAAATCTGTCCTCTACTTTATCCTGGAAAAAGACACTCGACACCGATGCGTCTTCATCGACGGCCTCGACGAGATTTGCGCCAAGGATGGTTTGTCCAAACTCACACAGTCGCTCGAGGAAATCCTCAAGTTCCCAAACATCAAGATATGTGTTACTAGCCGACCAGAGACGCTTGTCGTGAGTTGGCTAAAGAAAAAGAACGTGCCTGGAGTCTTGCTCGAAGACCTCACCAGGCCCGACATGTTGAGCTTTGTGCAAAAAGAACTCAAGCCCTTCCTTTCAAATGATACTTTATCCCTGAAGACCCACGAGAAGCTCACTGAAAAGCTGGTCTGGAAAGCTCAAGGTGTTTTCCTATGGCTTCATCTGGCGACCCGAAGTCTTACGGCTGGAATACAAAATGAGGACTCCGAAGAAATGCTTCTCGCTCGGCTTAAGGGGCTTCCTAGTGAGCTGGAGGAGCTCTACGCCGACATGTGGCAAAGACTTAACGAGAATAACTCTGTGTACCGAGAGACGGCGGCAAGATACTTCCGTTATGCTCTCCAACAAGGAGGTCTCATCCCGATGTTCCCCGAAGTCGGCTATCCCTCTGGATACCCAGAAATTCAGGAGTCGACGTTGTTCCAAATAGCATGCGCAGAAAGTGTCAAGACTCAGGAGCTTCTCCTCACGGGCACAGGCACCGTAACTGCTGCGGAAATGGAACAACTGTGCGAGAAAGCTCGACTCGACATTCAAAACCGATGCGCAGGGCTTTTACGAGTTCTTCCGCCAGGAATGCGTGGGAGAATGATCGAAATCCTCGGGAGTGCGAATGATCTTGACCTTCCTGAAGGCACAAAAGACGTTGATGATGCGCTATTCAGCCGCGTGGGTTTCATCCACCGCACGGCTCATGATTTCTTGACCGACACGGAAACTGGCCAGGATATCCTCAAGTACGGGCTGTTGTCCGAGAGTGAGGTGAAAATTCGGCTGCTGAAGGGCTTGCTTTGCCTTCTTCGATTCCTTCGCTCCGAGTATGGCGTCATGGGGCGCTCAGGCACTATCTTCTGGCGGGCCATCAAGCTATCGGAGTCCCAGGGAGATCAGGGGTTGCAGGAGGCAGTCAAGGTGCTGCGACTCGTGCAGAATCTCTATGATAACAAGGTTATCGGAGCTGATCGGCCACCGTGGCAGCTACAAGCTCCATTCCTGAGTCACTTGACGGACCACGCTCAATTCGATGACTTTGTCATTTCCAGTGTCTCACGAGCAGATTCAAAGGTTCTAGCCACTGAGGTGCTGCGCGATGGCTGGGACCCAGACGGCTCTCTATACTACAACAGTAATAGGACACCATCGGCGAGACTCGTTGAGGCGTTGATCTCTAAGGGGGCTGATCCACACGCCTATGGGCTGAACGGAAAACAAGAAATGGGTCGCATGGAGCCATTTGCACGACAGGGCACACCCTTTACAAACCTCTTGATGTTCGGTATCAAGTCGATAGACGAGGGCAAGCATCTTGGCAGTGATTCTGCGCGAGAGATCTTGAAGGCAGCCATCCACATGGCAACGATTTGCCCAGACTTGAGTGCCACGATGCTGGTAGTCGGACGTGTGAAGGATAATGGCGAAACGTCACTGATGAACGTGACATGGCTGAAGGATCCAGTAGCATGGGTCAATGCCGAATCGCCTTGGCTTTTGTATGAGACTGACTTCAAGTTTCTACTCTCGCGCCTATTTTTAGGGCTTGCCGTTGCCATCGACGAGGACACTCTCGAAGCTTCTCAAGTTGACCAGCTTCTACCAAGACTCGAGAACCCCTCTGCCAAGATACGGTTCATTATTACGTGCGATGAAGAATCAGACAGCCTGATATGCCATCGTGTTTCCCCTCAAATTTCAGCTACCGAGATCACTGAACGCCTCTTCACGCCCAGCGTGGACTTGAGCGAGGTATCCGATCAGGAAAGCGCATCAGAGGAAGGCGAATCTGCCTACGAGTGTGTCATGCACCTCTCAAGGGATCCGAATACAGAAATAGTCGATCTTGAGTCTGCAATTCTTTCTTTGGCCAACGAGAGACTCGGCTTCTGCACCCTTGTGGAGGCTGGCATCACTCCCACGCTTTCATACGTGGAGCGCTTGGAGGAACATCTGCATTGTTTTCCCTTGATCATTGAACAGCTTAAAGCTGCAGTATCTGACGCAGGTAAACCGTATTAGTTCTAAATGCTTATTCGATGATATGACTGGACTTAATGCCTCGGCTAGTAAGCAGAGCAAGGTCCTCTTTCTTCGCCTACAGAAGAGGATTTCGCTACCTTCTCTCAAAACTTTCGTGGTGTCAACCTAACAGTGAGAGGCGCTTTCATCCAGTTTGTAAACACTTTCATGCTCTCGTGATCATTCTTGGGGTCCCAAAGGGACCATGTCTCATCCCCAGTCATGGCAACGTCGTTATGCCACAGCAGCTTTGCCGTGATGAGCCTCTGCTCCATGTAGGATAGACTGGAAGTCGTTAGCTTCGTGGTTCGGGCAGAACCAAGCGAGAATCAGGAACTTACTTGCGGCCGATACAGCCCCTGGGTCCTAATGAGAAGGCATTGCTGGCCCCCAGTTTATCTGCGGTGCCCCCCTTGTCTAGCCATCGCTCTGGCCGAAACTCGTAAGGGTCCCGGAAGTTATCCTCAGCATGAGTTGCCGCCCACATACAGGTCGACACAGTCGTTCCTCCCGGCAGCACATTGCCATCTACTGTATCTCCACTGACCGGGACGGTCCTGGTAAACCCAATTGGTGCGCTGGGAAATATCCTGAGGCCTTCCTCAAGAACGGCTGTGAGCCAAGGAAGTTTGGCCAACCTCTCGTACGAGATGTCTTGGTCGCGTTGGAATGCTCCTCTTATCTCCCGGGTGAGCTTGTCGAGAACCTCTCGATTCTCAGGGCGCAGCAGATGATTGAAGAGTCCAGTCATGAAGCTCCCGGTTGTCTCCGATCCCGCAATAATGAACAGGGCTCCATTCACGATAATCTCTTCCTGGTTTAGATTCTCCTTGTCTTTTTGGTTCATCAAGTAATGCAAGAAATCTCGATGTTGATTGTTTCCGCCCTGATTGATTCGTTTCAGTATTTTCTCCCGTGAATAGTCAAGATGCTTCCTCCGCTGATCCCGGAGTTCGGTTGTCGCAAACGCCTTCAGGAGCAGCTTCTGCATGAAACCCCCAGTAGTGGCTATTCGACGGCTTGCTTGCTCAATAGCACCGGCTTTGATCGACTCGGAGATCAATGAAACCCAGAATCGAAGGTCACTGCTCGTTAAGCAACCAAACGGCTCTCCGAGAGATAGGTGGCCGATGATATCAAATGTAGTGTAAGAGAACCAGTCAGCGATGTTGCAAATCTCACCCGAACTTGCAAACTCGTTCATCTTATCACGGAAGATGTCAATGTACGTCTTGATCAAATATTCTTGCTCGAGGAGAGCTTTGGTGCTGAAGGCATGCGAGAGAGCCCGGCGTTGTCGAGCGTGATCAGCGTCATCAGCCATCGTGATAGTCACGGCACCGGGGACAGCTTGAATTGACCCAACGTGAATCGGGTCTTTGTGGAAATTATGGTGTCCGGGCCGGCTGCCATAGATGTCCTTCCATGACTTTTCAGAGTTGAAAGACAATTCGGTTGGGGTGATGCGAACAACAGGGCCGTAAACATCGTGCAGTTGCTTGATATAGAACGGAAGACGGCCACGGATGAGATGGTAGCTGAGGGGAAGAGGCGAGATGCGGTTGAGCAGAGGCCCGGGATATTTAGACAGGGGATGGAAGTAAAGCCTGCAGGTGCCGATTGTAAGAAAATATATGAATAGCTATACGAAATAACGTCAGCACAGGCAATCCTGGAAATACGCAAGATCGTCATACCAGCACCGCGACAATGGTACCCGAGGCTGGGAAGACTGCGGTGTCACCGAGCGGATTGTTGAGGACCGCCATTATTGAAGATTGACACGTGATTCAGCGCATCTTGAGCATTCACGGCGAGGAATCTCGTAGGATACTAACGCATATTTGTAAAGCTACGCATGCTAAAATTGGAACAAGGCGGGTGATGTTCTCCGCCACGCCTCCCGAGAAGTGTCATCGGGAAAAGAATCCCGAACGCTCAACGTGAGGAAGGTATCAATATTCACAGCTAGTTTAGGCTTTTGTGCACAGAATCTAATTGCAATTTAAACGTTCGTTAATTTCCTTGTGAATGCGTTGATCTGGATCTTTCTCGTTACGCCCTTGGTACAAACGAACCCAGAAGGATCAATAGCTACCGTTTCACGATCGCCACAAGACTGGAAAGTCTTTCGCGCCTTGGTCTTACTTGGTTAATCCCCGATATCAGCTATCGGAACTCATCTCAATCAATATTCAGTGCACCGGGATATTCAATATCCACGAAGGAGAGCGGAGGAAACAAGCTTCATAGTTCATATTGCTATCTTCTCCTGACGCATCGCATTTGTCCTCTTGACCTCGGTCTTCATCACGATTGCTCTGTCATTGTTCTTCTTGCTCCTGTCGGTGCTAACCGTGCAGGCAGCAGCGACTGTTGCCAATGCGCCAAAGGCGATGGCCACCAGGTAGACCAGACTGAACCCTTTGACGTAGGCCTCCCTCGCTGCCTCCATTGCTCGGGCGACAAGGTCCGGGGTAGCACCACTGATAGCCTGGTAGGCAGCCCGGTTGTTGGTTGCTGCAGCCTTGATGAGATCGCGGAGCAAGCTCTCGGAAAAAGGAACGTCGGAGCCCTCTATCGCTGCTGTCATCTCCGAGGGCAGAGCTGAGTTGAATCGGTTCGAGTAGATGGCGGTGTAGATGGCGGTGGCCACAGCACCACCGAAGAGTCGAAATGTTCCTGCTAGGCCGACAGCAACCCCTCTGCTTGCTGTCAGCGAAAGGTTCTCAATGCTCGCCTTGGTAATGACGATGACCAAACTTACAAATCGCGCTGGTCATCCAGGCCAAAGGACAGCATGGTAAACGACACTAGTTGTGGAGGCGTGATGCACGTCGCCGCCAGCACGACAGTGGCGATGGCTTGAGCTTTGTCTTCAGCACCGACCGATGCCATAGATCCGATGAGGGCTGTCTGGACAATTGTGAAGCCAACCAATTGCCACTTTTCGTGATGGAGGCGCGAGCAGACGAATACCACAAGAAGTCCCGCAACTTGAAGCCGTTAGCAGAGAGCATTAGACAGAACCGGGACCGGTTATCCATACACCAAGTGCCACAGGAAAAGATGATGGCATAGACTCCTCGCATTATCACGTCTCCCTCGGGGATAAACAAAGCCTGCGACTGACGAGGCCAGAGCACGTTCATGCTATAATAAAGCATGCCTCCGACGAAGCAGACAACGATTACCATGTCGAATCTGTGAGACAAACTTAGCCTAACTGACTCTCTCGGAAACCACCAGCGGTCAGAGACTCACTCTCTCACTCGCCTGAAGAGTTTTGGCGGGAAAAGGGGGTACTTGAGAGGGGCGTAGGCGCACCAGAACCCGACAGCAATAAAGCAGCAGCCTCCCAGGATTATAGGCGCCAGCACCCCGGGGTGAGTCCATGGGTATGTCCTGCCACCAAAGTTGACTCCGATGAGGAAAAGAGCACCGCCGACCAGGAAGAGGAAGACTCCCACCCAGTCCATCTGCTTCACCAACTCCCATCTCGTCTCGCCCTCTTCCCCATGCTTCATCTCAAAGTCGGGTGGATTGTAAAACAAGAACAGCATCAAGAACGCAACACAGTGAAAGCTAAAGAGATACCAATATGCTCCTCTCCAGCCGATGTCTTGATGCGCGATAAAGGCATAGCTGATGACCGGGCTCGTGAAGGCCAGGGCTAGACTAACGTCCAATCCACCGACGGCGATGATTCGGTATCTGTTGGGAACAGCTTCCTGCACGCAAGCGTACGCAAGTTCCTGGAAGCCTGACCCAACGCCAAACAGGGCTCCGGAGGCGATCATCTGGTTGATGGACTGGCCATTGGCCCCAACAAGGCATCCACAGATGGAGATTATGGCACCCGTCATCATGAAGTAACGACGGCCAAAGATATCGGATAGGCGACCGCCAATAGAGACGATCAGGGAGGCCCCAAAGGTCCAGTTGACGGTGATCCATGTCGAATTGGGGTCGGGGCCAAGTTCGGCGTTGATAACGGGGAGGGTCGCTGCGGGAATCAACATGGTCATGATGTAAGCATTGATCTGGCCGCACATGGCCTTGGTCCCGTCAGCAGGTGAAGTTGGAACAAGAATCAATACGCACCAAGTATGCGAGAATCACTTCCCTAGTCAGCTTGCCAGCTTCAGGTACCTCTTCAACTGGAGAGGCGTTGACGATACTGACGTGTGACGTCTGTGGGCGTAGCTCAGTTTTGCTGGCATGTTGGACTTCCCCCATATCAGGTTGCCACTGTGGTGTTGCCGCTGAGACTGCCATGATGTCCTTTCTGAATGCAAAACTATCGTCAAGGACGGCAGGATGGGAGAGAACACGGAAGTGATATTGTAGAGAAATCAGGCTCTACCGCTGGCCCGACTCGTCCTGCGCCATGGAGAGTGAAGTGTCAGCGGGTCAACAGTGACTTAAAGTCTTGGTCTGGAGGATCAAGGCATGGTGGTGGTGTCAACAAGCCTGTCGTCCCGGAATCCTTTATCCTTTGGGCCACGGCTTCACCCTGTCATCCCCCAGACTGAACCTGATGAGGAATGATCACCACGGGCACTGTTCTGAACAAGGACGCTGCCAGTAGATTCAGGATGCACCGAAGGGCAACTCACCCGCGGCTTCCAAAGCATAAACCCATGGCCTCTGAGGTGGGGGAGGCCAGGCTGTCTGCGTGAGGGGAGGGGAGTGCAATGCCCGCCAAAGCTTTCCCGAACGGACTACCAGGTATGGCATTTCCTCCCCAGTGCCTAAGCAGACAGCTATTCTAGTATTCTGGGTTGGGACGCACTGTACATAATCTCCCCGCCATTTGCTGTGTCATCGCCGGCTAAGATGGGCCACAGCCGACTCTGCAGGCTGGTTGGAGTCCAGACAGCAACATACATTAGGCGACTCGAACAAGTGTCAAGTTACAGGCCCCGCAAATAAATAACAAGGAACTCCAAATGTCTATTGAGGCGGAAAACTGCATCCGTCCCTTGTTAATAATGGCATCATATACCGTTCGTCAGACGTCCAGCTGCAGTTGAATGAGCAGGTCAAGAGGTTTTCAAGTTGTCGTATACCTTTACGCATTCTCATAAAGACTCAGCATGACGAGGGTTGCCGTCTTTGGTGCCTCGGGAGTACAGGGCGCTGCCCAGGTGGCTGCCCTGGCGCGTGCCGGGCACCATCCTGTGGCGGTGAGTAGAAAGCCAACGCCGCTTGAGATAGATGGCGTTCCTATCGAGACGGCTGCTGCAGACTTTTCGGACGAAGAGGCCGTATCTCGTGCCCTCAAAGGTGCCGAGGTTGTCTTCCTCAACCTCCCGTCGACGTCCTTCCAACCCACCGGACCTCTCGTGGCCGGAGTCAAAACCATCGGTCGCGTTGCCTCCCAATCGTCTTCGCTTCGGCTCATTATATTCAATACCAGCATGCCAATTCCTGAGGTCAGGCGCGGTATCAAGGCGCAGGACGATCGTGCTGAGATCAAGGCCATCCTGAGAGACATGGGCCTTCCTGTCATATCGATTCAGCCCGTCGTCTTTCTTGAGAACCTCTTTGAAGGATGGGCGTACCCCCCAATTGCGGAAATGCAAACAATTGTGTACTGTCATAAACCGGACCTCGAGGTCTCTTGGATCTGTCACCATGACATCGCCCAACTCATGATGGCCGCCATGGACAAGCCCCATCTGGCTGGCCGCAACTTTGCTGTGGGTGGGCCTGAGACGGTGCGGCTGGGGGAGCTGGCAGAGAAGCTGTCGAGGGCTTGGGATCGCGATATTTCACACGAGTGCCAGACGGTGGATGAATTTTGCGACAAGATTGGCTCGGCCATGAGGGCAAGGTCCGGTTTAGATGAGAGCACGCTCATCCAGCAGATGCACAAGGCGTATACCTATTACAACGAAGCGCCGGAAAAGCCCTTCAAGATTGACATGGGCCCGGTTCTGGAGGAGTTGCCAGTCAAGTTGACAACGATTGAGGAATGGGGCAGATGGACAAAGGATAGGTTACCTCCGATGAAGTCGAAATAGAAGGCTCAACAGGGACAAGAGGCGACGACAGAGCTGTCTTGATGTAGCTCGATAGTTGCACAGCGGAAAATAGTCCAAAGGTATATAAAATTTACACCTTTTGCTCATAGAACCAGTCTTTCTCCCCAAATTCCTTTGCCAGCCTATATAAATTAACAGTGTATTTAGTAAACTCGGCGTCGTCCCACAAGTTGGCCGCATGCTTCCCAAGCTGGGCAGGCAAGTCGCCAGGCTCACAGTCGAATTCATGAACCGACAACCAAGTCGCAGGCCGCGGCGGGGGTTCTTCCATCGAGGGTCCAAGACCTTTCAGCGCTCGTGATTGTGCATTGGACCTCGCGTACACAAGCTTAAAGCCCGTAGTGCGCAAGTAGCCTTTGAATTGGGCCATTGAGGCACAGTGCTGTGTGGTTGTTAGGCACAAGTTTTGACACGACTCGTTATCCTTCATATAACAACGGCGCGAAGGGGGAACGACAAACCTCCTGGCAAAACCACCTGTGGACTTCTTCTGGCGCGGCGCTCTCATTCAAGTCAAGCGTGTTGATAACCAAGCTTTTCACGACTCCCTTGCCCTTGTTGGTTTTGTCGACGACGGCAACCAAGTTGTAGTAGCGCACGTCAAAATCTGCCAGGTCGTAAATAGCGCCGCTGCCTGGCAAGATGTCGCTTGTCACCCTGATTCTGCGAAATTCTTCGCCCTGGGTGAAGCCCAAGTCGTCCATAGGGTACATTGCAAGGTAGGGCCTGTCCACTTTCGGGTCGACGTCGACAAAACGGCGAGCTGACTGGACCCCGTTGGTCTCGACGACCTCGACGATATGGTCCTCGTCGTACCACCTCAAGAAGGTAGGCACGTCTAAAAGATCAGGTCGAGAGATTTTAGAATTGACGAAAAGGATTCCTTTTCCCTGCATCGCCGGTGCTTGGGACATAGTGAGGATTGGTTAATGGTAGGGTCGCTCAAGATAACCAGAAATGCAACGATCGGAGCGAGAATAAGAAGGACTTGTCTGAGGAAAGCTACGTTTACTTGACAAGGATGCTTGGGCTAGAAGAGGGTTGTCGTAAGACAGCCTCCTCCTTTATACAATGGATTCCTTAAGAGCCAAGCCCTTCGTTTAACCGCATAACCAGATCAAAGTAAGAGGGATAAGGGCGGGGTATATTTTACCGCATCTCCGAGAGGATGGCCAGACGGGTATCTACTCCCTGTGTCGGGAGTCTTGACACGCCTCGACCGCTAACTCAGCCGCTAACCCCGTGCACCAGTGAGGTGGTGGGAAGAATACGCGATTTAGCTTCGGCATTGATTCTTTCAACTCTGGATATCTCGGATACTCGCGTCATTCCAGGCAGACGATGCCTGTGCACTGCGTCTGCCATGAAGGTCTGGTCGAACTTCTACCTCTTGTAGTATCTAATCAAACCAGCTCCGTACTGCTGCCACAACTCTATCTAACAGTTATATCGAGGTAAAGCGCATATTTTACAAACCAAATCAGGACACACAACCTAGGAAATACTTGAAATCGAGGCGTGATCAGCCGACGGCTGAATCACCTGCAGGCAAGAGTCTACTTCTTTCACCAGGCTCAGGGTTCTTCCAGTTCCTATAGCGTTGCTCCTGGCGCTTGTCCTGGTAGATAATGAAAATGAGAGTGCCGATACAGAGAGCGACAGTCACGCCGAAACCGGCTGCCACAACTATTCCAGCGGTACCCATGTCATCCCGCTTTTCCATGCAAACATCGTTCCCTGAGGACTTTTCGGTGGCGCAGAGGAGACCAGGAGAGCACGTGCTAGATGTGATGTTCACAGAATAGCATGTGTGCGTCTCGGTGACGCCAGCAGTCGTCCGTACAGAGCAAAAGGTTGTGGTTTCGACGGTCGTGCTGAAACAAGAGGCGCCGATTTTTGTCGAAGTTTGAGTGCTGCGTGTAGTTGAAGTTGAAGTGGTCGATCTTTGGCTGGATGTAGACGACGTGTCCGCGGCTGATGAAGTTTCTTCTTTCGTAGTTGACGCATCTGTCGTAGTTGATGCGTCCGTCGCAGTTGATGCATCCATTGCGGTGGATGCATCTGTTGATATGGATTCTTCTTCCGACGTTTCAGTTGCTCGTGTCGAGGCCGATGCCCTTGTTGCTGTTCTAGTCGCGACAGTCGCTGGCTCCTCCGAGCCTGAGCCTGATTCGACAGCCTCCGTCAATGATTCCGCCAAGGATGAGGGTTCAGGGACGTTTGTGGATGTCTCCTGGCGCCGAATCCACCGCCGCAAATAATCGCCAAGGCGCCCACGCTCCGTCTCTCCCGATGGAGAATCACCAGACTCCTTCCTTAGATGCCATGGCTCATTGTCCGGGCATGTGTTGAGGTCTCCTGACTCAGATTCTTCATGGAGGCCGGTGCACCCGTCTGATACTTTTGGCGGGTCGTTCACAATAGAAGGGTGGATATCGGGATCGTATCTGGCTACGCTTCTCTGATGGGCATCGGCAGGAAGGTTTAGTAGGGCCAGGAGTTTGAGTGCTAAAAGATATCGCATGTTGATGGTGCAGGTCGGAGAAGATCGAAGGATGGATACACTGTTGTGGAACACCGCAGGGCAACCGGCGGGGATATGTCTTCCCGTCGGTGTTAAAATCAAGATCTATATACTCTAATCTCAGGGACTTCAATGACTAATTATGTGGAATGCCTTTTGTTCGTGTCTGGTTTTAGCCGTGGCAGACCCATGCTTTGTCATTTTGCTATAAAAAGAATGCCCACCCGCTTCCGATTTAGAACACCCGACCATTGGTAACACTGGTTGAGTGGCTAAATGGGGTGACGAGTTCAGTGGAGACGCGTCAAGCATGCGTCATCGGGACTCACTCCACCGCGTCCGCTCGCGAGATGGCTCGGCAGTTTTTACTCAAGTCACGCGGTATTTGCTCTTCATTCATTCACCTACATTACCCTCCAGCCGGCTTGCGCCCCGTAACAAAGCGGTAACTTGTTATCAGCCGCAAATCTCGACTCCGAAACTCCCGCTTGACGCCCTCCATCAAGACCATGACCTGATCTTTCGAATAATTCCAGACGCGCGTAAAGAGGGCCGGGGTATGCGACTCGACCGACATCTGCATGTGTGTGAGCTCGTACCGGCCTAGTTCTTTCAGGGCTGGATCCTTGGCCCAGGGCCCGATTGGTATCTGTGCTGGGCATCAGCTTGCCGATCTAAAGCCCATGACACAGCAGGTGTTCATTCATCAAATGGCCATGCTTGGCTTGCTTACCCTGTAGACGCGCTCCGTGACGTCTTCAAACCCGGCGTCTATCATCCACTGCTTGTGATACTTGGCGACATTGATCTGTTTCCCAAACATCTTGCTCGCCGTGTCCAGCTTGTCGACCCATTCCATTGTCCACGGCGCACGGTCGCAGCTGTCATCGTCGCTAAAAATCCACGCATCGTACTCCTGCATCTCGATCCAGCCGCCCGGCTTGAGGTGTTCCATGGCCTGTTCGTAGAACCGGGACCAATTCGCCGAGGTGCCACTCAGCGCGCGACCGTGGATGTAGTCGAAGCGCTCGTGGTCGCGATAAGTCCACTCATCCTCGTAGTCATCGACGTGGAACGAGCAGTTGCTGGGCACCCACTCGGGTTGGATGGGTGAGAGGTCGACTCCCGAGACAAGCGCGTGGGGGAACTCATCAGCCATCTCGATTGCCCAGATGCCTGTTCCAGTGCCGAGATCCAGAATGCGGAGCTCGTTTCCCTCGGTCGGATCTGGCAAGGGGGCGGTATAGAGGTGCCCACCAAGGAGCAGCCGCCAGATGTGATGCTGCAGATCGAGGCGCTGCTGTTCTTGGTCGTCGTTGGGTAGCACATACTGTCCCTCTCGATATGCGTGGTACCGGCGACCATTTTCGTATTGATAGTGATAGATTGACGACGTAATTGATGCTGTGTAGGCGGACCCCCCCTCCGAACCGTAGGCCGAATCTGCATCGCCGTCGTCAAAGGCGTCCTCCTAATGTGGTTGCAAGAGGAGATTAACAATCGTTGTGCTCTCGAGAGGAGCGGCAGCCCGTGGCAAATGAGCTTACATCGATTTGAAGGGGAACGGGTTCCTCTCCGTCCCCTGAGGGGTCGACCGGTGACGGCCTCGTTGCCTCGACTGGAGATGCCTGCACCGCCTCGGGTGCCGAGGGGTCCGAGGGACCCGACAGTTTGGATACGGCGGGCCGCCCGCTTTCAGGGGACCGCGACGATCGCGACCGCGGTGGGGAGGGCGTCTTGTGGTCCTTTCTGGGTGAACTCATCTCTTGCTCGCGCGCGGGGACCGCTAGGTTATCTTGGGAGATGATGTGCAAAGCAAGAAACGACTGCCTCACCGCAAGTGTTTTTCGTTGCCTTCAGTCTGCTACCCGACGAGACGAACCCACGTGTGGTGGGAAAAACACCGCATGGAGTAACGGAGCCGATTGGACAAGGTGGAGTTCATGAACTGATGCTTGTGTTGCAGCCGACCGGTCACCGCTGATAACCCTGGCCAAGACGAGATACCAGAGAACACCCCA
Source organism: Fusarium nematophilum (assembly GCA_033030565.1). NCBI lineage: Eukaryota > Fungi > Ascomycota > Sordariomycetes > Hypocreales > Nectriaceae > Fusarium > Fusarium nematophilum. Next base: position 54,725 of record JAVIXY010000040.1, on the reverse strand, counting down.
TCCGTCACTGGCCGCTTCCCCGCTCCAGCACACCACCCACCATCGTCCTCGCCAATATCCGAGAAGATACAACTCTCCAAGCCATGTCCCATAACAAGCTCGTCTGCGTCGTCGGCGCCACGGGGAACCAAGGCGGTTCTGTTGCCCGCCGCTTCCTCGAGGGAGGTTTCCGCGTGCGTGGCCTGACCCGCAACCCAGAATCGGTGGCGGCCAAGAAGCTTGCCGAGGCCGGCGTCGAGGTAATTGCCGCTGATCTGAACGACGTCACGACGCTCAAGGAAGCGTTCCGCGGCGCAAGCATGATTTTCAGTGTCACCAACTACTGGGAGCCCTTCTTCCGCCCCGACTGTCGAGAGCAGGCCGAGAAGGAGGGCATCTCGTGTCGCAAATTTGCCTACAACGTTGAATATCAGCAGGGCAAGAACATTGCCGATGCTGCTGCAACAGCGGTCGAGTCTCTGGACGCGAATGGATTTCTTGTCTCGACCCTGAGCCAGTCGGAAAAGTGCAGCGGTGGCAAGTTCAAGGAGCTGTATCACTTTGACGCCAAAGCCGACATCTTTCCGGCATACGTCCAGGAAAACTACCCAGAGCTTGCTGCCAAAATGTCGTGCATTCACACCGGTTACTTTTTTACGAGTTTCAACATCCTTCCCAACTCGTATTTCAACAAAGTTCGTTGACATGCGGTGTTCTCTGCTTTTCGGACACTGACTGATGATGGCAATAGCTGCCCGACGGAACCTTCGAGATGGCCTTCACCACGGCCCCTGAGAGACAGGCACCCCATTTTGACCCGGTTGGGGACATGGGGAACTTTACCTATGCCGTTTACCAAATGCCACCGGGCAAGGCGTACATGGCTGAGGGTACAACCTGTACGTGGCCAGAATGGATTGAGACGTGGGGTCGTATCACCGGTGTCCCTGTGAGCTACCGCCAGGTTTCACCAGAAGAGATGACCGCCGCTACGGGAGATAGGGAGGCGGGCATCGAGGTCTCGTATATGTTCTCGTACACCTCTGACCCGGGGTATGACGGAGGCATGGATCTTTTGACAGCCAAGGATATACGGAATGTGAGTCACGCATCCTGTGGAAGTGCGTGCTTCACGGAAAGGTTCGACTAACGCGTATATTCAAGGCTGGAATCGACTGCCCCATGACATCGTGGGAGGAATGGGCGAGACGGCAAGACTGGTCGGCTGTCCTCGAAAAGTAGATCCAAGGGGCCTTCCCTCGGCCCTCCAAGTCGATGGGCGACACAAGAATCTCGGCATGAACAAGGGGAGTTTGTGTCACTCCCTGGCCAACAACTTGGACAAGTTTAGACTCGGAAATGTTCTCGACCACCACGAGGCCAGATGTAATCCTGGATGGTAAAGGGCATGGGCATGTCGGGTATTGCGCCTGCAACGCTTCTTATAAACCTCAAGAGTGGATAGAGTAAATAAATCTATTTTGAATCGACATCATCAATGTTTCCTTTTGATTGCATGCACTGTACTACTTTGGACTTGCCTTATTTTTACTTATGTTGGCCGTCAGTCCAAATCCCAGTAAGAGGATCTCATCCCACAATCACGGCATCCCTTGTCAATTATGCGTGGATTGTCGCCTCATTCTCTACGAATCCATAACCATGTATTAGAGGGAAGTTATCTACTCAAAATTAGAGCATTGACTCTTTGAAATAGCCATAGCTTTGCCATAATCTCTGGGTTGGTGTTGCAACATCGGCGATTGTAGGTGAGGTGATCAACAATGCACAGGAGATCGGAACTATGCCAGCCACTTCACTGGAGATGATCTCCGGGACGACCCGCAAGCGGCCCTGTCAACTCTTTGCGCGGGACAGACTCCAGGGACAAGCTGGGCTTATGTCTGCCTCCCAAATACCTTGGCGATCCGTTGTTTCACTCCCAATCATATGCCGAGAAACGAGCTTTGACAGCGGGCCACACTGGCATCTTCTCATACCTACCATTTCCAGTAAGTCGCCCGACGCCAGCCCGAGGCTGGATCGGCAACTTCGACTCAAAACAGGCAACCCGCTCGTGAGAAATTAGCTTAAAGATCTTCCTCAACCCGATTCCTCCATCTCTCGCACGCCTTTTGCGTTTCTTTTCTTTGAGTCGCAACCTTTCGGACACCAATCATGCTTGGTAGTACCCTCCGTTTGTGTCTGCTAATGCCAGAGGCCCTATGGCTACATTCCAGCGAAGCGTTGGAACCTCAGAACCAAGGTTGCAAAGCACTGCACCTTGAGTTCCCTGACAATACCTCTGGCCAGGGCAAGAAGTCTATGCGTACGAGTCGCAGAACTTCTGGTCGAATCATCAAATTCTTGACCCAGCATGCGTCTTCCGTCCCACCAACACCCGTCAGGTCTCTAAAGCGGCACTAGTAATGGGATCTACTCAAACAGCGGTCGCTGTACGCGGCGGTGGGCACATGGCGATCAAAGGCGCCAACAGTATCGATGGTGGACCACTAATTGTCATGTCTAATTTGACAGCCCTTGAGCTATCCAAAGACAGGAAGTCGGTCTGGGTTGGTCCAGGCTTGGATTGGGGCCAAGTGTAGCGGTATCCTGAGACGAAACTCAAGCGACTTCTTCGTCATCACAGATGGCCGCTTTTACGATCCCCCGGAGCCCTGGCTCAGCTTCGGCTCAGTCCCTCATTAGCCCTCCTCAGCCCCCTCAGCCCCATATCAGCGCAGTGCTCACCCCACCCAACTTCTGAAAATCATGACCACTCTTAAGCGGGAGGGAGCCTTGGGCCTCCCTTTGGGCCCCTTCCTCGCCAGCCCGAGGCCTAGTTTGTGTTGGAAACCATATCGTATTACTAAGGCCGCTCTGGCACACAGGCTGTATTACATCGTAAGGAACATTCCGTCACAGCTAACAAATACCGATCCTATCCAAGGATGGATAAAAGAGACTAACTTCAGTTATTTATTTAGTTAAAGTAAGCTTCAACCTAATCTCTTCTAGCTACATCTAATATTTAAATTTTATCGTAATTTTAATAATATTTTTATACCTTATAATTTACTGGCAATACTATAGTGTGCTCTTAATATGAGCCCTGTAAGTAGAGCTGCAGAGCTGAAGGGAGGTGTCATCATTATCATACTGTAGCACCGCCGCCGCATAGCCTCTATTTATTCAGCGCTTTGCCACCCCGGCGCTCGATCTCTTTCTCCTTTACACAGCCACACAACTCCATCAGTACCCCCTAAATCCTCCACCCAAGTCATACAAATTTCTAATCACATCCTCAGTGTTTTAATACTCATTATAGCCAATATATTCTTCGACGCAAATTACAGGATGCCTCATAACATTGCGGAACAGCAGGAGCCTACGATCGAGCTTCCAACGACAGATAGCAAATCCGATATGGAAGAGGATGCGCATAGTGATGTGGACGAGGAGGAGATGTCGAGGAAGTGGCTTTCGACGGGGTACGAGCGCGGCTCGAAAAAGCCCATGAAAGAGCCTCTCACAGCACCTTTGGGTCTGCCGATCAGCGACGCAGACGTGGAAAAGCTCAAAGTCGGGGTCAAATCTCGAAATATGGACGACAAATGGGATATACTGGTTGAGGATCCGGACAAAAACGGCGGCATATCTATCCACATCCTTCGAAGCTGGTTACAGGAGGAGTGCTACATCCTTCACATTGTTCCCAAACCAAGCAACGGTGATGGCGGGAGTCCAAAGGTCCAAAGCATCACGTGGGAAGGGAACAAGGCGGGATTGCAATGCGATGCAGAGCAGGCCAAGAAGGAAGCCGTGATCCTGTGCAGAGGCCACCTCCACTGCGAGTTTGAGGCGCTCCCGCAGTACCCGTCTTCGTCGTTCTGGGATTCTAGCGCTTATAAGAAGCTGTATGCGGAATAGGTTACCCGGCCTCCCCAGAAGGCCATCCGGCAAGCATGGAGGAGTTATCTCATATTAGGGTTCTTTTCCTGTACCTTTAGCTGAGATGGTAGTCAATCTTTCCTGATATACTGTGGCCTGTTCTCACTGCCTAAGTTTGGTGGCGAGCATTGCACTCTGGTTGCTAATGGATGTGGCCATGGCGCGTTTGCTACCGGCGAGACAGCTGCGATGAATTTGCTCGAGACTTTTGGGGTTGAGTACGACGGTGGTGACTTTGTGAGTCTTCGCCACGGTTCACAGTAGACGTGTTGATGGCTTTGAGGCAAAGCCCGGATACCAGGATGAACAATGACAACAATTAAAATAAGCTTTATCCGGGTGGCCAGTTAAAGCCCGCTCGGAACGTGGAATCAAATGAAAGTTTCTCACAGTACAACGATGCCGCAGTGACGACCACTTGATCGAGACTAATTTGAAAGCTAACGATGCGATAGGATAGGAGAGCCATTTTCATTACCAAGCAGACCCCATGACTGGGGTCACCAGCCGCCGACTTCACGAGAGCATATCTGGCCGGCATTTGTGATCCAGAATCCCCTGCAACTCCGGTCAATACGTGCCTCACTTATACAAGCCTGGCCGATAATCATTCCGTCATGATTAATCGCGACTGGGGGATGCCATCTATGGTCAGGCCATCTATGATCTAGTTATGTTTTTTCCTTGTAGCATGCGCTTCAAGAGACACTGCCTAATGTGACAACGGGGGCACTTGTCGGGATTTGCCAAAGCTTTCCTTCATTCTATCATTCAGCTAAATATTTGCTTGAATGGGGGACAGTCATAACATCCATCCTCGAAGAGCGAGCCTCCGCTTGGAGGGAGGGGTACTAACTCGCGCCAAGGTCACGTAACCGCGCCGCGACCCTTCTGGCGTGGTCGTCATCGAGCGATTCTGCATGAGTGAGGGGGAGTCACCGGAAGGAGGCTTGAGATGCCGATCGGCATGTTGAGCTTTGCCAACAGGAGGGGACTAATGATGTTTGAGGGGACGGTAGACAATCTCCGAGTCATCCGATAGCGATTTAATACGCACTGCCCCTCTCGCAAGCACCCTTTATTGCATGATCCCGCGCGGCTAGATACGTCGTCACGTTTCATTGTCTTGACGCTGCTTGATACTGTAGCTTTTGATACGTCAAGGAAGGAGAGGAAACGGGTCGTTGTGTCCCATTGCATAACGGGTTGAGAAGCCATCTTGTCGTGGAGATGCCATCCTGGAGGTGATGGCCTGAACACAGCTCGGCGAGAAGCTACAAGTACGGCCTGCGACCTTTATAGTAGTGATTATAAAAAGCCCCCAACAACTCCTCCACAAGCACCACACAAGCACCTGCACCAGGCCCTCAATTTCAACTTACCAAGAGCTGCGCCCTTCAACATGCGTCTACCCTCAGGCCTCCTTGCTACCCTCCTGCTCCTTTCTGGGGTGGCTATAGCCCACCCAGGACATGATATCGCTCAAGAGGCCGCCGAGTGACTTGAGTTCTTAAACTCGGTTGAGCGCTCTTTACTCGCTTATTGTGCTGAGAAGCTCAAGGCTCGCGGTGTCGTTGAGCGGAATATTGCTCGTCGCTTGGCATAGGTCTCTAAGGCACGAGAGGAGCGTGGGCTTAAGAAGCGAATCGAGCCGGGATTAACTATCTCGCATAATCAGACGGGCAAAGGCTATACCTGGCATACTAATGCCGCCACGCTCTTTGCTAGATACAACTCCTGCTTGTTGAACCCGGATACTATCGAAGGTCCTTATTATAAGAACTGCTAACGCCTAGCGGTGAATCTTTCCAATTCTAACCCTAAATCTAGACATTTCTGGAGAGCATATCCGCAAAAACATCATTAAATGCCAGAGGGGTGTGCATACTTTGCTTAAATATCAAGTCATCGATGTGAACACTTGCCACCCCGTTCCCGATGTTTATGTCGAGATATAGCATTGCAACGCCACTGGGGTTTATTCTGGCGTTATTGCAAGTGCAAATGGCAATCCCTCGGATAAGTCAAATGTTGATATAACCTAGCTCCGTGGCATTCAGCGTACCGACTGCGATGGTGTTGCCCATTTTCATTCAATCTTCCCCGGCCATTATACGGCACGAGCGACGCATATCCATCTCGTTGTCCACACCAATGTCACTCTCTTTCCGAATAATACTCAGGGCAGCGAAAACTACGCTAGCCGTATCAGGCATGCCTTCTTCGACCAGGACTTAATCACCGAAGTCAAAAAGCTTGAGCCGTACCGCAGTAATACCCTGGTCCTCACTGAGAACGTCGATGATATTATTATTAGCCAGGACCCCGCTATAAATGGTGTTGATCGCTTCATGGAGTATACCTTCATTGGAGACGATATCAGCGACGGCCTGTTGGCTTGGATAGCCCTTGGGGTGAATACCACCAGGTCTCGGCCTGTCACGCCGGCCGTCCGCCTCTACGACTCTGGAGGTGTCCCCAATGCCGACGCGCCCGGAGCCCCTGGTGTATCTGCACCTTCGTCTATCACCACCAAGGTTAGCTAGCTACTCGGCTCGGCTTCCACCAGTGGTTGATTGTCGCGGAAGATAGATGCCTTGCGTCTTGGTTGAAGTCTAGCTTTAGTACTTGTGACGTTTAAAAGAAAATAACGTTTATAGGTCATGATAATTAACTAAATCTCATGGTGGACTATTAAATTCGGGACGGCGAGGGTCACGAGACGTTATATAATCTTCACTACGATCTGAGTACGGGTGAATGCATGACGATAAGAGGGCGATGACGTATTCAGTAGACTAGTATGAAAGATTTAAGAACTTAGGTAATTAATTCAATGGTAATTCAATAGTAAAAATTGAGTACTTGGCATAGGAAAAAACCGCTTAACGATTGGAACTAGTACATCTACATGAGCCTTAGATCCTTCGCACTGCCCTCCCCATCGGCTCAACGATATTCTTTTAAAAGTACCTCTAAGTATCATACTCGCTCAAGCCTTTCTTTCCAGCATCAAAGTCCAAATAAGTCAAGATATAGCGCGCAAAGAAAGCACCCACCTGATGAGGTAGCAAGTACGGTAAACGTGCGGAAACAATGAGGGAGGGGATGCTCTCAAGACGTTGGCTAAGGGCCGTATAGATGCCCTGCTTGCGTTATTCTTTACCTTCTGGAGCGCCCGGAGCCGGAAGAATCGGAAATCAGGAGTGTGGCAAACTGGATGGATGGCAAGAAGCCGGTGGTATACGCAGAGTCGACCTTTCTTAATGACTGGAGTGATCTGAGGCGGGCGAGGCATTTAGTGGAGAAGGGGGGCCTAGAGACCTTTCTTGGGAGGTACGCCAGCGTGTCTAGCATATGCAAGGTTAGTTAAACTTTGTTAACTTACCACGCCAGGAATGGCCGTTTCTGATATTCTGCTACATCCTGGCGCTTGGAAGCTGACAGTGTGGCCAGGACGGAAACCCGAAGTCAGAAGACCCGCAGATTCATTCCCTCAAGTAGTCCAAGCTCATTGCAGTTTCTCGCACTCTCACCACTATCTTCGCCGTGTCCACCCTTATGGTCCCCATCGGGATACTCTATTCCATCAAAGCAGTTCCTACAAGGCTTTAGGTCATTGCTGCCTTTACTAGGGTTTTCTTCTCGGCTCTCTGCTGGTTAATATCGTCCCGCAACTATGAGATCTTTTTAGCTACGGCGGTATACTACGCCGTCATGGAGGCCTTTATAGAAAGCTTGCCGAATGAGTAGAGAGGCACATGTGAAGGTAGCTTCTATACAAAATATCTGATATACTCAGGATTTAGTATCTGCGTAGAGTAAGTCTAGGAGCTCGTCTCGCGATAATGTCGACATATCCGGGTCTACAAACGGTCTCACCCTGGGCTTTCTAGCCGTCTTTCGCTTTGGCCGTGAATCAGGCCCTCCGGGGTATTGCTCGAGTCCAGCCTCTCGGAGCGGCTCGATGACTTCGTCCAGGCGGTCCTCCAAACCAATCTCGATCCGTCTGATCCTCTCAGCAAGGTCATCCGCTGCTCCGTCCAACGCTTCAATGTCCCTCCGGATGCACGGGTTTCGATGAATGAATGCTCGTGACTCGGGATCTGTGAATTCCTGGAGTGTTAGGGCCGCCAGCTCAAGGGGCGTCTCATCGACAGACGAGATTATTTTCGTGTCCGCGCCCGCATCTAGAAGGGCCCTGATGCCTTCAACATCGCCAAAGTACGCGGCTAAGTGCAGGGCAGTCTAGCCGCTATCGTCCTGGTCATTCAGAACGTGTTGCTCGCGGAGCTGGTGGCGTAGTGCCAGATATTTTCTGACGTAGAATGGTCTTTTAGAGCCCCTGCATACCGCATACTTCAGGATACTGATCTCGGATCTACCGTCCAAGGTGAAGTGAATGCCGGCCCCAGCGTCGGGCAGTAACTTGACTGCCTCAATGTGTCCAAAGCAAAGGAACCCGCAAGCCATCGCCCATTTTTCAGCCTTCAACACTGATCCTCTTGCACACATCGTCCCGCAGGTTATTGCTGTCGACGAAAAGACAATGATTGGCGGCGTGATCCTCTACTATGACAGCGATTCAAACCCTGAGCCTGAATGCTTCCGGCCCTTTTTCGACCTTCCTGCAGTTTCTAACTCCTTTGCTAAGAAGACGCTGGCTGAATTTTCTGACGAAACCGGCCAGCTGGTGACACCAAACATCATGGACCAGTTCATAGCTGGCACCACCACAGGAAAGACTTATTATGAGTTGCTGCAGGGAATACAAATCGTAAACGATGGCTTCCTAGCTGCGCTGCCCGGTTTGTACAAAATCCTTCCCGCGCCAGACCGCGTGCTCCTCTCCGTTGACTGGCAGCCACTCGGTTCACTCTGGATGCAAGGATCGAAAAAGTACAACCCGGGCGGCAGCCCGCTGGGGTTCGATCCTGAGTCAAAGGGAACATACTTGGCATGGGCAGAGGTCGTTGAGTGGCGAGGCGAGCAGCATAATGACGCCGTCTTCAGCTGGATTAGAAACACGACATGGGCTATCGCCAATGCCACTCAGGAAGCTGGTCTCTATGACTAGTTCAACTATATGGGAGACGCCGCAGGGTTTCAAAATGTATTTGATGGCTACGGGGCCGAGAACAAGGAGAGGCTGCTTAGGACTTCTCGAAAATACGACCCACAGCGTATCTTCCAGACACTTTGGCACGGCGGCTTCAAGATCAGCCGATAACCCAGCTCACCTTGAGACTCAACTCACCATGGGGAAAGCCCGGAACACCCCACGGAATCTGCCTTGACATTGCCATGGCTGCACGCCGGGCCGCCGACAGTAGATATGGATTCGTGTTCGCGGTGCAACCGGAAGCGAATTATCCCTTGATTGAGCGCCAGTTGAGACGGAGAATTAAGGACAAGGCCCTTGTCCCCGTGACATCCATCCTTATACGAAGGCGGATGGATTTCCCTTTTTTGATCAATACAAGCGCATTACCGAAAGGCAAAACCAAACTAGACTACGCTATATAAAGACTGATCGTCAAATTCTGTTTGAATCCCCTACGCGAGCCAATAGCCACGTGCCAAGAATGTTTCTTCTCAGACTCAGGGCGCTCCAACTATCCAAGGCCTTAAAATCTTCCTGCCAATCGGAGCTCAACTTGTTGCGGGCGTCTTCCCATTTCTACCGTACGACCGGAGGAACATGGTCCGAGGAAATTGGGAAGGTGGTCATACAAGTGGGTAAATGAAACGCCGAAATTAAAGGGATTAAGGCGATGGGTATTGGCAATGCAACGTCAGGTACTATATTGGAGAGTGATAATAGACACACTAACTCGCGGTCCGAAACAGCGTATAAAGAGAGAGTCAACGCAAGGTTTCCCAGCAGTGTACCAAACTGATCTACGTTTCATGGCCTCACTCATAACCTGGCCCGAAATATTAGCCTTTGAACTCCAATAGTCGCCCGCCAGGCCTCGGCAAGATACCCTGCGTAGCTGCACTCCTACATTTTCACCAAGACATCATGCGTTTCTCTATCCTTGCCACCGTCGCGGCCTGCGTCTCGAGTGCTTCGGGAGCCATCACATGGACACTGCAGAGAGCCTCGAACCCAACCTCGGACCAGGTCGACGCTTACAATCGAATCGACGCTGCCATGCGGCTTGCCGTGGCCCGGTACTCGCGGTTCTCGGACGCCAGCAAGACCATCAGAGTCTACTATACGCCCGGTGTGCCCACTGCCGAGGCAAACTACAACGGAGATCTTCGATTCGGCTCGAACCGGTCGTACATGACGGAGCGCACAGCAATGCATGAGATCGCGCACACCCTCGGTGTTGGCCAGACCACCGCCTTCAACCAGCGGTGCGCGGCTAACAACTGGCCGACTGCGACACCGTTGCTTCGGTCTTGGGATGGCCCAAATGCTCGCATCAACTGCGGTGGTGGGCATTTTTGGCCCTATGGTCTGAACTACGACAATGAGTGGAGCGAGACCAATGCAAACCGTCACGTTCAGCTGGTTGATGCGATGCTAGCTGATGGAATGTGAATACTGTAGTCGACTGATTTGCGGAGGACTTTTAGGTGGCAATCAATGGGTATGAGAAAATGGCTACGTCATTCTTGAAACTTCCTAAGCACTGAGCTGCTGATGAGGGTTGAAGCTGCCTCAATATATTTCATGTTAATAGTTTATAGCAATGGTGCCATGGATGCGACGTGAGATTTGACCCCTGATCAGCGCTGTGATGTAACATCCGTAACAGGAAACCTGGTCAGCCGTGAGCTGGATTGTGTACACCATAAGCTACTCATGGAACAGCGTGCCAAAGGTAGTGTGGCAGATGTCTCGATTTGGGCTTTCATGTGAAAACCAGGTGATGGATGGGCGGACAATATCGTGCTTATCCTACGGACCTTCGCTGACGCCCCCAACTGTCAGCCAGGTAGCGTGCCACCAATTACGGCAGTGGAATTAGTGTATATTTAGAATTCGAAAGGATCCGAGAATTGAGCTTCCTCTGCGTTATCTTAAAAGTCCGCAAAATGATGTGTTTAAAGGCAACAATTGATTCCCATCTAGATTGCTATGAAGTCGGCTCCTGCGACACCAAGTATATCAAGTGCGAATTTGGACACTATCCTGCTTTTACTGAGTAGCTCATCATCATGACGCAAAGCCGATATTGGCCGGCACTCCTTTCCACTCGCGACCAAAGTCTAAGCCAAACTCCGCGGTGGCTTTGTCAAGCCGTACGAGCCGAGCCAGCCATTCAAGCCCTGACAGCCTAACGCTGTCATCTTCGTCATAGCCGCAGAGCCATCACAGGCTGTGCACTTCTCACCCAACCCAGCTCGGACTCTGGTTGACAGGCCCGGATCCCACGGCCGATCAGCATTGTGGGGATAAAGGTACTTATTAGAGGACGAGGCCAACGTAAAGCCTTCCCGCTTTCCCGCCGTTCATGTCTCGTCTTGTCCAAACTACTAGCCCCCATCATTCTGTCGACATGACTGTCTATCGCGTACTTGCTCTCTTGAGCCTCTGGCTGGGACTGGCAGCATCCGCTTCTTCCTCTCATATTCATGAACGAGACCCTTCCTCCTGTCTCGGTCCACTTCCGCCAAGCAAAGACCCTTGGTACTCTGCCCCAGCTGGTTACGAGGACACAGAGCCTGGAACCGTCCTGCGTGTGCGACCTGCCCCTGGCAACCTGACCGAAATCATCGGCAACAGCTCCGCCTCATACAACATTCTCTACCGCACAACTGACAGCCAGTATAAGCCTGCGTGGGCTGTCACAACTCTACTGGTTCCAGAACTAGGCCCAAACAGCATTGCCGCCCTCGTTTTCAACCAAGCTGCTCTCGTGTCCTATCAAGTTCCGTACGACTCTGCCGATGTTGATGCAAGCCCCAGCTACAGCTTGTATAGCGCCGAGGAAGGGGCGCTGTACGGTGCTGCTTTAGGCTTGGGCCTATTCGTTTCTATGCCAGACTATGAAGGCCCGCTGGCCTCATTCACGGCGGGCGTCATGTCTGGGCACGCAACCCTCGACTCTGTTCGCGCTGTGCTCTCCCTCGGCCTGGGCCTTGACACCTCGGCACCGCGTGTCGCGCTGTGGGGATACTCGGGCGGCGCACTTGCCAGTGAATGGGCATCTGAGCTGGCGGTGCAATACGCCCCAGATCTGTCTGGAACAATCTTGGGCGCAGCTTTGGGTGGCTTAACTCCCAATGTGTCAAGCGCTCTCGAGTCCATCACCGGGACTAGCGCAGCGGGCCTTGCGCCGAGCGCAATCCTGGGCCTGACGAGTCAGTATCCGGAGGTGCAAAGGTACGTGATCTCTCTGCTCAAGACAGAGGGACCGTACAACAGGACTGGATTCCTAGCTGCCAAAGACTTCACCCTGGTCGAAGCTGGCGTCGCTTATGCGGGGGTCGACATCGCCGAGTATTTCGAAACTGGCTCTGCTACTTTCCAGGATCCCAAGATCGTCCCAATTATCAACCGGGATGGAATCATGGGATATCATGGGGTCCCTCAGTGGCCTCTCTTCGTGTACAAGGCTGTCAATGACGAGATAAGCAAAGTTTCCGACACAGATGCTCTGGTTGAGAGATACTGCCAAGTCGGCGCCGACATTCTATATCAGAGGAACTTGGTCGGCACCCACTCCGAAGAAGCGTTTAATAGCCTCGCTGCGGCTGTGGAATGGTTAGCAAGTATTTTGATTGGGTTTCACGCCGAGGGGTACAATGCCGAAGGGTGTACTGTGCAGAACATCACGCGGAACGATACGTCTAGCCCTTTGAAGAAACGGGAGGGCATTAACGGCGTCTTTTACCTGTGGTGAGATATCTGTAGCACTTGGTCGAGCAATAATACTATCTTACTACAACGAGGACTGTTGCTAATGACGGAGGATTGAACAAGGGGATCGTACTCTCAGAATCCCTAGCTGGACTCGCTCCAAGAGCCCATAAGGTGCCACTGGGCTCTCAGATCATTAAGTTGATCGTCCATCGTGACAGAGCTCTGGCCAAGGATAAATCTTGGTCATGTGGTTTAGAGTATATGGAGCAACGAAGCCGATGACACCCGGTAGCACCGGTGCAACAGCAAGGTGCCGCTACATCCCTTCCTGTGGCGCTGAGCGAGCTTTACTCGACGATCATTGTAGAGAAAATAGTATTGTAGAGCGGAGGTAGCTCATTGAGCGAATTTCACTATTAGGCGCGACAGTCTAATGGGTGATGTAAGAATACACAGGCGAGAAGGCAATCGACCTCAGACGCCATATCTGAACTCCCGGAACTTTTTCTGGTAGTAATACGTGGCAAGGCCACCAGCAGCACCGAGGGCGAGTGGCACGGGCGCCCGAGCCCCGGTTTTGATGATCCTGGGGATGGCAGAGCCAGTCAGAACCACGCTGTTTGCGAGCGCGAGCTCAGCCCCGTAGTCCTTGTTCTGCTTGAGGAGATACCCTGGTGCCACAGTGGTCAGCCCCGGCCGCCAATATCTGGCCATTGGTGAGGGGAAACGTACCGGCATATGCATATGAGATTCCGAGTCCGAGGCCCGCGACCAGAGAGGGCGTGGATCGCGTCCGCAGGTAGCCTACGGTTCCGCCGGCGGCCACTGTGTTTTGGCGCGAAAATTAGTTGGCAATCATGCCAATTGACATTGCGGGATTACGTACAAAGGCCCGCGAGGGTGAATGATGGATGCTCGGCCATGGTTCAGTCTGGCTCAATTGTTGGCGACTGCGAGGAAGGTCAATTGAAGGAGCAAAGTTTGGAGTGTTCCGGGTGTCTCGGATGCTGACGCGATTGCGGCTGAACCACGGCAAAACAGGCTCGATGGGATCACGCCAGTAGGTCAACGTGTCGTTTCGCTTCAAGCTCATGAATGAGTATAATGATTGATGGTATCTTGTCTGAGCTATGCAATGTTACCGCTTCTCACGGTAAGGAGAAATATTGAACAGCGTTCACCGAAGAGGATATCCCAGAGCCAGCTACTCATTGGGAGCCCGGGGGTCAGTTCCCTTGTAAAACAAGGGTTCACTTCATAACGCCTAGAACGCCTAAGAACATGAACCCTACGAGTTTGAGTCAACTTACTCATCCTTAACTGGTAAACGGTTAATTTATCTGAAGCCCGACCTAATGTAAAGCAAGTCCGAGTGGTTACTCTAATGGTTGACCCGAGTGAATACATAGTAGGGTAGCCAAACTTGCCTCTCGGGTAGCAACTGGAGGACCCGTCTGGGCCAATGCCAACAAGAGGCGAGCTGAAGTAGTACATAGGATTGTTATTCCCAGACAACATAACTAAAGAGAAGCTCTCCTGCCTAGCCAACGCCGGAGGTGCTCCACTGACAGGAGCGCCCATCTGCCCCCAACCAAAAGACAATTGTTCATCTTCCACCTACCGCACTTCAATCCGAAGGTACCCACTGATGCTGTGGGCTTGTCAATGTCGTGATTTGCAAAAAGAAAGCCTTGAGGACCGAGCGTGGATCGAACACGCGACCTAGGGATCTGCAATCCCTCGCTCATACCACTGAGCTATCGATCCTTGCCCGAGAATTGATGATGGCATTCTGCGTTCTGTCAGTCCATCTTCTCAGGACAGTATGATCAGCTCTAGAGGGCATCTGGTGGTCGACAACAGGCACCATGCACCATGTCACGAGTATGTAAGGTGATGAAGGCACAAGCCTCACAACTAATATTTACCGAACACGAATAACGAATTCAGATCACTAATCCCCCCAGAATGACCCCTGTCACTTGAACCAATTCAGCGGCCTTCAATACGGTACAGCAGGGTCCCATGTCCGAAAGCATCATAGCCACCAGAGTTTGGACTGTAATCACCACCACCGCCCTCAACATTCTTTGTTAAATTTCCGTTGACGTAGTCGCGGTACGCCTTTGACCAAGATGCATTGAGCCCTTTAATCTCTGCATAGTGCGAATAGATCGTCTCAAACCCTGGCCGAACGTCGAAGCGGGCCTTCGTTGCCACCACTGGCAGGATGCCTTCCCAGCTCCGGTATGGGGTGTATGGTACGGAGTGGTTGGTGTTGTACTTGGCAGCATATTCGGCCCTGCAAGAAACTCTCGGTCAGAAATGGGCGCTCACAACTCATAGAGGGGATGATCGTGGCAAGTACCCGTTTAAAATCTGGTTCCCAAACACAGCATAGAGATCCACGCCTTGGTTGTACCCTTGCTGGCCAATGACACCGAGGAGCGAAAAGCACAGGAGAGCATGTGCTTGATCCCGCCCGGCTTCCTGGCCTTGCATGAGAGTCTTGCCAGACCCCTCTTCGGTGAAGTTGGCAATGGAGAAGAAGGGTAGGGCACCGTTGGCAACGGCACCGTCCAGAGGGCCATGCTTGAAATAGTTTACCGCAAAGTCATACATGGTCTTGTTGTCGTTGAAAATACCAATGGCCATCAAGGACGCAATATTGCAGAGATCCCAGTTTGCGTAGTAGAAGTCGGGCTTGTCGTTGTGGTGATCGAGAAAAAGGCGGTTATTTGTTGCGAAGACATTGGTGAGCATGTTGCCAAACACGGTCTGGTTAACCTTGGACCATCCAGGGTACAGACGAAGAAGCTCTCCAGCATTTGCGAACTGATAACCGTAGAGCCCTGCCGCAAGAAATTTATCCTCGTTGCCGTCGATTCCGGTGAGTTTCGAGCTCCATCCATCTAGGATGGCCACGGCAGCGTCGGCATAGGTCGTATTTCCCGAAATGAGCCAACGTACGGTCAATTGATATGCCGAGTGAGCATCTCGGTAGGCAAATCCATAGTTCTGAGCAAGGTTCGGATTGCTGCCTCGAACGAGAATAGTTTGGGGGGTGGCTTTCCAAGATGCCTGGGCATGCTTACTTCCCTCGAGGTGCTTGAAGGCAGTGAACCACGGCTCGTCCTGACGCAAAACGTGTTTCTTGACCCTGCGGATATCTTTTGCCGTATGCAAGGCGCCGGGATGCTTGAATTTGTGTTTATGACGGCCTTCAGAGCCGCGCCTGAACACGCCCAGACCATCATCAGCGGGTAACCCACGGACAAGGTTGCCACAGTCGGCAAGCACCCAGCAGAAGACGGCAAGGCTGGTCATGAGACGCATTTTTAAATATTTGGGTAGGTCAGGTCGTTCAATGAAAGGGGGTGTCAAGTCTTGTCTTGCAATCGGGGCCAGGTTGAGGGCGTTCGTGACTTGTTGCAACCACCAGCGTCAACACCAGACCCAAGATTGATATAAATAAGGACGGATTGCGGGGAAGAGGTGGTATCCATCCCCGGACTCCCCCGGATTTTCCTCCGCAAGAATTCAAGCTAAGGAGGCCTAAGGTTGCATCCCTAATGTCAATCCCTTCACTTCCTTGGGACTATTCCGGCCTCCGGGCCATGCGCCGGGCCGGCTCCGCCAAGATCTCCGGAGGAGTCCGCCCCCTTATCATTTTGGGCGGTTGTCTAAGAATTTCCCACGAAACAAGATTCAGGATGGCAAGGACCCATGATGAAGAGCTCGGAACCGGGACACGAACCGCCGGGCATCAGTTGATAAGCGGATGTCTCTCTAAGACTTTGAGGAAGAGAGAACGTGAGGAATGGCTGCACCGAAGCGGCCAGATACGGGCTCTCTCAGACTCCATATCTAAATCCTATAAGAAAGTCATTAAAAACTATAATAATCAAGCGCTTGGCTATATATCACTTTCAAGGTTATGCTGAGGTCCAAAGTGTAGATGCAAAGGCCTTTTCCCTACCAACCTCTGATACATTTCTTTATTCTTGCTCCTACTGTCATTATTGTGTTGATGGAAATAAAACTATGTCACTTGTTAAGGACAGAATTGTCGGTCAAATAAAGATCAGCGAAATAACCATAGTTAATCTTAACTGCCTGGCAAGGAATATGACTGGACATGACCCTATATTTGCAAGATCGAGGCCGACCCCTACCTTTCTACTTTGCGTCTTGATCCATGCCTAAATATTGGCCTGGCCACCGCCTTGGGACAGTATAGACCAGTTCTCTGATGTTCACAGGTCTCTCGAATACTCGGGTTAGTGCGGATGCTCTTTCAGTTCTCCTGCTCCTTGCCCGTGTAGGATTGCCAATAGAAGGCCGACGCTAGCAAAGCTACCTAGTAGGCTCCCACACATTCCTCGTGGTCCAATCGACAATCTTGCTGACTACTCGTCTCGTAATCTTGCAGTGATCCTCCATGCAATCTCACGATGTCAAACATCCCGAGGGTCCCACAACGTTTACTTGTCAATCAACGGCAGTTCATTTGCCATTGCGTCACCTGTCGCTTGGTCCGGTTGGTTTTAGCTTCAGGATATCAATTATCCAGGCGCTAGACTTCTAGCCTCGTGGCTTATCCGCCGATCCACCCGACCTTGATAGCCTATTATTGGTTAGTTCCATCTCCTGTCTTGATTTCGACCCAGCCTAAACTTCTAATCGATTCCGAAGAGGCCCACGATTCCGAGGGTGTAGAGCAGACAGAGCCAGCTTCCGCAACAAAGCTGCTGGCATTGGGGCCCCAAGTCTCACACTATGGCCCTGGTGTCAGGGGCTAGCGAGCGCACTTGGAGAGATGGAGAGATAGCCTCTACTGACCCGGTCCACCTCGGTCCGAAATCAGAAGCCGATGAGGATAGCGGTATGGAATCAATATGCGGATTCCAGTCCCAGGAAGAGATAAGGCCGCCCCAGTGCTTGGTATTAGTACCCAACGTGTCCCCCAGGACCATCCCACGTAGTTCTCGTGTATCGTTTACCCATTCTTGCACAATATCCGCCCTCGTCGTTCTATTTCACACCACAATGCTTCGATCACGCTTCCCTACAGCACATCATTTCACTCTCTCCATCTTCGGCTGTCAGTATCACGCAGAGGCACCCAATGCTACCAAGCGTGATCTCGTCGATGCGTTCGACCACCTCATCAGGGGCGCAGCCATTCATGTCGAGGAACTTGAGCAAAACGACCTTCCGTCTAAAATTTGGATGAGCTACTGGTCGTCTCCACAGTCTTTCAAAGCATGGTGGGAGAGTTTAGACACCTTGTCATTCTGGAATTCACTCCCCGATGACGCTGGGTTTTGGAGAGAGACGATAAGCTTCCCGGCGACAAGGGCTATGTACGAGTCCAACGGCCAGAAACCATCAGGCTTTGGCCATTGTGGAGAACTTATCCCACTTACCGAGAAGACTGGCTATTGGGGAGCCTATCGCTCACGCATGACCCCTGACGGCCCCGATGACAGCTTTTCGTCGTCCCTGGCTGCAACACCCGAACCAAGACCCCGGACGAGCAAGATTCGATACGGAAGAACCAGGATGACCAAGTTCCCGGACAACATCTGCTTCGTAGTTGAGGGCCAAGACTATAGCGTCATGCCAGCGAAGGAACGCGACTACTGGAATGAGAATTTTGACGGGCTCACCAAGCAATGGATCACCAACGTCGTCACCGGTGGACCCGCCAAGGGCATGGTGTCTTCCAGAGCCTGCCATGCATTCGCTGGTGACAAGGTGCTTGGCGCCACCAGCCAGCAATCCCACGGAGCAGAGGCTACATCAAATGGCGTAAACGGCCAGAACGGTGTTGCAACCAAGTCAGCTAATGGTCCTGGCCTTTTCCCTGGCCTGGACTACATACGCCAGGTCCAGGTGCTCTTCTGGCTTGACCTTTCCAAGATGGAGCACATGGGTAGATGGGATAAAGGCCACGTCAAACTCCAGCGAAATTTCATGACTGCATACGGGCCAGGAGGTCCTGTCGAAGGCGGCGACTTGTTACTTTGGGTTGACGTGGGTATTTTGAAGGGCAATGAAATAGATGCAGAGTACGTTGGGTGTTTTGATGACACCGGTTTCCTGGCGTACGATGAACACCCGCAGTTCGCCAGTGAGGCCGCGACGGGTACCAAGTTGACAGCTTTCTTTGAGGCGCCCATCAAATCAAATCCGATTGAGTGGTAGATACGTCATTAGTTCTGAATATTGATCGCTGTTTCTTGTTCCCCAGGACGCATCAAATCCACTTCATGCAGGAGCAGCAGAAGCTTGGCTTCTCAGGGGGGTCGTGGATAACTCCCCTTGTGTCACTAACCTTGGCCCAATTTTGTCGTTCCTGCACATTATCCAAGGTCGTAAAGGGAGACATAGATACAGAGCACTGCTGCCGAGTGTCGGCCATTTGCCGCATGGGTTACCAGCCGGGAAATAAAGGGCATAGACGGCACCAATATCTGGGCGTGAATGGCGGGCCATCACCAAGAATGCATCAAAGGAGCGAACGTGGTTAGCAGGGAAGCATGCCCTGCATGATGCTCAGATAGCAAGGCTTTAATTGGGGTCCCATGCGACTGACGTTACATGGCTTTGACAGCCAGCGGATCGCCGATCATCTTGAGACCCAGTTAAGCCCTCACCGTTCTGACGTCTGACATTCGACGCCCGTGCTACCTGGATAATGGAATCTTGCGCTTGTTTATAGAGACTCCACAATGGGCAATCAGGGTCTAACATATCTATGGAGGACTGACGAAGGCAAGGTCTCGCCCTGGATGCGTCGCCATTTGTGCATCAAAGAACAGCCAATTAGATCCCCTGGGAAGGGAGCCAGTTGATAGGTTTCCCCGCACTTCTTGGTCAGGGCTCTTATCCAATAGCAGTGTTGAGTTCGATATCTAGGTTCGCTAGTGGCAGGCTTGTCTTAACTGCTTTTGGGTTGATCGGGATCAACGTCTCGCCTCTCTGCTTCAAATCTCGCTGGCTTATTTCTGCCGCCAGCAACCCCGCTCATTCCGGGCCGGGCATTTCATGTTCTGGACGTTGAAACGAAGGATCTCGCAAGGAAACCTATCCTGAGGCCGATACCACAAGACTCGTGCCAGGAAGCACGCCCGAGTTCAAGATGCTCCCAGCCACTGAGTCGGGTCAGCGTGGCCGAAAGAGGATCACGCTTGCATGCAATGGATGCCGGGCAAAGAGAACCAAGGTACCCGATGAACATCTCGGATTGCCTTCAAGCACGTGTCATGTGATATGTTCTACCGATGGATTGTCCTGGATGTCTCGCTGACCTGCTCATTTTCGATAGTGCGATGGGCAACAGCCTCAATGCGGCGCTTGCAAATATCGACAACAAGAGTGCGAGTACACGCAGGAAGAGAGCAAAAGAAGGTTCGTGGTATATGATGCTTAAACCTGATTCATTGCTTATGTGGGTTTAGACGGCCAAGCAACGCGTACATCATGGCACTGGAGGCTCGGATTAAGAGCCTCGAGAAAAGGCTAGCCCTCGCTGCGCAGTCATCTGGACCACCATGTGCACATGAGAGTGGCAGTCTACGGGGTGAAGAGGAAGCCAATCTCGCTTTATCGGCGCCTGCCTTCGAACGTTCGCCATCTGATGACATCGAACAAGCAGAAGCGGTGGATGAGCTTGCAGATGCTCTTGGGTGCTTTACTATAGGCGATGCTGGAGAGCTACGGTTCTTTGGCGCCTCGAGCAACTTTAACCTCGTCCCGAACCACTCTCTAAAGGTTGCATCTTCCGTCGACGCTCGAAATCGAGGCATAGAAGCAGCTCGACAAATGCCCGGTTACTTCGACCCTCCGGACGAGCTTCGGGATCATCTGCTCAGCCTGTTTTGGCGATGGCAAAACTCGTGGCAATATATAGTACCCAGAGAGTCATTTGTCCTCGATCTTTATGTTGAGAAATCTGGGCGCTTCTGTACCCCCTTACTCCTTACCGCCATGCTTGCCCTTGCTTCTCGCTTCTCACCGCGACTGGAGCTCAGAACTGATCCAGAAGACGCAAATACTGCGGGCCAGATCTTTGTCGACCAGGCCAAAACAATGCTTCACTCTGAATACGAAGCGCCCACGACGTCAACTGTCCAGGCGACTGCGCTGCTCGGATTGTTCTGGGCCTCGATCGACAATGAGGGTCTTGGTTTCATGTACATTGGTATGGCGTCACGTATGGCAATGAACCTCGGCTTGCAGTCGGACTGCACCTCGTACGCGTCCAAGGGGCTTGTGTCTGAGGAAGACGTTGAGGCACGGAATGTTGCCTTCTGGGGGATCTATGTACTGGACAAGTAAGTCAGTGACCATTGGAGGGTCCCTGGAAGCACGCTCACCCAGAACAACTAAAGGCTATACTGCCTCGGAATGGGAAGGCCTGCCAGCATTCAAGAGTACAACATCACTACGACGAAACCCAAGGGCCAGGACCGCCCCCTCTCCCTCCTCTCCGAAGAGCAGGCCGGAATTTCTCAGCCTTGGCCAACTTCTCACATTACGGAAAATGCCATGCGCACTTGTGATATTTTGATCATCACCTCTGAAGTCATAGATCAACTGTGCGTTACCACATTTCCGTTTCCCCATTCAGTTTACCTCTAGAAATTACCCCTAACCGGTATAGATATGCCCAGCGCTCCGCATGGACGGATCGAGAGAGAGAAGATCGGGTGATGAAAACCCACCTCCGAGCTGCCAAGTTCTTTGATCAGCTGCCCAAGTCGCTCAAAATTTCTGAATCAAGTCTTCAGCCTGCACCACCATACGTCTATCAACTCCAGTGAGATCTCATTCCCTTTCGGTGGCCAAAAGCTAATCTGGAACATTATTTCAGCCTGCAATATCACCATGCCATCATACTTCTGCATCGTCCATTCTTCAAAGTCCTCTCCCCTGGCCGGAATTGCGTCGAGTACGACCCCAATGGCAAGGACATCCATTCCCGGTCGTCCAAGGCTTCTGCTGTCAAGATCTCAAAGATCCTTCGAATATACAGAAACAACTACACAATGGTGAGCACGAGTCTCACAAACTGGCCTCAGATGATTATTAAACTCAACATGTAGAGATGCATGCCAATCTCCGCCGTACATCCGACATTTACCGCAGCAATTATTCATCTGTTAGATCTCAAGACGAACGGATCCGACGTGTCGAATGAGGCCATGCGGTGTCTCAGTATCTGCATCAAGTCTCTTTACGAGATGAACACCAATTGGGACTGGGCCAACCGGTCTATTCGGGCCATTCAATCCCTTGCTGACCAATGGGACGTTGATATTTGGACTGCCGAGCTACGAGATGAGATCGCAGAAGAGAATCGGCACCAGTTTGAGTTATACGAGCGTGGCTGTCTCCCGACCGGTCAGAGGGATGACTCGAATTATGGGGCGGATCAAGCATATCCGCCAGAGATGTTTGATGAAATCTTTCAGGCTTGGACATACGACCAGAATCTGACCAATATGGCCTTTAACTTTTTCGATGAAAGTTGAGTCATCGGAATATGGGCTACCGCCCGCTCTCGGATCAGCCAAGTCAACCACGTCAAACGGTCAAAGGCTAAAGCCAGGGTTTCTTTTCTTGCTGTATCACTATAGTGCCAATTTACTAGTTGAGAAAACACTGCTTCGTTTCAGAAGCACATTCAACATGACGATCCGATTCTTATGGACCATTGGGTTAAAGAAAGGCTTTGGCCGCCGACGACACGAGTAGGAACAAACTATTCATGAACACAGTCAACCAAGGTCTGCCACGAAGCTTATAAACAGAAAATACCAACTCGTTCAAATATTCCACGTAAACAGTGACCGGAGCAGTAATGAACGGCATGTAGCCCAAATCTAAACCCTTACTCCGGCGTTGTGGTCAAACTACTCATCGCCCAAGTCAATCTTCAATATCCGTACTCCGCACCGGGTATCTATTATCCACATGGAAGATCCGTACAGGGGTGCGGACCGAGCGACGGTCCGCTCGAACCCTGTCATTCCCACGGGTATTAATTATCCAGATGTAGATCTGGTGATCTCTGGTAGTGGGGAAGGCGGATACCAATTACCCCGATAAGCGCCACTTGTTACCGATAGCGATGAGCGTGATAACAAGTATCTTGGTTGGCATCACCGATCGAACGCCCTTCATTTGAATTTACTATAAGTGACATAGATTCTCTCATGGAAAAAAGTTCATAAACTCAACTCATCGACGATCCTACTCATCCTCTCAAGAACAACTTCGCGCATTTCCTATCTGCAACTATGGCTTCCAAGATCAAGGTCGCTGCCGTCCAGGCTGAGCCAGTCTGGAACGACCTCCAAGGCGGTGTTGAAAAAGTCATTTCATTGATCAAGGAAGCTGGCAGCAATGGGGCCAACGTGGTTGGCTTTCCAGAGGTCTTCATCCCGGGTTACCCGTGGTGAGTTATTCTAAGATGAATCTGCTCGTAGTCTATTGACCTTACTTCCAAGGAGCATCTGGCAAAACTCTGTCTTTGACAACGTTCCATTCATGAACGAGTACTTTGACAATTCTCTGGAGAAGGAGTCTGAGGAAATGGACCGCATCAAGGCTGCTGTTCGTGAAGCCGGCGTCTTCGTTGTCCTCGGGTATAGTGAGAGATATCGAGGGACGTTGTACATCGCACAGGTGAGTTGCTCGTATTTCCTGTAAATCATATCTAACCTGTCATGATATAGTCGTTTATTGACCCCACCGGCACTATCGTCCACCACCGCCGCAAGATCAAGCCTACCCATGTTGAACGGGCTTATTGGGGAGACGGTCAGGCTGACTCCCTGAAGGGTGTGGTCGAGTCTCAGTTTGGCAAAATCGGAGGCCTGAACTGCTGGGAACATACCCAGCCCCTTCTGCGATACTATCAGTACTCCCAAGACGTCGATATCCATGTTGCAAGCTGGCCGTTGATCTGGGAGCCTCCTGAGGGCAAGCCATGTGCCTACCATATCTCGGGTACGGCGAGCAACAAGTTTTCGCAGGTAATGGCTATGGAAGGTGCCTGTTTTGTCATGACATGCACAGAGGTGTTGAGCGACAAGGGCAAGGCCAACACCAAGTTGTCGGAAATGGGGTCTGGGTCATGGGGCAAGACGCCTGGTGGAGGGTTCACCATGATCTACGGCCCTGATGGATCTGAACTTTCCGAGCCACTGGACCCGGGAGCAGAGGGAATTGTTTATGCCGAAATTGACCTTGCTGATCGGGCCAAAGCAAAGCAGAACCTCGACGTTGTTGGACATTATTCCCGGCCCGATCTCCTCAGCCTCAACGTCACCAGCACTGCGGCTACTCCTGTTCACTTGACTCAGTAGTTTCAATCTATGTAGCAAACTAATACCTGGGGTTTCGTTGACTGTGCCACCTGCCACACTGCTCTTGGTTCTCGTTCCACTTGTCTTTGTAATTAAGCCCGCCGATGGCTCAGAATCAGAGTTCAGTCAAGACCTTGAATCTATTCCATGTCCTGGAACTCTGTCAAAGCTTTGCGTTGCTCAAGTTTAGTTTATCCCTTGTATTCCCAAACTCCAGTGTTGGGAACAATCCTTGCCACAACGAGAACTAGAAATCCACCCAGAAGCTTCAACGTTGTAACTGAGCAATGTTAGACACAAATAGCAGGGTGTCGGCAGGGTCATGGGCCTTACAGATAGTGAAAGTCCATCCTACACCCGACGCATTGAGCAACGGGATGATAGTGGCGGTACTGGTCGCCCCGAAGAGATACTGCAGAAGATACTTGCTGCATACTACTTCAGATCGCTCCGCAGGAAACACTTCTACGTCTAATTAGCAAGTTCGCGCCAGGTGTTCGAACCAGATACCGACCAGCAGTGTATGTATTGAGTCCATTCCAGGCCCCCATCAGGCCAGCACCAACCCAAAACGCCATGACAATAGGCAACGCCAAACCCCCAAACTCTCTTTCGAGACTCCATCCATAAAGCAAGAGTGAGATGGGCAGGATAGCAAGAAGGTGAACCAATCCACTATTGAGACGATCCTTGGGCAGACGCATCCCCTCACGTTTCGCGATGTATTGTTTGACGGCACGATCCGACATGCGACCACCAACTACACTCCCGACGATGAACCCCGTTCCTGGTGCGATGTAAAAGAGGCCACTAATCAGAGGCGTCTTCAGTTGAAACCGGGGATTCACAATGTGCCTCACAGAAGTGAGCAAACCGTACTGAGAAACAGCCAGGAACCCGCACGTCAAATCAGCCAGAAAGACTTGCGGGCGGAAAAACTGCTTCAGAATTTTGGTGGGATTGAATCTTTTGATAACTTCAATGACTGAAAGATCATTGCGTGAGACCTCGCCATGGAGTTGTCTAACCTCGCTCTTGATGCTTGGGATGAAGGTGATGGAAAGCACGAATCCCAGAGCAGACATTGCGACTTGGAGCCAGTAAATGCTGCGCCAAACACTGAACGTTATGATGATTCCGCCGATGCAAGGTCCTGTCACGCGAATTAGGGATGGCGGGCTTTGCATCGCGTGGTGCTCTCAGGGGCTCACCCAAAGCCGTGCCGGCCACACTTCCGACTTGCATGAAGCCAACGGCTCTTCCACGGACCAGAGGGTTGAATATGTCGGCGATTATGGTCTGTCCAGCAACCATGAAATATGTCCCCGTGAGGCCAGAAAGGATCCTCATGGCCGTAAATATGGCCATGTTTGGAGCTGCTGCCGTTCCGACGGAGGCCCCAAGCATGACTATGATTGCCGCATTGTAACTGTGTCTTCTGCTGACAATCTCTGCAAGAGGCGACCAGATCATCGAGGAGCATCCCATGGCAACGAGGACGCCAGCGTTGGTCACGTTGAGGATTTCCGAGGTGGTTTTGAGATCAGCGGCTATCTCGGGTGTTGCCACAAGCAAG
The DNA here is from genome assembly GCA_033030565.1 of Fusarium nematophilum. Lineage (NCBI taxonomy): Eukaryota > Fungi > Ascomycota > Sordariomycetes > Hypocreales > Nectriaceae > Fusarium > Fusarium nematophilum. The sequence goes on along the minus strand of JAVIXY010000040.1, from coordinate 29,017 downwards.
GATGTACTTGAGAATGTGACAACAAGCGTATTCCAGCTGACGATGAACAAAACCAAATGCCTCCATCCCCGACGAAACGTACCTTTATCACTGTCGTCCAAGGGGGATTGAGCCGCATCCTCGTGAGCGGGGCTCGAGTCGCCTTGCTGCCACACAGATACCATGCTGAGCGAGAACTCGACACGTGACCGATATTCTCTTTCTTCCTTATCGAGAGTCGGATTAAGCCATGAATCGTGTAGCGTGCGGTCTATGGAGCATTAAGTAGCGCGCCTTTGCTTGGTGGGGATTCGGTAATGACACGGCGAGACCGAGAAATTCTCCACTTGGAGCCTTGGTATCGGTGGATTTGATATCAAGCCGATGGGGAACTGAATCATAGTAGCCAACTTCCAAGTCATGGACAGACAAGCTAGAGACGGGGGGTTGTCATGTCTCCAGAATGACGGGTTTACTGGGCAATGGTGGTTGCGGCCACGATTGGATTGAAATATCGTTCAGTTCCCTATAGACCTATGGTTCGTCAACCTCGCCCCAGAAAGAGTTTTCACTTGGTTTGAAACTATCTTGAAGAAGAGACTCTCTTTCTACTGGATCGATTTCCCTATATTGCTTGGCCACTCTAGTTCACGACTATCGAAAGAGTTGCACTCAAGTCGGCCCAGACTTCTATACTAGCCCGATCGATGAATATTAAAGAGACCATTGAGCGAGAGTGGAGAGCAAGAATTCTGGTTCGTATCCACAAGGCGCGTACAGGCATGTCAACAAGGACAGGCACGGACCGCAGGCTCACCCGAGCCATTCACCAAGCTCGAGATGCATAACCTGCCCATGCCAGGGGCGTCGACGACCCTTGAAGCTCACCGTTGACAGGGGGACTTCCACTCTGACATTGCATGATCAATTCTATTCTCTTTCCTTTCCATAATCCCGCCCGAGACCAGGATTTGCTCCAAGGCGCCCATGAAGATGGGTCGATGTCAGGCAAGGTCTGGAGGGCAAGGGTCTTCTCCACGCGTCCATCTCCGAAATTACCAATGCACAGTCGAAGTCGGCTATGCAGAAGAGATGCCCCGGAGCAAAAACCCCGCAACCCCGAAATAGCCTAGTCTCGCGGAGGTCAACAGTCCGTCTTGGAATGGTCATCGGCGACCGTGTTCAGATGCCGATGTCGGCCGAAGTAGGGGAAACGAGGGCCTTGATGGCCATGATCCCATCCAAGTTATCCGCTGGAATTATCTGCGACGCAGCTGAGGTCTAGTCTGATTTTCGTTTTGGAAGATGAGATCTCTCCGAGATTGCCAGCTTTGATATTTTTTCCGATAACGATACGGGCTGTGGACGTCGGGCTCTCATGGACCTCGGCGAGATCACGCCGGCCGTGATGAATCAACGATGCGAAATGCATGTATTATTATCAAGCGCATCGGGAGCATAAAGTTAATTCTACTCTGCAGCAGTAAGGTAGCATTGGGTTTATACTGCAGGGAACTCATAGACCTTACTGATATGGAGATAGATCGTATGTCTTGGTGGTAAATTTCAAGCAAAAGACAGAAACAACCCGTCAGTTAACATACGGGTTGTTGGATGCCAATCCCCTTATTCGAGCTTCTGGATGAATTAAATGCTACGCCAACGCCTTTTAATATCCAGCATATGTTGGTATTTCATGATTTACAGCTATTAGAGTCGCATTTTGGCCGTTGTTATTGTGTCCAGTATGTCGCCGGTGAAAGGTATAGGGTACCAAGTCAATAAAGTACCCGTCACTGCTGAGCAACCAACTGCTTAACATCGAATCGTTCCGACCCACCGTCATATAATACTGAGTTATATACTGCGGTCCATGCATAAGTGCCCACAGTACGAAAGTTAGCAATGTCAAAACTTAGCCTTGTCTAGAAATGCTTGGTATCAATGAAACAGCCATGGGAAACATTCGGAGAAAACATTTGGGGCGCTCCGCATGTTTCCATCCCCATCTACATGACACGGGATTGTTGTACACTATGATCCATACATGTTACAGATTAATTTAATGCCAAGGAAGACATGTGCAACTTGGTTGTTCAACAGAGTTGCATTCACGAAAGGTACCGTTCTGGGGGGAATTCTAATCTGGACCTGGAAGTTCTCTGGAATCTGACAGCCGGCTGTGGCTGCCATGGGTCTGTTAGTGCTGACTCGATCACGGAAATAACAAGAAGTGGTTTGGGGGCTGAAAAATGGGAAAACCCGGATCGCAGTCCCACGTCTTTCTCACGTTCCTGTGGGCGCAGCAAAAGTTGCTGACAATCATGTCTACCATGTCTACTTCTGAAATGAGACGGACGGAACTGAGCCCCGACTACCGGTATTTTAAACTCCCCCGCATGTAACCTGCCTATTCAAGTCGTAATGACCGTCCTTGCACTTGATGTAACCATTCATTATGCCTATTCCTTGGCAACAACCCAACCCAACAACGCGGGGATTTTGCCGTCACAGGCAACCAACAGGAATCGCCAATCGGCTCACCTTTTGCCGAACAACGAACCAAACCTTGACTTCTCGCCGGACGACTGCTTTCGACGTGTGTTTTGGAGAGAACCATCTTGGATGCTTTCAATCCCGATGTGAGACTTGGGGAAGATTCCAGTCTGTCCTCTGGCATTTGATCCGCTCCAGAACCAGCCATGAGGGTCGTCCCCTGATCAGAATGGTCAGCCATTGTTCACACCAAGCTTCCTTGATAAAGGGGGGAGGGGGAGGAGGACTTACATGCTAGATTGTAGATGGTTTCGCCTTTGCTGAACGGTAACCAACCTGACCCTGGCTTTGTCTTGACCTCAAACTTCCACCTGGCCACTCCGGTTCTGGGAGTTTTTGGCAACGCGGTGATATTCACACGCTGCGGGAGCTCCAGCTGAATTATCTTGCTTGGAAAGGTGCCAAATGCTCCGTCGTGCCATCCTTGGCACCACTTGCCATCCCATTTCTCCGGGAACTCAACCCCAAGTATCCTGGCCCCTGCCATGAACTGCAGGACTTCTGATACCGAGTCAGGCCTTGCTTGGGGCTTCTCGTTGCGCCGGCGAATATGGTCCTTTGTTGCTCGTGCAACGGGCAGCGATGCAATCCTGTCCAGCTCGCCGGCGGGAAGTCCAAGGTAAGGGACTGGAGGACACGAACTAGGGAAGAATAAGTCGTAGTCTTGCCTCCCCCTGGAACCTATCTCAACGTTGTCGTATGCGACGTTGACGCCAGGGACGTGCGGCAACGGTCGGGGATGTCGAGAAATGTGGCGGAAGAGAAGGTCGATTGTTTGAAACACGGTGGCGTCTCCTTCATGGTGAGTAGCCTTGGCCTTGTCGCAGAAGAGGCAGCCGAAGTAGATCTGGTGTACTCCTTTAACCGCGACATGTGACTTGTAGAGGAAGCGAGAACGGTAGACCACTCCCCTTGCTTGCTGGTTGGCTAGTGCTGCAGTTGTCTTTAGTCGACGAACCCGAGAATTGAGGGGCGGTGCGATACTTACGGTCTTGGTCCATGTCCTGGAGTAGCTGTGAGTAAGGAGACTTGTACTCGCAATGGAGGCATTGTGCCGTCGGCTCAGAGTAGGCTTCGGTCGAGGTCGCAAGCATCTGGCCAAAAAGCATTTCTTGGGAATACTCTTTGTTAGATTCCCCTGAGTTGCCTGAACCGCCGACCTTCCTGATGGCTCGCCCGGGACCTCCAGAAACAAAGGCTCGAGCTCCCTTGCAGAAGCCTCCCAATAGAGAAATGGAACTCTCCGGTCCAATGTCGCAACCCGTGGCTCTTCTTGAAGACTGTCCGCTTTTCACAGAGGCCGAGTCTGCCGTCCTCGTGGTGCCCGACGAGATGGAGCCGGGTCGCAGACCTGGCCCGTCACTGCCGTCTGATCGACTTGATGGCCCTGTTCCCTGGGTTGCAACTGACGCCCGGTATTGTTCCGCTGAAGGCTCTCCTCGGTAGTCGTATTGCCTCGAGTCATGATAATCATTGAAACTAGATGTGCGACCGTCAATTCCGGGGGAGGCGAAGCTCAAGTTGCGAGACGCCGCAGGGTGCTCCAGGATGGGTGAGAACTCGTGCTCAGGGGCCGGATCCGCAGCAAGGGATGGCGGGGGGCTCTCTTGATAGTTATAACCGCCAGATTCTCTAAGATACGAAGAGGGCGGGCTCTGATAACTCAATGGGCTCTGGGAATTCGTCGTAGAGCTGGGGGGTGTCAGAGCCCGAATGTCTAGTCTCTCTGTGCCGAGGGCGAGTATCTCAGAGTTGCTTAGTTGGCGATGATGATTGCGATAGTAGTCGTATCTCGCGTTGTCCTGCTCGGGGATCATAGACTGATTGGCAAATGGGAGAGAAGTTGGCGAGACCGGTGAAGTAGACGCTGAATAACCAGCGGGTCGTGCTGGACGCCCTGCACCCCGGGAGTCAAATCGGGTATCCAGCTCTTTGCCCTGGGAAGGTCTTCTCTGTACTCTATTCGGGACAGGAAACGCAGGGGAGGCACTGGTTGTCGGCCTCGACGACATCTGGGAACCCGGGCGTGGAACATTAGGGACAGGTGGTAGGGGAGGTAAAGGAGGCAGAGGAGGAAACTTTGACGGCGGTTGTGAGTCTAATGCCGCCTCTGTCGTGAATCTTGTAATCCTCTCCACCAGAGTGATGGCCAGATCCTTTGTTGCTGTTTGGAGGTCGTCAAACTTGGCCTTGTCAAAGGTGTCAAGGTCAATAAAATCCTCAAAGTCGTAGAGCAGGATATCAATAGCTCGAACTTTGGTGATCACATCGTCTGGCTCGCTGTTAGTGAAGGCTCGGAACTTGGCCCGTTGATGAAATGCTCTCACCATGTCTCAGCGTGAGATCTCTGAGAAAATCGCTCAAGTGAGGAGGCGGCCTCTCGAGGAAGGGCGCCAGCCGCCTCAAGGCGCGCTCACCCTCTCGTAGTAGAGACTGCCCCGAGCGGTTGAGAGAAGCTCGAAGGCGATCATCGCCTGTCGTATCGCTTGCCTGCAACGCTGCAAGCCTGGCCCATTTGATCACGTCATTGAATGGCCGAAGCAAGACATGGTCGGCCTGGGCCGCCATCCTCTCGGATCGCTCGGAAAAACTCCAATGGGCTACTCGGTATAAAACTCCAACATGGCAGAGCCAGCTCTTCCAGGCGGGAGAGGCAAAAAGCAAAGGCGCGCCAGGCAAGGCAAGGTGAACGAAACACGAACCACGGACTCTGTGGGACAAAGGCAACAATCACAAAAATGGCCATGCAACTGATCGGCGCGCGCACAACTTCTTTATCTGGGCCCGAAGGCCCCAACACCTGGGGTCTCCCACGCGTGTGGCTTGCGCCATTCTGCGTGGCTGGCCGCTGCCGGGGATGGGTTGACGCATGCACCGGCAAACAGCACAACTTGTCTCGGCCGTTGGAACCGAGACAGGGTTCGCTCCTGATTCTGAAGAAAGGTGGCTGCAGCGAAACGGCTTGATGGTGGGTGGGTAATTTCAGACAAGGGCCTCGGCTCGACCACCCGCCGTCCGAGGGGCCAGAGAATGCTGGAACCAACGGCCATGCTACGCCTCTTGGGTGCAGTTAGAGTTCAAATCCACAGAGCTGGGCCGGTGAGGCGTCGAATCGTTTGCAGGCAGTCGGGGACTAACGACTCGAAACTGGAGACGGGGCGTTCGGGCCAATGCGAGCCACACTCTTCCAGAACCGAGTTCGCTGTCAATGCCACCGGAACTTTAACTGAGTTAATCAGGTTTTATTGGCCGGGCTCATCAAAGTTAGTCTCGCGCCATCGTCGGTAGCGGGCGCGATTATCGGACTGCCAGGGGGGTTGCCCTGGGTCTCCGCTCGAAAATCTCGGTCCCTTGCCATTGCTGCCAGGCCATGGACCCAAGAACGGCCAAGCCCGGAACATGTCCCAAAAGCGTTCCCAAGCCCGTGGGCCCAGACAAGGCATGAGGCCGACTCCTGCATATTGTCTCCGGGGTAATCTGTAGGTCGCTGGTCAAGTACAAAGGGGACTTTGCCAACTGCCCGTCTGGTCAAAGTCTCCGACGACTTGCCACCTCCCCTCGTTTCTTATCTGCGGCACCATCGGCACTACTTATACCCTGTTCAGTGGTCGATTTTCCCTCCCGCGGCCACACCTTTCATACAGAACGCCAGCTCTGGTAGCCTCGTTCTTCCTCTTCCGCCCGCGCCAGTCCTTTCACTCGTTTGCGGCCCGTGGAGTCACAACCATTCCCCAGTCATGACTTGGGTTTCTCGCATCAATGATGCCGTGGCCGCCAGCCCCGTAGGCCGCTGGTTCCAGCTCGAGGGTTCTGGCCATGTAAGTTTGCCGGGGCGATATGGGAAAGACTTCTGAAGGACTGCGCTGACTTTGGGACAAAGCCCCGTGAACGCCATGGGTCCCGCTTCCTCACCGAACTGCGCGCCGGTGTCATCTCCTTCTTTGCCATGGCATACATCCTGGCCGTCAACGCCACCATCGTCGCTGACAGTGGCGGAACTTGTGTCTGTGCCTCCACCACCGAGGACCCCATATGCGCCCAAAACTCCGACTACCTCCTCTGCAAGAACGAGGTCAAGCGAGATCTGGTTACCGCCACTGCTGCTATCTCGGCTCTGGCGACTTTCTTCCTCGGCGCTCTCGCCAACATGTTGGTCTCCATTGGCGATGTTGGGGCGGGTTTGACCACTGATGGCTAACAACATGATCCAGGCCTGTCGGAATCAGCTGCGGAATGGGCTTGAACGCCTACCTGGCATATGATGTTAGTCGGCCCCCTCCACCCCCATCGGCATCGCTTCTAACGTAAACTTCGCCATAGGTTGTTGGTTTCCATGGTTCTGGCCCAGTTCCCTACGAGGTCGCCATGACCGCCATCTTCGTTGAAGGCTTGATTTTCTTCGGTCTTACTCTCCTTGGACTGCGACAATGGCTAGCTCGAGCCATCCCAAGGTCCATCAAGCTTGCCACCGGCGCTGGTATCGGTCTCTTCCTCACCCTCATCGGTCTCACCTACAGCGAGGGTATCGGCCTGATAACTGGTGCTGTTGCCACTCCAGTCGAACTCGCTGGATGTGCTCCAGGGGATCGGTTGGAAGACGGCACTTGCCCTGGCTCGCACAAGATGCGAAACCCGACTCTTTGGTTGGGCATCTTCTGTGGCGGTATCTTGACCGTGCTTCTCACCATGTTCCGTGTCAAGGGCGCCATCCTGATCGGCATCTTGCTCGTGTCGATTGTCTCCTGGCCTCGTGGCACCTCCATCACAGCCTTCCCGGACACGCCAGTTGGCGACGACTCGTTCAACTTCTTTAAGCAGGTCGTCGATTTCCATCCCATTACCCGCATTCTGGCGGTTCAAAGGTGGGATGTCAGCCAGTATAGCGCTCAGTTTGGCCGCGCCTTGATCACATTCCTCTATGTTGATATTCTCGACTGCACCGGCACTCTCTACTCCATGGCTCGATTTGCCAATCTCATCGACGAGCACACTCAGGATTTCGAAGGTTCAGCAGTCGCTTATCTCGTAGACTCGATCAGTATCACCATTGGCGCCGTCTTTGGCACATCTCCGGTCACCGCCTTTATCGAAAGCGGTGCTGGCATCGGTGAAGGCGGCAAGACGGGCATCACGGCCATGATGACGGGTTTGTGCTTTTTTATTTCAGTCTTCTTTGCCCCCATCTTCGCCTCGATTCCCCCTTGGGCCACGGGCTGCGTTTTGATCCTTATCGGGTCCATGATGGTTCGAGCAGTGACGGAGATCAACTGGCGATACATGGGCGATGCTGTCCCGGCTTTCCTCACCATTGCCATCATGCCCTTCACATACTCGATCGCGGACGGATTGATTGCTGGAATCTGCAGCTACATCATTATCCAGGTTCTTGTTTGGGCTGTCGAAACCCTCTCGATGGGCAAGTTGACCGCCGCCAACAAGGATCAAAAGGATCCCTGGACGTGGCGAATTCCTGGTGGCATCCTCCCCGGATGGATTGTCCGAATGTTCCAGGGAAAGAAGGATTTCTGGAAACCCTATCCAGATGAGACCATGGATGGAGGAGATGTTAGTGCCAATGAACACGAGCTTAGCAACGTTGGTCATCATGCTAACTGGGTCAAGCCTGGCGAGCCTTTGCCATATGTCAGAACGGAAGTTGTTGCTGGGGACCGGAAGGACTGAGGCCCTTGGTCGAGATCCCTGACTCAGGCTAGGTAGCCTGTATAGTTATGTTGTGTCGTTGCAGTGTGGCTCTCAGCCTACCTGCATCGTGTTTGTCATCTTGGTGGCAAGTTTCTTCTGTATCTGAATGGCGGTTTGTAAAATAATAGGTAGATAATAAAAGGCGCGTATATTATGGGGATAAATAGTTGCCCTTGTTGTGTTTGTGTTACCACTTAACTATAATTGTTGACATCCCGTCGTGGCGGAGAGGAGAACCCGCCTGTCTACGTGTTGCTTCTGCACATCCATTGAATTGTCTGTTGAAATATTTATCAGGAACTAGAGGGAATATCATCTCAACGATAGTTATCACATAACAGACGTGATGATTTTTTTTGCCTCTGCTTTCTCAACTATTATTCTCCATCTCAACCAATCCTTCCTGGGAGCGTGGAAGAAATATCCCCTCAACCAGTTGCCTCTTTCTGCCGGTAGTTGCTCACCTATCTTCTGGCCCAAATCCAAATCAATCAAGTCATATGTGCACTGTAAGAACCTGTTGGTTCTTTTCCATCCAAGTATATCCGTCCGTATATCCCTTACAGAACTAGACTTCACCTCCTGACCGTCACCTTATTGCTGTATCTCTTCTCCTCACTATAGCCTCGTTTCCGCCCCACCACGAGGAGCTGTAGAGAAATTCTCTTGCTAGTTCTCTTCGTCGTGCGCTTGACCACCTCGCCTTGCTTCACCTTGAACGACTTGCCCTCAGGTTTACCATTGGCGACCCACCGCGCCTCGAGCGTCACTCCAGGATCCCAGCGCCCCACGCTCGCCTCAACTCTAGACCCCGCCTTGACGTATTCGCCATAGGACTTGATCACGGGTGGTGCTTGACGTGCAAGCGCAGCTTGGCGGCCTCCACGGGAGAGAACTTCGTTGAAGTTGTTTCCACGCGTGGACAGCGCTGTGGCAGAGCCTGACAAGGGCGTCTTACCATTAGGCGCGTGGGCCTGGATCCAGTCATAGACGAGCTCAAGATAGTTCCAGATCTCGCGGTCTTGATAGTTGCCGCCATGCCGTTTCTCAGGGAGAATCGTGATGTTGGCCCAGTTGGGTCCGCCAACGGCTTCGATGCGTTTCTTGAACTCCTCGACGCCCTCGTTCAGATAGTAATTATCCCACGTGCCCACATAGATGAAGAGGCGCTCGCGAAGGGCCTGGCCAAGGCGACGGTGATTGTTCCAATTACTGACGATGTAGTTGGCGAGGTCCATATTCTTCCAGTGCTCCACCGCGCCGGGGTAAATCTCCCCCGTCACCTTGTCCCAGGCCTCTAGTGGGTAGCCATTAAGGCCCTGGACGCCAAACACGGCATTCCAAATATCCCACTGTAGAGAAGACCGTGACGAGGTGCCAAAGACGAGCTCCCAGTGGTTTTCCTGCTCCACCGTAGCCAGAACGACCTCCTGGCCATTCTGGAACTGACGGATTGAACCAATGGCACTGCCATCAGGGCGCCGGTAGGCGTTCTTGTTCGAGTATAACGGAATAGCCTGGTGTTTGTGAAAGTCCAGCGAGTCGGGGTAAGACGAAAAGCAGGCGCCGAACAGATCAGGCCTGAATACCACGCTGGCCAAAGAGATCCATCCTCCTGTCGAGCCCCCCTCTTGAATGCGGGCATAAGGCTTGGCAATGGTGTTGAACGTCTTGTCAATGTACGGAATGAGCTCGTCATTGATGGCGTCACCATAGGGGCCTAGATTTGCCGTGTTGACGGCATACGAATCGTCGTAGTAGGGGGCCTCATGGCGGATGGTGACGAGGATCATCTTGGGTGTCTTGCGGCTGGGCTTGCCATTCCCGGCAGGGATCACGCCCTTGTCCCAGGCAGCTGAGAAGGCAGCGTTGGGGTAACCAAAGGCGCCTCTACCGGCTGGCCAGTGGCCCTGCGAATAAATGACTGGATAACGCTTGGTCTTGTCCTTGGCATTGTATCCTTGCGGGAGGACGACGTTTGCACCAACGTACATATCACGGCCCCAGAATCTGCTGAGCTTTTCGCTGCGGATCTTGATATGCTTCAACGTACTGGTGTCTGGATAGTTTCCCTGGGAGCATCCGCCGATCTCCTTGCCGGTGAATGCCTCGACGGGCGTCACATTGTTGAAGGCGAGCTTGATTGTCTGAGGGCCACCATGCACCGTGACATCGATGGCAGGGGTGACGAGGCTTCCAAATCCGTTCACTGACGGGGCGCCGTCTCCGCACGGAAAATGGACGCTGATAGAGGAGCCGTCGCTGCGAGTGACCTTCTCGTACCTGTTCAGGAAGGCCTGTACACGATACGTGCCCTTTGGAACATCGTCCATGCCAACAATGTGCCAGCCGTACACCCCTGTCAAGGTGTTGTCGATGCTTCCACCTGAGAGGGTAAACGTATCAGTATTTTTGGCGTTGAAGACGTTCATCCCGAAGAACCTGTTGGGTGAGCTCGTGACGTCGGTGTCGTCGAGGGGATCAACGCCGCTGGGCGCAAACATGAGGACGATGCGGCCGTCCGTCCTACTCTTCAGGAGGCCATTCGCGATTGACAACTGGACTTTGAGCTTGGCCTTGGGGGCTGATTGTCCAGCGTGGGCGGTGGGCAGAATGGCTAGGCCCAGAATCACAATTGTGATGCTCAGGGCGAGATTGAGTAGCTGGGAAAGCCTGAAACGAGCTGTGCCATGGAGTCTAGACACGACCTGCCTCGGAGGTCGGTGTTCATGCGGGACAAGCCGTTCAAGGAAACTCATGATGTCGAGAAGCAGTGGGGTCTGAGCCTCGATTGCATGAAGAATGAGAATAAAGGAGCCCTAATCTGGGGAAAAGAGAGACGAGGACAGCGATGTAACAGCATTCCTGGTAGGCCATCCTCAGGTAAATAAGTCTTGAAAGCACCCATAACCCATGTATGGCATGCCTCTCCTATCTGCGCCGGCGGCGCCTCGTATTGGTCTCTAACTGGCTATTAATTGCCTGGCCACAGGGTGTATAGGGGCACGCACAAATCTCGATTAGCACCAAGTTCGGGGTTTGCTTGCCTCGTGGACTGCATTAAGAATGACTTTGTGGAAGAATATCCGTCCGTGGGTCGGCGACTCCCAGCAACTCCGATGTGCCCTACTCCAGAATGGGGAGGTCGGGCAATGGTCGAGTCGGGGACCTTGTTGCGAGAGTTTCCCACCCTGTCGCAGTCTGGATCTTCCATTGTGATTCAAACTGGAAGGTCCGAGAGGACTGGACACCGGAAATGAGGGCCTTGATGAGCATTCTAGATTCCATCCCCGGTGTTCTCACAAGGTTATTGGGGATGTTGCGGGCCAGGGATCTTAGAGTTGCAAAGTCTTTTATTTTACTTTATAAATACAGCTGCTTTAGGTAGGGATGACATTGAGGTCTCGCTGGGTATAAAATACTAGGCTCAGATTGTATTAGGCCATTATGCAAGGTGGGATTTTTTTTTGACACGTTTATTCGTATCGAAACTGTCGTCGCTTTGATCCCACGGACATAGCAGCGATCGCAACATATGAGGAGAATACCTTCAGGCATGCATTCATTACAACAACCAGCCGATTGTGGATGGCCAATTTGCCTGATAAGATACCCCTCTTGCGGAGCCCTCGGATCAATCGGGAACTTATGAAACTGACTTGGATCGATTTGTAACTGAAGGAAATCACGAGGCCCAAATCTGCAGCCTCCAGAGACGCTCCTTTGATTTAATACACGCTGCTAGCTCAATCTGTTATCGCGTTACCACGCCAGAATATTCTTATCAGAGGGGACGTTTGTATAGTCCATGGATGTCTTATCAAAGTCGTATCGGGCCTCCTTCCTTTCTCGTTTCCTTTTCCGGGGTCCTTTTGTCGCAGTTAATCATTTTCCTGAACCAACTCGGTCAACCGAGCCTCTTTCGGAATTGTTCCGAGATATGCCATCCCGGACACTCTTCAATGAATGACTAGATGATATTGAAGGGGCCTCTTATCTCCCCATCCATAGTGCCTTGGGATGCCATTCATTTTTTATTATAATCTTGGTGTCCCCTCTTAGTCCTAAAAGTAGATTCCAGATGTCGGGTATTGGCGGACTTCATAGTGACAGAACCATAGTCAAACTCCTCGGATCGGAGTGATATCAGGGAGACCATTTATTAGGCCATACTTCTTCTTCACAAACAAGTGACAGGCCACAATTCATCCAGGGCGAATATATCGACTCTGAACTGGGGTAGAAATTGAGTAGCCAGAACGCGCTTGATGGCAAAACCTCAAGCAACGGTCTCGTCGCTCCATTTAAATATTAGGTACAAGAATAAAAATTACTATTAGGTTAGACAATTATATCTGATTTTGAGTATCCGCAAGGCAGCGTCAGCCCCCTGGCCTCTACCAGCTCTCCCCTCGTGATCAATCCTGCAAACAAGAGGGTATGCCCGTCCAGCAAAGTTATGCCCAGCTGTGCCGCTCGGCGTCTTGATGGTGAAGTCAAACATAGAAACGGCGTTCTTGTTACCCATCACATTTCGGACCGGATAGTAGTGCCCCTGGACCAAGTTGACGCTGCCGCATCTGACCGGGTTGTTAAAGTGGTAGCCGGTCGCGGTCAGGACAAGGGCAGGAGCATCGACACTCGGTTCGCCTGTACCGCAACTAAAAGCGTTTCCTTCACCAAAGTAGAGCGTGTTGGCGTTGTCGGCAGCGATGCAGAGCTCGTAAGGACCGGTTTCAGGAGCCTTGTAGTAACCGGTGTAAACCAGGGTGAAGTTATTGGCGTCCACCTTGATACCGCCGGACAATGTCCGAGTGTAGCCAACGTAGTAAGCTGTTCCTGGATGACGCGGGTTCGGGTAGATGACGGGAAATCCCTCCACGTCCTTCATGTAATCTTGCGGGAAGTAGGTTTCGCTTGTGAGGGAGGCGCCCAGAGGCTTCAGATCCTCGGTGATGTAGTAAGAGGGAGGAACCGACATCTGGTCATTTCCATACTCATCTTGGAAAGCATTGCGGTAATAGTGGACATTAAAGCCAGCAGCCTGGCAGTTGGGACTGATGGCAAATGGCGTGGGGACGGATAAATCGGAAGTCGACGTGATAACCGAAGTTGTGGTACCTTCAAGCGTCGTGGTGCTACTGAAAGCGACGGAGGTAGTGGTAGTATCAATTTCTTTGGTGCTGGTAGTGGCAGACGTAGTGGCAGCATCAATCAACGTGGTGCTAATGGTAACGGAGGTGGTGGTGTCTGCAGACTTGTCAGAGTTGTGGAGTCCAGCACTGAGACTGAGGTCGAGGCGGTCGATTGGGAGGCCGATGCGCTGCTTTTGGCTATTATTAGCAACCCATACGGGGTCGTTTCAATAGGATAGTAAAGACCATACCTAATGATGCTACTGATAGACACCGCACTGGAAGGAGTGTCGGAGCTGGCAGTTGTGCGTGGCTTGCAGGGGGATCCTACGGCGAGACCAAGCAAGCTGCCCAACGTAACGAGTGTCTGAACGGGCCTCATGGTTCTGTTGGGATTCAAGCGGAATGAGTGACTTCAGTAGGAGAAGATAATCAAGTAATTGGAGCGGGCTGGGGGAAAGAAAGTAGGATACCTCCGTCTAGGTTGACTTGAAAGAATGGAACAAAGGAAATGAATGCTGGTGTCTGAATAGTTTGAATTCAAATGAGGGTAAGAAGCTGGCGATGCTGGCCTGGCAAACCATCCTGGTGCTTCCTGACAGGGTTTTAATACCTCTCGAGGGGACATCCTCTCGCCATTGCGCTCGTCCCGCCCCAGCCTCGTTTCGAGCGCTCAGTCGTTCAGCTCCAATGTTTCATTTCACGAACCCTTGCAAACAGAGAAACATCAGGCGAGATCTACGGATCTTGCGATGTTCTAGCGCGGCACTAGTAGCTGTCACCGTTTTGTCACCGTTGGCATCAGCTTGAAACACCCGAAATGAAGCGCCACCTTGCTGCAAGTCGCTCGCTTAAGACAGCCCGAACCTCGTTGTCCACTGAGAACCTCGTATAACAGTCAATGAGCTGGGGCGTCTGTTCCACAATGAAGCATTCCACTCGACGTGATCTGGTCTGGTCATGACGAAAGAGGAGCCCACTACCCATTGCTCAATCTACGCCAACTCCTTCGCGAACCCTGAAACGTATAGCTTCGTCTCGCAGGCCACCCGGTGTCCATTGAGCACACTTTGGATGGGCGCTGAGCTGAAAACCTGATCTTGGCAACTTCCTCCCCCCGGGCACGAAGAAATTAGTCTCGACTACTGCCGTAATCATACCCTGCAATTAACCCGAGCTGTGTCTATGCTGGTCGCGACGCTTGCCTACATCGTGTTGAGCATGCCCACCTATGATAATACTAACTGCGCTAATTTTAGACATCTACCTATTAAATGCGCCTTATGAGAATTCGCGACGTAATAAAGTTACTAGCCAAACTTGCCAATAGATCTAAAGGGATGTCTCTTCCAAGGTATCTATGTGAGGCCAAGACATCTTCAGGGAGCTGGCCCCATGTTTCCTCCTCGAACAATTTTGCGAACGAGAAGGATGGCGAATCTGCGGAACTTCCCATATGGACTCACTCTGCCTCGGATAAGGCAATTTATCCAGGTAGGTAGGCCATCAGCAGCTCCTGGGTCCATCGACCAAAAGATGCTTGCGTGTTTCTCACCATATATTGTAGTTTATTGGTTTCCACAAGGCCCCAGGAGATAATGGGAGATAATCTAGCGAGGAAGGAGTCCACGAAACCCGACACTCACAATAGAGTTGATGAGGTAGCCTGCAGGGTACGATGGTGGCGTCTGGCTATGATTGTTTCCCCCCGCGAGCGAACAGTCGGTGGTGCTGAAGCTGACTAGTGTAAAGAATGGCTGGATAATATAGATCCTAAGGAATTTACTCTTGGTGCCAATTGTATCAGCTTAAAATTTGGCCTCTGTTGCAATCCTTCCTGTTGATATAGAAGCCCTATAAACCCCAGCGGTGGTCTGACGAGTGGACTAATGGTTTGTAAATCAGCCGCCACGAGGCACCCGCCTTTAAGGAACAAATCGGAAGACGAGCTACTTGCTTCCATTGGCGTCTGAGATTTACGAATGCTGGGTCTGTGTCGTTACGATGCTCCCGGTCTAACCTTTCTGCAGATTCCTCCTGTTATAGTCCCTCTCATGTACTTCTAAAAGCGCGCGACCTTCGGCTCTCCCTCCTACACTCCGCCTCTACGACTCGTATTTTTCTTGCTCATCTCCCCACAGCTGCCTATTCGGATTTTGAGACAAATAGCTGCCTTGACCCCGTTCTGGCCGCATCACATGTTCAACGCAAACGGGCAACACGAGCGTTTAGCCTGCAAAGACGAGAAATTTACTGTTCGTGCCCTAGCCGATTGGCCTAGCGGAGTTTGTTTCGGGGCCACTGAACTTGTCAATTTGCAAATGAGATGGAAAGATGGGATATTCCCTTTGCTCGCCGGTCCTTCACTCGGGACAAGACAGTAAGGCGGGGAGCAGAAGGGTATAGCCTGACTGATCCCATGTTGATGCTTTACACGTGCAGCATGTGGGGAATTGTAGCGAATTCGGGCTCGCGTGGGGCCCCGGATTTTAGTATCGATCTTCCGACTGACTAAGAATCGAGGGGGCTGAGAAGAGTCGAGGCTCTGTGCCTTTTGCAGGTGATCTACTGCACTTTGTTCCATCTCTGGCAACCCCTCAAGAGCGGAACATTTAATTAACTCATATTACACCATGTGCCATGGACATAAGCCTTTTTTCCGAGATAGGGACTTGGGCCTGCGAGGGGTAGGGTCATAGGAAACACCTGGTTCAGTTGGTACAGGACGGGGTCCAATGAAGGAAACAGGACGAAAGGAGGCCGCCATATGCACGGCAGAAAAGATTAGGTCGGTTTGAAGGGGTCTTGCAGGTTGGAAGACCGGAAGCAGAGGCCGATGCACAAGGCAAGGCCGTCGACACTCGGGAACCAGTGCGGGACTTGACTCGGGATGTGGTCGTGTTTGGACTCCAGGGCGGCTAATTACCGGGAGGGGAAGCAATACCAAGCTCGAAGCAGCAGAGAACGATGAATTGAGATTGGATGACAAGGACATGGGTGCAGACGCGAGGGTGGTTCAGCCCTAGAAAGCAATATTGTGGAGGTTGTGGAGGTGGATGGAAATCCTAAATGTAAGCTTGAATGGTGTGAAAAAGTAAACCCCACGAAATATCACTTGCCGGACCAAATGCCGCCATTTGGCGGCTGTGGCACCAGTCCGGGGGCATTCGCGCCGAGGTTCGACTAGCCAGGGGGCGGAGAAAAAGTGTATTCATGAACTATCAACCGAACCAGTTTCGGTGTCACCAAGAACCCCTGATCGGACAGCCAATCGTAGGCCTCTCAATTCCGCCTTCTGCATCATTGGCGGCCTAGGCTTGTGACGAACCCCTGATGATTCTGCATTGGAGTGGCTCGGTTAGGACGGCCAGTTACATAGTTGCATTAGTACGAGCTCTCTCCTCCATGACTCTTGCCCCAGACATGATGATATCTCTCCCGCTTTCTTCGATCTGTCTGGCCCAAAAGAGATGGTCTCGCCTGATTTTGGGTTGGTCGGTGGGAGGGCCGATGCTCTAGAACGGGCCGGACCTGGCTCACCAGCCCCTTGTTCGTCTCTAGAATGCCCATGTTCCCCTGCTCCGGTCCAGTGCCCTTGTTCAGCCCTGAAATGTTGAGTGCGCAGCTAATGTATACGTTATTGTTTCATGGTTGGGCTGCGACTTGCAACACAGCAGACTGGGCTTGCACAAGCGTCACGGCGAAGGTGCTGGTCAGTTCATCTGTCAGTGGGGGTTCAGCACCGAGGGTTTAGTTTGTCTCGGCCTTTGATAGAACTTCATTCTAGCTATGTATCTTCCCGCCTCTATATGCTCTTTGTCTCTCAATAGAAGCCTCCTGGTCCACTGGCTATCTGGCCGAATATCTTCAGGGCTCGACCTGGTGCTCCTCGAGCAGGGCTGTGGTGTTGACCTTAGCATGTACAACGTTCATCATGCTTATGGAATCACTCTATCATCAACTGTGTAACGACTCTGTAAAGAACACGGCGCTAGGTAAGACTCGGAATTCTGTTCCGAGAGCCTCTTCGCCAGCAGCCAGCCGTCACGACGCCACAAAAGCGCGTCCGCAGAGGATCAACGGCTCTCAGATACTAGATGGTGCGACAGGGGCCATTTTCAGGTTCATAGATAGATGTCACAAGCTGTTGACTGTCCCCGTCTTGTGTGGTTTGGCACCATGTGCAACTGCCGATCCATCATCCCCAAATTGCCGTACTCTTGCAGACCCAATTGCCGGATCCCGAGGGAACACCAGTAAGCCACTAGACGAGCTGATATTTTGGCTAGGACTGATACACTACGGCCTGACACCTTGTCATCTCAGCCTAGAGCTCTCCTGCTTGCCCTGGTTTTAGGAGGCTCGGAAGGTGTGAATGAGGTTTTCCGGGGTTTCCGACCTTATCGGTGATGGCTCCTGTTCTGATATGGCTTGGAATCATGGCAGCAGCAAGCCTCTGGCCAACGCCCACTCGACATCTTCTTGGCTGGAGTCTTGTCTCGGAATGTTCACTGACTGTGGCCGCCGGAGGTTTGGCTGTGGGGTGCGGGGCCGAGTGGGTAAATGGCCGGAGGCGGGGCCGCCGATCCCCGCCAGATGAGGAGGGTGGGCTGCCGGACGCTGAGCACGGCATCTTGCTCTGAGATGGATATAAATGAAAGCGCTATCACACACTCAGAGACCAGAATCAATGACTTGGGAACGCCGCACAGAACCTTGCTTTGACGGATTTCATCCCTTTGAAACCCAAGAGCCCCCTGAATTGTCCTCGCTGCACGGATGCAAACCATGGTTGATCAACCAGCTGCCAGTTGTCTTCTTGATGTCATCGTCGTTGGGTGAGCCCGCCAGTGGCTGACATGAAGTGAAGAGATCATGCTGACTTGCAATCCAGAGCAGGTAAGAGAAACCCGTGGCGTGTCATGGCGTGCCATGGAAACGCTCTGATTGTTGAGAGTGGCACCCTTGTTAACTCGGAATGCTTACCCATACCAGGGATTGGGGGCCTGGCAGCTGCTGTCGCCCTTGGGAGGAAAGGCCACACCGTCACCGTCTTGGAGGCAGCCCCGAAGGTAAAGTGGATCAGACTTTATACCCTGAGTCCTGGTGATGGAAACATGCCATGCTCTCTCCGTTGAATCCGCTGACACTCACTGCCCGAGAAGCTGCTCGAGATGGGTGCTGGTATACAAGTTGCGCCCAACATGTTGCGTTTACTTGACAGTCAGTGCTTCCAACTCGCCATGTGACCCATCCTTGCCGGTGCTGACTGATTATTTCTATTCCTAGGATGGGGAGTAGGCGCCGATGTGCGATCATGCGGAGTGGAATTCGACAAAGTTGAAATCTTACGATGGCAAAATGGGGCCAAGCTTTCTGTCTCAGACATCGACCACCGCTACGGCCAACAGCTGGTGGTTCATCGCGCCGATCTCCACATGGCTCTGCTCAGGGCCGCACAGCGGATCCCCGGCGTCGTCATCCGCGAGAACTCGCCTGTCATAGACGTCGATTTTGAGAAGCCAAATGTCCTTCTAGCCAACGGTGAGATCATATCCGGCGACGTCCTCATTGCCGCAGACGGTATCAAGTCCAACATCCGCGCGAAGCTCCTCGGCGACGCCTCAGACCTAGCGACCCCCACCGGAGATGCAGTATTTCGGTTGTTACTCGACAGGGCCTCCTTGGTCTCGGATCCATCTCTGCGCCATTATATCGAGGGCAATACTATAAAGAGATGGATAGGCCCCGGGCGCCATGTCGTGGCGTACCCGGTGAAGAACCACCAGGCGTACAACATCGTCATGCCACACCCGGACAGGGGAGGGCTGGAAGAAGCATGGACCAAGCCGGGTTCAAAAGCGGACATGCTCAAAGAATTTGAAGGGTGGCATCAAGATTTGGTCAAGATGTTGCAGCTGGCTCCAGATGAGGAGGTCCTGGCTTGGAAGCTATGCTCTCATCAGCCGCTGAGGACGTGGACGAACAAGTCGTGCGCCTTGCTCGGAGATGCATGTCATCCTATGCTGTAAGTGGTATCACCCTAATGCCACGTGGCTATTTAAGTGCACCAGTAACACAGGTTTTAGGCCATACGTAGCACAGGGAGCAGCCCAGGCGGTGGAGGATGCCGCAGCTATAGGGATCGTCCTATCAAGCATATCGTCGGCGTCGCAGGTACCATTCGCGTTGAAGGTGTACGAAAAGGCTCGCAAGGCTCGAGCCGAGATGGTACAGAGCCAAGGCCAGGGCAACCGAGCCACGCTTCATCTCGAGGACGGCGCCGAGCAGGAGGCTCGTGATCGACTTTTTAGCAGTGGCGAGTCGCCTGACCGCTGGATGAACCGGGAGACACAACAGCTCTTGTGGGACTATGACGCAGAAGAAACGGCGCTTCGACTGTGGAACGGTATGATAACCAGCACCAAAATTCTCCTTTCGCTGGATTCCATGAATGCTAATAAGGGTCCGAAAGCTGCTTACGCCCGAGCTGGTGCACCGAGAAGAGAGAGAGCAATGCTGTGAAATGTACGACTTGGTTGAGGGTGTGTGTAGCCACACTTGCAGGTCATTCATTGTAGCAGTTCTTTGTTTCATGTCAGCGCTTTTGTATTAGTGTCACCTTGGGCGCCCTCATGTTGCGTATCCCGAACCTGACCTCTCTTCTCACTGAGAACCTCTCTCACCTCTGCCATGTTCGTATATGTCTGAACATCTCGAATGGGGTTTCCACGACTGGCAAACATGACTCAAGTGACACTTGACTTGCGTAACACGAACCGTAAACAAAAGAAATGGCCCTCGACGACCTGCTGAGTACTACTGTAACTGGTACGGGGGCGCTGTCCAAGGTTACTATTACACCCCTGGCTAGCCTTCTTTAGCAAAGCTCCTGTTGCCTCTATCTAATCCCCTCTCTTTTCATGCACCACAACTTGACTCTCAACATCAGATCCTCCACCTTGGATAACGTCCACGAAGTCCGTAACGGTGTGGGTATAAGAGAAGCTCTCTCGGGGAAGAACAAGTTGGAGAAGTAGTAGACAAATATCGACACAAAGAAACCGTACAGCCAGCTGAAGCTGAAAAGGTTTTGAAGCCCTCTGTCGATGGTGATGCCTGTCAGCGAGACCTTGGCAGCAAGACCAGGAAGCACGGGTATTATGACACCGAAAACTGCGGTTGCCGCTTGCCAGTTGGCTCCGTATCTCCCGTAGCCGTATATCCCTCTGGGGTCGTATAACGCTGGAACGTCATACCTCTTCCGCTTAACAAGCCAGTAGTCCGCGAAAAGGATGCCCGCCATGGGAGCCATGAATATGGTGTAAGCACTCATAAAGGTCAAGAGGCTCAGCCGGACGCTACTATGATCCATGGACATAGCGCCCAGCCGCCGATGAAAGCCACAAAGACCGTACCGCGACGGATGTTGAACCATTTTGGGAAGACGGATGTGATGTCGTTGGCGAAAGAGATGGCGTTTGCGCTGATGTTGACGCTGACCTGAGCGAGGGGCCACGCCAGGGCACAGAAGAAAGCAGCAGCACGGCCTCCTGGCGTGTCCTGCCAGGTCGCGATGATCTCGAGGGGTGTCCAGTATGGAACCTCCCAGATCTTCTGAGCTGCTGAGGCCGAGATGATGCCGAAAAGAGCCAGGATCGTCTTGAAGAACGGGATGACTGGGAGTTGCCAGAGCTCCTTGCTGAACCGAGAGAAGTCTGCAATATTTACCGCGAGAGTGCTGTAGCCTCCAGTGATACTGGTCTGCGGACTGATTAGCGCCCTCGAGCAAGATGAATTGTGTTCGTGACAGGCTGACATACTAGACTGGAGATCCAGAGCCAGGCACGCTCGGAACCGCGGACTTGAGGGCGCTGACTGAAGAAATCGCCTTGACCGCCTGCTCGTACCGCGATCCAAAGTACCTGATAATCATCTTTAGCATGACAAAAAACCCAGATAGCAAGAGCCAAGACTCCATGCCAACTGCAATGGCTGGCATAACAATGGCCTTAACCCAAAACATGTACTGTAGCCACGACAATGGTTTCAAGAAATTATCAGGAAATCTCAGCAAGTCTGCCGTCTATTTTCTTCTCCCCCACCTCAAACACAACGGGAAGCCATCATTGTCATAATGTCGGGCGAAGGTCGTGGTCCTGAGCCAACCCTGTCCATCACTCCGATGCTCAAGACAGAACAGGAGAAACACAACTTTGGCGCTATCGTGACGAATCTTGATCTTGACAATATCAGTGGTACGTATTGAGTGGGACCGAGAAGTGTGGTTTCCGGGTTGCTCATGGTCCGCGTTTAGATGTTGATGTCAAGGCTCTGTCCAATGCTATCTGGACACACAAACTGGTCGTTGTCAAGGGACAGCAGCACATCCATCCAGTCAAACAATGGGAGCTGGTGACACGTTTTGATCCTGAAGCGCCTCTGGTTCATTCCCACGGGGACATCAAGTCCTCCAATGAGAAAGGAGGCGTTCTGTCGGTCAGCTCTCGATTCAAGTGCTCTTCTCTGCCGTCTTGCTAACATCATAGCCAGAAAGGGCGTGACGTGCTTGCTTTCCCGGGGGCCGAAAACGTGCGGGTTGTCGGTAAGGGCTACCAAGGCAAGGATCATTATGGGATCATGGACAAGACCATTACCAAGACCCCCTCGCACGATTTCCATGACCTGCCTCTTTCTGACGGCGACTTTGAAGCTGGCCACACTCGCTTCCAACGCTGGCATATCGACGCGCCACTGTATGACCGAGAGCCTGCTTGGTTTACAACGTTGCGGTGTATCCAGAGGCCTACTCGGCCCGAAGTCACCATTCACTGGGATGATGGTAGCGGCTATTCCATGTCATCGGAACCCGGTCTCACCGCGTTTTTCAGCAACGTTCAAACGTACGAGCTGATGACGGAAGATGAAAAGAAGATGGCTGATCATTCCTGGGTCGAGTATGCTCCTCATCCTTACCAATGGATGGGGAACTGCAAAGGCAACTCAAACGGCCTTGGAATAATGAGCCAGGGAAAGAAAAAAAGCGATTGAGGAACTGGGCGCCTATGAAGGAAGCAAGGTGAAGCGTTACCCGATGGTCTGGACCAACCCCGTCGCCAAGGAAAAGGCATTCATGGTGCACAGCATATGCGTGCGGCGGATGTTCCTGCGGTCGAGTGTTGGAGATGAACCCAAGATCGTGGATGACCTTGTTTCCATAAGACAGTGGTTGAAGGGTATCCAGAACGTGTGCTCAAACCCGAGTACATTATGCTCCCCAAGGTTGAAGAGGGGGATATCGTCATGTGGGCCAACTACCAGATGTTCCACAGCGCTGTCGTCTACCACGAGAAACTTGGCCCGGGAACGATGCACCAAGCAAACATTGGGGGCAGCAAGGGCGCCAGCAGGGCCAGTGCCTATTCCGATCGTTGCTTAGCAAGGGTTGCAGAGGGAGAGTAGAGCAAGGAGTAGTATAGCAAATACAAAATACACTGTTTTCTTCAATCCTTCCTGCGGAGAAGTGAGGCGGCTTCTCAAGGATGAGATTTCAACTCGGAAGTGACAAGCTGGTATCAAGCCCGTTTGCCTTCATCTTGGAGATGTCGCTCTAGATAAATACGCTGAGCTCTCCCAGTAGAACTCCTCCTTTATGGGGTCGACGTTGATAATCTCAATCCCGAACGTATGGGGCGATCTCCTTTCAGCAACGCGCGGTTTATGCTCCTCTCATTTGCAGCTTGTCAGAAGGCGAGCCTTGGCAGATTGCGCCAATTATTCCAGCGAACATTCAATCCTCCAAACAGGGACGACTTGCCAAGTCACTGCCCTGGAAAGTGGGATCTCCGAAGGGATGGCGACAAGGACGCGTATGCAGCCGAGAGTCTGACCATTCGTGCGGTATTTGAGCACAATATGTATACCTCGGCCACGCCGACGTTCCTAGCACACTTAGACGCCACAAACAAGGGTAGACGGGTGGTTTCCGTCCGAGCCATCGACAAAGCGAATGCACATTAACGATTTCACATATACCCCAGACAAAAAAGCCCATGCAATACGGTAGATCTCCGGCTCAGTTCGAGTATATCGACCTATCGGAGTCGTCAAGAGAGCTGAAGGCTACTCGGCCGGGACCAGAGTTCAATTCGGGCCGATCCCTTTCCATGGGTACCGTATCGACTCACGAATCTCGTCTCGAGCAGTACTGAGACCCACCGCTCTGGACGAATCTCGTGACGAGCAGGGCGTGACGGGAAGACTTGACTAAGCATAAGGTAATGCAGCTATTCCTCTCTGAGCCCGAGGACTGCCCACCTGGATCCTTCAGCCCCAGACGACCCCAGACGACCCCAGACTACCCCGGACTCTCCACGGAACGGCCACTTACACCCCTGTAGGCCGAAACTGTCCCTCATTCGTCGGTAAGCGCTTGCCTTCGGACTTCGGAACCATTTCCAGCCCCGTTTCTTATGCTTGCATGCGGCAAGATATTCTGTCAATGGCTGTAAATGGCAATTCTAAGCCCTCACCCCTTGTCAGGTTCTGACTCGACTTGACCAAGTCATGCAAGGCCATCCCTTTGTCCATGGTCTGCAGAGCGAACGAGTCAGTTTCTGGGGAACCAACATCGAATCGTGGAGCAGTGGGGACGGGCATCAAGCTTAAACCGACCATCAATCACACGCTCCTGGCCCAACGCCATGGGCTGACGGCAACTGTATCCACCAAACCTTGCCACCACGGAGCTGAAGATGCTAGCAGTGCTGCTCAGCTTGAAGAGAGAAAACGATCAAGATGCGGTGGAATAGATCCGGCAGAGCTGTCGGCAGCTGCGCCTTCACACCATGATTGTCTGATAGGACGGCAAGGGGTCTAGCATCTGACAAGCAGCGAGGGGTCGTTAGCTCGTTATCAACATGTTTGTACCATCTACACCAAGATCTGAGACGGAAATAATCTCGTATAAGTTACTATAATCCCGCCGCCCTTCGGCTCGACCTGGCAGACTCGCCCTCGACTCCGCTGTCGAACTTCCCTGTCTTCCTATCGCACCCATAACAACTTTCTGGAAATCACACAGCTCGCACAAGTTCATTGCCAACCATGGCGAAAGACAACACTGTCGCCTACCATGCAAAGTCTGCAAAGGCGAATGCGGTCGGCGAAGAGCTGGCGGCCGTCTTACCCGACAACGGCCCATGGTACAAGCAGAAGCACCTCGTCAAGCTCAACTTTTGCATTCTCTCGCTCATCATGTTTTCGTCGTCTAACGGATACGACGGGTCCTTGATGAATGGATTATTGGCTCTGCCCCAATGGCATAGTTTCATGGACAGCCCAACGGGCGCATGGCTGGGATTCATCAACGCCATCTACTCGCTCGGCAGCGTCATCGTCTATCCGACTGCGGCATGGATCTGCAACAGGTACGGTCGCAAGCTTGGGATTTGGGTTGGATATGCCTTCCTCGTCCTTGGAACCGCCCTACAGACGGCAGCTAATGGCGAGGTTGCCTTTGTTCTGGCCCGATTGTTCCTGGGTTCTGCCTCGGGATTCTTCCTCTCGGTGCCGCTTCTCATCGCCGAGAACGCTTACCCTCCTCAGCGAGGCGTTGCCTCCAGTCTGTACAACTGCGGCTGGTATGTCGGCTCTGTCGTTGCCGCTTGGGTGACCTTTGCCACAAGAAACATGGATCATTGGGCCTGGAGGATCCCATCTCTTCTTCAGATTGCCATCCCCGTTGTTGCCTTGCCTGGCTTTCTCATGATTGACGAGTCCCCTCGATGGCTCGTGTCAGTCGACCGGGTCGAAGAAGCCAGGAAGATTCTGGCCAAGGCTCACACTGGCGGAGATATGAATGCACCGCTCATCACGTTCGAGATGACAGAAATTGAGGCGACGCTCAGGGCCGAAAAGGAGGCCAACGTCTCCACCTCGTGGTCTGATCTGTACAGCACTCCAGGCAACAGGCACCGTCTATTCATCAGCGTCAGTCTAGGAATCTTCGGACAATGGGTCGGAAATGGGGTAGTGAGTTATTACTTGGCTATGGTTCTGGTATGTTATCCCTAGATCTATGATCTGCAATGCCGTAGGTCGATGACGAAATACGTGCTAACCCAAATCTTTGACAGCAAACGGTGGGGATTGAGTCCGTGACTGATCAGACCTTAATTTCGGCCTGCTTACAAATCTGGAACCTTATCTGGGCGTCTGCTGCTGCTTCTCTTGTTGACAAAGTTGGCCGACGGGCTCTCTTTCTGGCCTCTGTAAGTCAAGGCGAGCTGTTTGATGAAACCACGGAATGTAGCTAACCAACATCAACAGGGAACTGTCATGCTGATATCCTATATCATTATTACTGGTCTTTCTGCAGGCTTTGCAGCGACCCAGCATTCTTCGACGGGTATCGCGGTCATTCCTTTCCTCTTCATGTATGTAACAAAGAACAATGCCCCATCCTCCAACCCACTCCTCTCTTCACCTACTTACACACAATCAACAGCTACTTCTTTGGATACGACATCGCCCTCACTCCACTTCTGGTTGCCTACCCTGTCGAGATTTGGCCCTACAGCCTGCGTGCTAAGGGACTCTCAGTTACCTTTCTGACCACGCTCGCTGCCGTTTTCTTCAACACATTTGTCAACCCCATTGCGCTTGATGCCATCCAGTGGAAGTACTACTTTGTATTCATTGTTGTCCTGGTGGCAATGCTTGTGACCGTTTGGTTTTACTACCCCGAAACCCGAGGCCGCACTCTGGAGAACATGGCCTGGCTCTTTGATGGGGATAGCGCAGCCGCTACCGTTACCATGGCGGAGGACGCGATCAAGATCAGTAATATTCATCATATGGAGAAGACGGAGAGTGCGGATGTGCGAAAGACTGGTTAAATGATGGCAAGTTGGTAACTCGTCACGCTTGAAGGAAATGCAAGTCTGGGGCAGCATCTGAGTTGCGAGAATAGACGCCTTCAACCAAGCCGACCAGTAAGCACAGGATTCAAGGAAGAACAACTGTGGCGATTTCAAGTTCGAAACCCTAAATCCTTGTAGCCCAAATAGGACTATCTCAATGGCATCGTTTTTCTGGACTTGTGACCTGTGACTTGATGATTTGACAGGACTGTCGTCGGCAATACCCAGCAAAAGTGAGGAATATCCAGATTCCGGAGTGACCAGTGGCTGGGATGCGTGCGCGCTAATTGTTCTACAACTTTGGTACACTTCGCCCTGGCATACGATTGTTACTTGGCATGGGCAGTCCCTTTCACGCCTACACCGCATAGACCTTCCGCTTTGGGGCTCTCGGCAATTCTGAGCTGGGGATGCTGACCGAGAATAGGGCCGAGCGAGAGCTAGTGGCCGTTGTCAAGAGCATGGAGTGGGTTCATCCCTCGGAGCGGAATGCGGGGGAGGGTACGCTATTCGGGCCCTCGTTCGGCTCCTAGTTCGACAGAGGCTATGGCAGGCATCATGCCATCACTAGCCTCGTGCATCCCGAGCCAAGAGTGTTCCAATCCTGTCTTGGGAGCTAGCGTTGGCGGATGGACTGATCGACATTCTCTCATCATCGCCACCACGCAATGCTCGGCGATACACACCGTGAGGCGGCGTTCGGTGCCGAGGCCGAACTAGACGGGGGGGGGTTCATCCAGTTCACCTGTGTAGACAAGAAGGGCAAGGTCGATGCGAGAGTTCAGGCACTGTTCACGGAAATATATTTCCCGCCCTTACTGTCGCCTTGTAGCGATTCTTGTCGTCGGTGACTTCCTACTTTGTTACCCTTTGAGCTGTTTTTACAGGCCTCGGCTTCGACATGGCGTTACCTACTGTCCCCCAATACTGCCTCTTGGTGGTTCTCTTTATATCCTTGGTAGAAGCGTCCATTCGTGCGTCCCCATACAATCGCCCTCCCAAGGCAAAGACGCTAAATGGCACGTATCACGGCAACTACAATCAACAGTACGACCAAGATCACTTTCTCGGGATCCCCTACGCCAAGCCACCCACTGGTGATCTCCGCCTACGCATTCCTCACTCTCTAGATACCAAGTGGAAAGGTTCTCGGAACGCCACCGAGTACTCTCCTCAGTGTATCGGCTATGGAAGCGATACATGGGTCTTGGGCAACTACGTTTCTGAGGACTGTCTCACCATCAATATTGTACGCCCTGCTGGGACTTCCCCCAGACATAGGCTTCCCGTTGCCGTATGGATCCACGGTGGCAGCTTGACCAACGGGGGAAGTTCCGACCCTCGATACAACCTGTCATATATCGTGGAACAATCAGTACGTATGGGAAGCCCCGTCATCGCTGCGAGCATCAACTATCGTCTTCATGCCTGGGGTTTCCTCCACAGCGCCGATCTGGAAGCCGAGGGGTCAACCAATCTCGGATTTCGGGATCAGAGACTCGCGCTGCATTGGATACAGGAAAATATTGCCGGCTTTGGCGGCAACCCTGGACATGTTACTGTTTGGGGAGAGAGCGCAGGTGCTCGCAGTGTTGGTGCGCAGCTCATCGCCTACGGCGGTCGGGATGATGGCCTTTTCCATGCTGCTGTCCTTCAAAGTGGCTCTTCACTCAGCGGGACTCTTCGGCCTCAAACCGCGGAATCCTGGGAGCTCTATTATAGCGCGCTTCTGGAGGAGACTGGCTGCTCCTCTGCTCCCAAGTCTCTTGAGTGTCTAAGAAAGGTCCCGACTGCACGGTTGAGTGCCATATTCAACAGCTCTTTTGCCGCACCCCCTGGATGGGGCCAGGTGGTAGATGATGACTTCATCATCGCGCCAGGAGACACACTTCTCAAGCAGGGAAAGTTCGTCAAGGTGCCGCTACTTGCAGGCACCAACTTTGACGAAGGAACTGCCTATGCCGCAAGGGGAGTTAACACTACGGATCAGTTTCTCGCGATGGTCAAGGCTGGAGGCGTCGATGCTGACACGGCAAAGGAGATTGCCGAGCTCTACCCAGACGATCCCGCTGTTGGCATTCCGGCAACACTGGATGGGAGACCCTCTGGACCTCTGGCAAGCTACGGAGATCAATGGAAGCGAGTCGCTGCTTATCGGGGGGATAGTGTGCAGCACGGTGCTAGGAGGCTTACCACGCAGGCCTGGGCCAAGCAACGGGTCCCTGTATGGTCCTATCATTTCAATGTTCTTGTACGGGGCGTCTCGGCCATAGTGGGCGCTACGCACTTCCAGGAGGTTGTCTTTGTATTCAATAATGTTGAAGGCAACGGATACGACACTGCGGTTGCAACAAATCCCTTGGCCGGGCAGCCAAAGAACTTTGTTGACTTGGCCAATTTGATGTCCCGGTCGTGGGTGAGTTTCTTCACGTCAAAGGACCCTAACTACCATCAGAGTAAGTACCGAAGCGCCTCTTTCCCTTGATCTTCGCCCATCGTATACAGACGCATAGGCTAACATCGATCCAGTCCGGCGCTCTGTCAGGTGGCCGAAGTATAATGATCAAGGCCCCCAGAACCTTGTTTTCGATGTCAATGCCACTTGGCTTGGTTATGTTGAGCCTGACACCTACCGTGAAGAAGAAATATCCTTCATCATTGACGAGCTTTACTCATGATCTGTACGTCAATGAGGGTTAGATGCAACAAGAGGGATGGACG